>CM077155.1:134721603-135100921 GCA_039583875.1 Platanthera guangdongensis
CCATTAGGCCTGCACATTCCAATAAGATGGACTTTGTACTAACATAAATTTTTATTTTTCATGTAGGTTGATTGCTTGAAAACTCACAATGGTGTTTTGGAACTAAAATTCTAGTATCAAATTTTGTCAAAAAAACTCATAGTTTGTATTAAATATCATGAACTTTGTATTAATTAAAATGGACTTAGGGACGAATGGAATTTTGTTTATTTTATAATTGGTCTGCACCTAACAGTTTGGTTTGCACTTAATTATTTTGGTTTGCATTAACTGTGGTTTGCACATAGCCAAAATAGGTTTGCACTTAACTTGCTCTAAAACAATAGTCCAAACAACACATGCAAACAATATGAACTAAAATAACCATGAAAAATCGACACCACTGCTGCTACGCCCCGCAGGCAGACTTACTGCGCTTTGGTGCTTCGCTTGATATCTGCGCTCCAAGTTGTCGATTGCCACACATCCTACGTCATATCCTCATCTACACACTTTTGGAATGCAGACTTCTTTGTACTTCTACTAGTAACTTTCCTTTTCATGAACTCTCAGATTTCCATGCATACATATTACGACATTTGAGACAAGGTTTAATATTTCTAAAGCTCCCAACATTGTGTTGTTTTGTACGGTAAATTCCACAATTTGTAACTTTTTCACAAAATTTACAAATTAAATCATTTGCAACGCTCGTCACTCATCTCATACCACTCAAAATAGTGGTCCATGTGCAAGAACCAATCATTGAAGGCCTTCGTCTAGGCGACCATCGAACGAAGGGGCGTCGAGTCAAATACGATGATTGATGTCGTGGTGGTGGCCTCCCTCCGTGGGTCGGGATAATCCTCGGGGTACTCATCATGGGCATAGTCGTATCGAGCTAGTGGGGGACCCCACTGTCTCCGACCCGAGGGGTAATATTCATCGTGGTGATGATCACGGCAATCGTGTGGCACATGATCTTTGGGGTCAGGCTGTGGCTGACGTGGCATACGGTACTCATCACGTTGATGGGGAAGCCTATCCCGCGTCAGAGCTTGCCTATGCTCCATCACAAAGTCAGGATTTTGCCTACCGGCGAAATTGGGGCTCGATGAGGAATATCACGACAGTGGCGGTCTACTGAAGGCTGGCTATCTCTCGGATGCTGGTCATGATGTGGAGGAGCATCAAGGTCGTCTTCAAGTGACTCGTCACGCTGTGTTGGAGTGTCTCTGGCATTCTCTAAGTGGTGTAAACAAAAATTCACCTCGGCAAGATCATGACGCACATCGTTGAACTGGGCACCTAAAGCGTCAAAACGTTCTAGGATAAGAAGCTGAAACTCAGCAAAAGCGGAGCCCGAATTTGAGCTCGTCGTTCGGTCATCGGTGACTTGTGGCTCTACCATGCTTCTTCTAAAGATCCTACCACTATGGAGCATGCAAATGGCCTAACCTTGACTCTGATACCAAAATGATGTAGGGTAGGCTATGGGGTACACAAAACCTAAGGTGCTAAGTAGAAATACAAATACGACACACTAACACGACTCTAAATGCAATGCCATCGTCAGTGTTGACAACAAATAATAATGAGCAATGATATTTTATATGTAACATCATGCAAATATTTAGAATTGAAAACAACTAATTAAATTGTCAATTTGATAACGGCTTTCCTCCGCTCAGAGGTCCAAATCAAAACGCGCGGCAAATAACTCCATCTGCAAATTATTAACATGCCGAAACAATTTATATTAGCAAGAATCACAGCACATACATTTATTCACCAATGGAAATGTCAAATAAAATAAACCAATATCACAAAAAACTCACAAAGTAGCGGGCTGAACTGAGACACTGAAGAACTTGGGTCCGGATGTGTAGATAGACGATCAGAGATGGAACTGGATGTTGGAGTTACCATGGTGATCTAGAAGTGGTCAAACATGTAATCTCACTGCCAACGCGATATGAGCATGTAGGGTCGCACATAAGAGATGTGGAGAAGTTGGATGATTGACTGTGTTGGTAAATGTTACCAATCACCGACCTGAATGGGGTTATGGGCAAAGTGTTGCCTTAAAGGATCGTTAGGTTGGGCAAATGTTGCCTTGAAGGATTGGTAAGAATAGTAGACCGAGGTTCGACGTGAATCATCGAGTATTGTACTCTGATTCTCGTCGACTGATACTCGCCGGCTGATTCTCGCCGATCCTAGGTGATTCTCGCCGATCCTGTTGAGAACCAAGGTCCAGCGGGATTGGGTGTGTGTGGGACCGCATATTTGGGCTTCCCCATCGCGTTCCAGGTCTGAGTGTTGACCCCGGTGGGCCCCCCGTGTGGCGGAATATCCCCGCCATCCCGTGGATGGATTAGTCCCACATTGCCTGTAGCGGGTCGGTCCTTGGTGTTTATGTACCCCCGTCCCCCCTTACCATTACCTCGGGGTTTTGGGAAGATGTGTGGTGACGGGTGGTTTCCACATGGTATCTGAGCCAGGTTGTCCTGCTGCGGGGGTGTGTTGAGATTATATTAGCCAGCAGGACACGTGTGTGTGGGACCGCATGTTTGGGCTTTCCCCATCGCGTTCCAGGTCTGGGTGTTGACCCGGTGGGCCCCCCTTGTGTGGCGGAATATCCCCGCGGTCCTGTGGTTGGGGTTAGTCCCACATCGCCTGCAGTAGGCGATCCTTTGTGTTCATGTACCCTCGTCCCCCCTTACCATCCTCGGGGTTTTGGGAAGATGTGTGGTGACGGGTGGTTTCCACATGGTATCAGAGCCATCCCGCTGCGGGGGTGTGTTGAGAACCAAGGTCCAGCGGGATGGGTGTGTGTGTGGGACCGCATATTTGGGCTTCCCCATCGCGTTCCAGGTCTGGGTGTTGACCCCGGTGGGCCCCCGTGTGGCGGAATATCCCCGCCATCCGTGGTTGGATTAGTCCCACATTGCCTGTAGCGGGTGGTCCTTGGTGTTTATGTACCCCCGTCCCCCCTTACCATTACCTCGGGGTTTTGGGAAGATGTGTGGTGACGGGTGGTTTCCACATGGTATCAAGCCAGGTTGTCCTGCTGCGGGGGGTGTTGAGATTATATTAGCCAGCAGGACACGTGTGTATGGGACCGCATGTTTGGGCTTTCCCCATCGCGTTCCAGGTCTGGGTGTTGACCCCGTGGGCCCCCCTTGTGTGGCGGAATATCCCCGCGGTCCTGTGGTTGGGGTTAGTCCCACATCGCCTGCAGTAGGCGATCCTTTGTGTTCATGTACCCCCGTCCCCTTCCTATTACCTCGGGGTTTTGAAAGATGTGTGGTGACGGGTGGTTTCCACATGGTATCAGAGCCATCCCGCTGCGGGGGGTGTGTGAGAACCAAGGTCCAGCGGGATTGGGTGTGGGTGGGACCGCATATTTGGGCTTCCCATCGCGTTCCAGGTCTGGGTGTGACCCCGGTGGGCCCCCCGTGTGGCGGAATATCCCCGCCATCCCGTGGATGGATTAGTCCCACATTGCCTGTAGCGGGTGGTCCTTGGTGTTATGTACCCCCGTCCCCCCTTACCATTACCTCGGGTTTTGGGAAGATGTGTGGTGACGGGTGGTTTCCACAGATCCTAGGTGATTCTCGCCGACTGATACTCGCCGATCCTAGGTGATTCTCGCCGAATCTGCTAGGTGATTCTCGCCGATTGATTCTCACTAAATCTGCTAGGTGATTCTCGCCGATTGATTCTCACCGAATCTGCTAGGTGATTCTCGCCGATTCTGGAACCCTAATTTTTTGGGTGGTCTACGGATAGCGATATTCCTAAGTCTATTTATGCCTTTGGTATAAATAGATACTTAGGGTTTTCGGGTATAATCTCTCACCGATCGAATCCCGCGACGGAAGTGTTCCGCCGTTCCGTTCGTTCCGCCGATCCCGATCCCGCCGACGGAAGGGTTCCGCCGCCGTGCTCGCTCCGTCGACCTCCTCCTCTCCGGCAATCGTCGCTGGTGTTGCTATCCCTGGTGCGGACCTAGCAGTCCGTGGGAAAGTAAGGTGTGGTCACTCTCCTTCCCGATTATCCATGCGACGGATAGATCGGTGTTCTCCCGCTCGTGTGGATTTCTGCAGAGACGTGGATATCATTCCACGTAGAACTCGCCACCAGCAAGAACACGAAGCTTGGAGCATCTCCGTTGAGTTGTGACTCAATGCCACCGAGGTAATTTTTGTCTAGTTGTTTGTTAACTTCTTGATTCAACTACCATGGCCCGATCCCATCTCTTTTGGGGTTTTCTTGATGTTTTATTCTTCCGCTGTGCGTGCACAAGTGTTGTGTCATCCCATACAGAGAAACCCAACAGTGGTATCAGAGCGAGGTTTCGGCCATGATTGTTGTATTGGAAGTTTTGTTATTCCAGTGCGTGTAAACCTAGGGATTTAGAAGTGTTCTAAATGTCTAGATTTAGTCTTGGTACCCCGCCAAGAACGTCTGGGATTTCGTGGAAATTTCTAATTATTAGAAATTGTAGTCTCCTTAGCAGTAACCATCCCTCAAGATTGTTTTGGATTTTGAATCCAACATAGAGAGATGAGCTTGTCTACTGCTTTAAGTTGAGTTGTCTTTGCTTTTGTCCAATGCATGTAAATCTGAGGATTTGGAAGTTTCCGGATGTTCAGATTTAGCCCTTCCTTCTATCAAATGTTGATGGTGTCAGGTTGTGCACATAAGGATGCATGTGGTTTTAGAAAAATTGTTTTTCTTTGGATGTGCACATTGATCAAATGTTGATCATGGTTAATGTTAACCTATAATCAAAATCCCTTCATCAAATATTAAGTGTTCGGATGCCTTCCGATGGATGACACTCTTCCTGCCTCGATCGATGAAGTGTGGGCTTGCCAAAGCAAGGTGCATTAATCTATCTTGGTAAGGGTGCGAGCGGATAATTGTGATATCCCACTGTCGACATCGGGTCCAGCTTAACTAGGTGACCTCAAAGGTTGAGTGCCTAGAGGCATAGGGTTGGCATGCACCATATGATGGATGCGAGTAAGGAGTTATTCACCAACCATACAAGAATTGCATGAGGATGCAATTGGCAAGCGTTGCCTACCTAAATAACCGCATCGTGAGAGGAAAGCCAAAGCTGACTCATTGTGTTGGTGAAATACGGATCTTGTCCACTAAGAGAGTAGCTCGCATGAACTCTCCGAATTGTTAGTGAGGGCTATCATTTCGAATAAAATAGTGGGAGTGTTTAATTGAAGTCCAAATTAAAATAAATTGTATTTGAAATTTTGGTACTGATTTTATTCTGCATAAATTCTTGTAGAATTCCATGGCAAGTGTTTCACACTCCACGTTGTCTCTGAGAGCCATCCTTGAGAAGGATAAGCTCAGTGGGACTAATTACATGGACTGGTACAGGAACCTGAGAATTGTTCTCAGGCAAGAGCGAAAGCTCTATGTCTTGGAAGAAGAAGCCCCGAGGTGCCGACCGGGAACTCTTCCCGTGCTGAGAAGGATACTTATAAGAAGTATACTGACGATGCTTTAGATGTCGAATGCCTTATGCTTGCCACTATGAACTCTGAGCTTCAGAAGCAACATGAGAACATGGGGTGCAAGGAGATTGACGAGCATCTCAAGAAAATGTTTCAAGGGCAGGCTCGTCAAGAGAGGTTCGACGTCACAAAAGCGTTGTTTCAGTGCAAGATGGGAGTTCGAGACTCAGTAGGGACTCACGTACTCAAGATGATTGGGTATATAGAGAACCTTGAAAGGCTGGTTTTCCTCTTGGTCAAGAGTTGGCCACAGATCTGATCCTGCAATCGTTGCCGGACAGTTATGAGCAGTTCGTCTTGAACTACAACATGAATGAAATAGACAAGACACTGCCCGAACTCCTAGGCATGTTGAGAACTGCCGAAATCAATATGAAGAAGGCCAAGCCTGCCAGCCCCATACTGATGGTGCATAAGGGCAAGGGCAAGGCCAAGGGCTCTAAGAAGACGAAGGTGGGACCTAAGTCATATCTTGAGCCCAAGTCTTCTGCACTGATGAAAAAGAAAAGCACGGTGAAGGAAGGGAAATGCCACCACTGTGGCAAGGCTGGTCATTGGAGGAGAAACTGTCCTTCGTACATTGAAGGTCTGCAGAAATTGAAGGGAGGTATGACTTCCGCTTCAAATGTTCACGTTATAGAGATAAACCTTTCTGCTCCTTCATCTTGGGTATTGGATACCGGATGTGGTTCTCACATTTGTACAAATGTGCAGGAACTGGGAAGGAGAAGATTGCTGAGTAAAGGGGAGGTGGACCTCCGCGTCGGCAATGGAGCAAGAGTTGCTGCTGTAGCCGTAGGGGTTTACCGTCTTTCTTTGCCCAGTGGGCTTGTAATAGAACTAGATAATTGTTATTTTGTTCCGGCCATAACTAGAAACATTATATCTATTTCATGTTTGGACATGATTGGATTTTCTTTTATAATTAAGAACAACTGTTGTTCTATATTTAAGAATGATGTTTGTTATGCTGTAGCCCAATTGTTTAATGGTCTTTATGTTTTGAACTTGGACCATCTGATCTGTAATGTAGAAAATAATAAAAGACTAAGAACAAATGACTCGAACCCTACATTTCTCTGGCATTGTCGTTTGGGCCATATCAACGAGAAGCGCATATCCAAGCTCCATAGAGATGGACTTTTGGACTCATTTGATTATGAATCATTTGAGCGATGCGAATCTTTTTGTTAGGCAAGATGACTAAAGCTCTTTCACTGGTTATACTGAGAGGGCTGAGGATCTCTTGGGTGTTGTACATAGTGATGTATGCGGACCCATGAGTTCCATGGCTAGAGGTGGGTATTTCTACTTTGTTACATTTACTGATGATTTCAGTAGATACGGATATGTGTATCTTATGAAGTGCAAATCCGAGACCTTTGAAAAGTTCAAAGAGTTCAAGAATGAAGTAGAAAACCAGTTGGGTAAAAGGGTTAAAGCACTCCGATCTGATCGAGGTGGCGAATACCTGAGTCATGAGTTCCGTGATCATCTGAAAGAGTGTGGTATTGTATCACAGCTCACTCCACCTAGAACACCACAACATAATGGTGTGTCTGAGAGGAGAAATCGTACTCTGTTAGACATGGTACGTTCGATGATGAGTCATGCAGACTTGCCTGTTTCCTTTTGGGGTTTTGCTTTAGAGACTGCTGCAATGACATTGAATCGCGCTCCAACGAAAACGGTTCTGAAGACACCATATGAGATATGGACTGGGAAGCGTCCTAGTATGTCGTTCATTAAAATTTGGGGCTGTGAGGCATACGTGAGACGTCAAATGCCTGACAAGCTGGAACCCAAATCGGATAAATGTTATCTGGTGGGATATCCTAAGGAAACGAAAGGGTATTACTTTTACCTACCGTCTGAGGGCAAAGTGTTTGTCGCAAGGACTGGTGTCTTCTTGGAGAAAGAGTTCTTATCAAGAAAGACTGAAAAGGTAGAGCTTGAAGAAGTTCAAGAACCACATGTAGTGAATGAACCGGAATTGGATTCTGAGACAGGACTACAAGATGTTGTAGCTAGAGAACCTGCTCAAGGAACACAAGTCCTACGTAGATCTGGTAGACCGAGGTTTGAGCCTGAGAGATATGGATTTCTCGTGTCTCAAATAGGTAATGTGTTGCTTATGGATCATGATGATGAACCAGCAACTACCAAGAGGCTATGAATGGACCGGACTCCGACAAATGGCTTGAGGCTATGAAATCCGAAATGGACTCCATGTATGCAAACCAAGTTTGGAACTTGGTGGAACCACCTGAAGGGGTACGACCCATAGGGTGCAAGTGGGTCTTCAAGAAGAAGACCGACATGGATGGGAATGTACAGACATTCAAAGGGCGACTGGTGGCTAAGGGTTTCAAGCAAATTCATGGTATTGACTATGATGAGACTTTTTCCCCTGTTGCCATGGTAAAGTCCATAAGGATATTGCTTGCTGTTGCTGCGTATTATGACTACGAGATCTGGCAGATGGATGTCAAAACGGCTTTCCTTAATGGAAACCTCCTTGAGGAAGTGTATATGACACAACCCGAGGGTTTTGTATCCCCAGATGAAGCCACTAAAATATGCAAGCTGAATAAGTCCATCTATGGACTGAAACAGGCCTCTCGAAGTTGGAATCTTCGTTTTGATGAGAAAATCAAAGAGTTTGGTTTCATCAAGAATGAAGATGAGCCTTGTGTTTACAAGCGAATCAGTGGGAGCATTGTTGTCTTCCTGATATTGTATGTAGATGACATACTGTTGATTGGGAATGACATTCCTACCCTGAAAGTTGTTAAGAACAACCTAGGGAACTGCTTTTCAATGAAGGATTTGGTGAAGCGACTTATATACTCGGTATTAAGATCTATAGAGATAGATCGAAGAAGTTGCTGGGTTTGACCCAGAGTACGTACATCGAAAAGGTGTTGAAGCGGTTCAACATGCTTGAGTCCAAGAAAGGATTTTTGCCCATGTCTCATGGTGTGAATCTCTCTAAGGACCAGTGTCCAAAGTCTTGTGAAGATAAGGACCGCATGAAGTTGATTCCATATGCTTCGGCAATTGGATCAATCATGTACGCGATGTTATGTACTCGACCCGATGTCTCCTTTGCTTTGAGCATGACTAGCAGGTATCAGTCAGACCCGGTGAGTGTCACTGGATTGCAGTCAAGAATGTCCTGAAGTACTTGAGAAGGACTAAGGATGTGTTCTTGGTGTATGGTGGAGAGGAAGAGCTCGTTGTAAGTGGTTACACGGATGCTAGCTTCCAAACTGATAGAGACGACTCCAAGTCTCAGTCAGGTTTTGTGTTTTGCCTGAATGGAGGAGCTGTGAGCTGGAAGAGTTCCAAGCAAGAGACAGTTGCTGATTCTACAACAGAGGCCGAGTATATCTCGCAGCTAATGCGGCGAAGGAGGCTGTATGGATTAGGAAATTCATCGGCGAGCTTGATGTAGTTCCTAGCATTGTTGGTCCCGTAGTTCTCTACTGTGATAACAATGGTGCAATTGCACAATCTAAGGAACCTAGATACCATCAGCGCTCCAAGCACATACTTCGGCGGTTTCATCTTATTCGTGAGATTGTCGAACGAGGAGATGTGAACATTTGCAGAGTGCCGACTGAGGAGAATATTGCGGATCCACTGACAAAGCCTCTCGCGCAGAGAAAGCATGATGGTCATACTAGATCGATGGGTATACGATACCTAAATGATCAACTCTAGTGAGAATCTTGTGGATTGCATGTAAACATGTATTTTGTTGGCCATTTGTTCATATGATGAACAGTGTACCTAGTTTTTCTCTTACAATTAATGGCAAGTTCTTTTATTATGAGTTTTCTATATGATAGTTAAATGTTAACATAATAGATACCCTTAGAATGTTCGCTTCCATGGGACATCAAGTACGTGACTTGAATGTGAGAGCCTATGATTTATTTGAAGCTTCATTCTTAAAAGGTCCCTGGTCGAGTATCATCATAGAAGCTAAGGGTGATGATGGTACATGAAGGCTAGCACGTGCGTTGACTGATGACCAGGTTCTCACAGGTCATGATATTGTGATATCAAGTCATCACGTGGGTACTTGTTAGTGAACAAGTTGTACTGGACAGACCCAACCTGAGACTACTCTGTGGATTGTCATCCAATCGTGTCACGAGTAGGTCTCAATTGACAATGGTGTTGTGGTCCTTTGACATGAAGTCACAACATTCATCAAGTGAGGAAGAGCGTGCTTTGATGCCATCTAAAGTCTTCCTTGAGAAAGGTTGATGATAAGGGTGGTTGTTGGGCATGTTACGAATCATTTGGGTGTTTGTGTGTGAGCAGATATGGGATTTGTCCTCCTGTATGACAGGAGTTGCATCCATGGGCCCCTTGATGGAACTGGACTGAGAAATGCATGGCCATGCTTGGTTGAGTCAATATGTGATATTGGACTCACCATTCTCTGGAAGTCCGTCCTGGATCAAGAAACTTGGATTGAGCTATTACGAGGGTGACACGGTCCATGCCTCTAGTTCTTTCCGGATGTAAGGGACAAAGGGACAAAGACAACGCTGATACATTGGTCATAAAGGCTTATGAGTTATAAACTCTTATTGCTTGGGGAGCAATGATGCATTGCTAGATGTCGCTCATTGTTTGTGAGATTTTTGGTTTGATACTTTCAAGATCAAGTGGGAGATTGTTGGAGTTACCATGGTGATGTAGAAGTGGTCAAACATGTAATCTCACTGCCAACGCGATATGAGCCTGTAGGGTCGCACATAAGAGATGTGGAAAAGTTGGATGATTGACTGTGTTGGTAAAGGTTACCAATCACCGACCTGAATGGGGTTATGGGCAAAGTGTTGCCTTAAAGGATCGTAAGATGATTGACAAGTTGTTACCACGCAGCGGTAGCGGGATAAAGTGCGGCTGGGTAGCATGCGTAGAGTGTTCAGATGAGTCTTGACGAGTTAGATAGAGTGCTAATGCGTCGGCGGTAGTTAATTATGAGGCGGTAGTGTGCGTCAATGCGTCGACTGGATTCAGCGAGCGTCGAGTGCGTCGGTGTACTCGACGATCGTCAAGGTACTACCGCGTGGCGGTAGCGGGATGCCGTGCCGCGGTAGTCGAGCTTGGGCATAGAAAAAGCTCTCTATGAGCAATGCCCGGCGGTAGAAGTATCGCTGCGGTAGCATTTTGACATACCTACCGCGCGACGGTGGAGAAAAAAGTACGCGGGCGATAGTGGGCCAGGTGGGGCGCCCGAGAGGTGGATCTAGAGGTAATACGCGGCGGTAGCTCCCGGATCGGGAAACCCAGATCTTACTGGCCGCTCCTTTTATAAATGATTTCTAAGACTTATGCCAACTTCTTCTCACGAACCATGCCCTTCACTGAGAAGAACAGGAGCCCAGGTCGACGTTGTCATGGCACAAGAGGAGGACACAATCTATGACGAAAATCAGGTGAGCTTCCGAATCACTCCCTTGGTGCTAGATTTTTAGATCTATTATAGGAGAGATGTCCACTCAAGAGAGCTTGACTTTTGTGCGTAATGGAGATCTCCTAGGTAGATACACGCTTGGACCTTTATCCTAGGGTTTGTTGTCTTCTACATTTCCTCTCTTCATTATGACGACGATGGACTTGGTTTCGTGAAGAATGATGGTCTATGTAGGGTGAATAAGGGAGGAGGAAGAGCTGGATGTATCTTTGTATGAAATGCTAGAGGAAGAAGACGAATTGATGTCATTCGTTCAAATTTACAATGCATGCAGAAATTTGATTTCTGTACGAAGCTGGCTCCGTGCTGGATTTGAGCCATGATCTGGGCACTTCTAGGTCTTGGGCTGAACACGAAAGTTGTATCCCTCAGAAAACCTTTCCAACGGATTGCTGCACGTTTTTCTGGTGAGCACTGTGGCTCCTGCAAAATGCGGCAGATGTTTCTACGTGAACTAACATAAGGCAAGACCGATTTTTTGTCTAAGTAGTTGATGTGTTAGCCTAGTGTTAGAATCTTGGACTTGGTAGGAAGTCGTAGCCTTGGATGACATCTTGCGTTGGGAGAATCTAGTTTTAGGATACCGTGATGAGCTAATGCATTATGTATGTGTTTTGATGGACCTTGGATGTACAAATAGTTTATCTATGCAATCTGATGAAAGTGCATACAATAATACTATGATGGTTGAAATGTATTGGACAAGTAATTGGTGCGCTTGTATGATATACGCAACCGATAGCAAGTGATGAACTATAAAAAATGAAAGAACTTGTGTTGTGTAATTGTACACGATTATTAATCATCTAGAAATGTATATGTTATGTTGATCGTTTTCGGAAACAAGATGTGCTGAAAAATAAATGATTTGATGTGCGTGCACATGCTAGAAAAGGGGGCTAGATGAATATTACATCTATGGTCATGCTATGAGCTTATTGATCTTATGAATAGAATGTATGATTGGAATAAGTCCACCGCTTAGAGTTGTGTTAACTCCCTACGGGTAGCGGTGAATGTCGTATAGCAATCGAAGGGGTTTGATATCTTAGGTTATGACGGAACCATGTGTGCTTGGAGCACGGGTAAGATGTTATGAAGGGACTCAGTGTGGAGCCCTTGATGCATATGCATATGCATATGCATATGCATTGGGAAATGGGCTAGAGAGCCTCGATTTGAGTTCTATCTGTTCTTGTGGCCTCGTATAATCAAAACAAGCGCATCAGAACTCGTTGCGTCACAATTCAAGGCCTAATGACGAATATAAGCACTTTGACCATTTTAGCTCATCGCAATGCGCAGATTTTGTACTTTAGCCAAACGGATCTGAATCAACCCCAATTGGTGGCTCTAGACTCGTGTGGTCAATACCAAGTCAACAAAAGTCGTCCCGGGAAATTTTGATGACGAATAGTCAACTTAAGGTCAAATCAAGCATATTCGTGCATTGAAAAGTGTGCGTACATAAATTGTAACGCAACACCCCAGCTTTGACCCGACCTCCATGTCTTGGACCCACTTTGACTTTGACCAGTATGGGGGACCCACCTTAGGGTTGACTTTGGTCAAACCCCCCTAAAATTCAATATTTGGATTTTGTTTTCCAAATGGGTGTTCACCCTTCTATTTTTTGATTGGCTAAGGCTACCCTTCTCACCACTTGGGCCACTCAAATTAGCACATAAAGTGGGGATGGTCCACGGGCCAAGGTAGGCCCAAGTTATCTTTTACCCCTTCCTCTCTCCCTAAAGACCAAGGCCCAAGCCCACTCCTCGTTTGCTTGCTGCCACTTGGGGCCACCCTAAAGGTGCCACCTGGACAGACCAAGTGGAGGGGAGGGGAAGAGCTTCTCCCCTTATGGGGATTTATCCCACATCAGCTAGTGGAGGGATGGCCACCCTCTCCAAGCCTATAAAAGGCCCTGCCTGGCCTCCTCCCCTCCATACACACCAACCCGAGCCAAGGGAGCCCTCACCGGAACCCTAGCTCACCGGAAAAGATACACCCGAGCCAAGATCCTCTGCCACCTTTCATGGCCGACCAAGCCAACCACTCCCGAGCTCCTCCTGCACAGGTAGAAGCCTTCTCCTCCTCCTCCATCATCGTTTTGGCGTGCTGCATAGACCTCCCGGCGGTCGGAGCGCCGCCGGCACCACCCGAGCCAAGCTCCAGGTCGGGTTGTGGTCGTGAGAGTCTAGCCCCTCACAGCACTGTTAGTGGCGTGGTGGGAAGCATAAACCACTGGGGATGACATTTCCCGGTGGTGGAAGGCCGGGGTGCTGCCAGAAAACACCGCTCCGGCAGCACCCGAGAAACAGAGCTTTTTCTCTATTTTATCTCTAGCGGCGGTTGGTCGCCGGACCACCACAAGAGAGAATCCCTGCCCCCAACGCACCAACCGGGGTGGTGTCATAACTGGGTTCAATGTCGGAGAGGCAGGGAGGCACGGTGGCGCTGGGAGCAGAGCCACCGCCACCCACCTCTCAAGTTGACCAATTCAGGCGGTGGCAGGCCGCCGGGCCACCACCCAAAGACTCGCCGTCCCCCGACGAACTGATCGGGGGCAGCGCCAACGTCCAGCGGCGGCTGGCCGGCGGTGGCAGATGTCAACTGCCTCCCCCATCAACAGGATGAATTTGTCGTCGTCCATTCTCGGTGATGAGATGGACGGCGAGGATTTCCTCAATTCCCTCCCCCCGCTCTATTTTTGTGCCCCTACAGCGAATCCACGGCTGATCTGTTGTGGGGATATAATGGCATAAAGACCCGTCCGTCTCAATATCAGCCTCAGATTCTCGTTGATCTGCTAATTGCAGACCAAAAATCCACAGAAATTTGTGAATTTTTCTGGGCCAAATCAAAGCCCAAGGGGGCAAAGTGGTCACATGAAAAATGTTCCTCATAATGAGGGCTTCCTCCACAAAAAATTTGAGAATTTTTGAAAGTATTTTAGTATTTTTAAAAAGCTTAAATAAAGTTTATTAGGTCAAATTAATGGCCCAAAACTTGGCGAAAAATTATGAAAAACTTTAGACTCTTTTTTAGCTCTACCAAATGTTATATCAAAATTTGGGAGCATGGGGTTAAGAAATGTAATTTTCCCAAATTTTTAGGAGCTTAGGGTCGCACTTAGGATTTATTTCGCGCCTTTTCCCCCAGAAATGAAAAGTAGAGCGTGCGACTATCCATCCTAATTTAAATGATAAATTCAAGTTGTACCACCAACGAGAGTGGCCGAGGCAAGTAGCCAAGCTTCGGGTGTTCCGAGATTTCGTGTAAACCGTCGAGCGCCTCAACTCTTGAGTGATTTGGGAACGCTCGAATAGTGAGAGTACGAGCAATAAGTTACGAACTACTATCGACAAAAAAGGGGGGTGTAACTCATAATAAACCATTGATTTGATTAAGCTGTGATTAACAAGGTGCCACAAAAATTTACTTTCGAACGTAACCCAGGGAAGCCTTTAAAAATTGAAATAGAATTGAATGTGTCTCCTAAGAATGAAGATGGAGCTGAAGCTTCCTAGATGGAGTGATTGGACTACTAACCATTTTCTTAATGATTATTCTAGTCTCGTACTGGTCAAGTTCAATTCAGTACTTTCAATCTAATTCCAATCTTGTACTGGTCAATTTCAATTCAGCACTTTCGATTCAATTCCAGTCTTGTACTGGTCAAGTTCAATTCAGTACTTTTGATTCAATTCCAGTCTCGTACTGGTCAAGTTCAATTCAGTACCTTCAATTCAATTCTAGTCTCGTACTGATCAAGTTCAATGCAGTACCTTCAATTCAATTCCAGTTTCGTACCGGTCAAGTTTAATTCAATACTTTCAATTCAATTCCAGTCTCGTACTGGTCAAGTTCAATTCAGTACCTTCAATTCAATTCCAGGCTCATACTGGTTAAGTTCAATTCAGTACTTTCGATTTAACTCCAGTCTCGTACTGGTCAAGTTCAATTCAGTACTTTCAATTCTCATACTGGTCAAGTTCAATTAAGTACTTTCGATTCAACTCCAGTCTCGTGCTGGTCAAGTTCAATTCAGCACTTTCAATTCAGCACTTTCAATTCAGTTCTACTCTAGTTTTGTACTGGTCGCATATCTTTCCAGCACTTAAATTTGTAGCTTTCATTATCAATAACTCTAAACTACCGCTTTTATTTCTGCAATTTACTGTCCTAAGCCTGGGTCCTTCTTTGACGAGCGGTTGCTTGTTAAGGTCGAGCCTTAGTTGGGGATAACTAATGTTGAGAAATTCCTTCAGGTTTAGCCCCAACTAAAGTACTCCCCTGCTCCTTGTCGAAATTTGAGCTGAGCATTACTGCCAGAAGATTGAATCATAGTAGGGCAGGCCGCCACAGACCCGGTATGTGGTAGCAAAACTGACTGTTTGATTGCTTGTAAATTGCTTGCCGTGAATTGTGGTGGGTCATTCCCTTCCACAGACTGTTCGTACAGGTGCGGGAAGGTCGACGACTCAAGACGACAGGGAGATGGGTACCACGGGTGATCGACCGTTACGTTTTTCTACGTTGGGTTTCCTCCGCTGGTCTACCAAAATGTGGAACTGCCGGATGCCGCTCACATCCAAAAGTACACGGGGTTGTACGTAAGGGCTTGGGTTGTGCGGTACGACCACCCCCAAAAGTGGCAGGACTGGCCACTGTCGCCGACAGTCACATCGGTGAGGCCCGCGAGGCTCGCTACCCTGCTTGAAAAGAAGTAGTCCATACTATGTCGTCATAGGGTGTTTTGCGCGGCTGTGAATACCTACGACGTGTACGCGGCTGTGAATGCCTGCGATATGATACATGTTGTGAATCACTGATGTGCTGATGTGCTAGTGGAGCCCTTATTATAACTGATATTATTGTTGTTTTCATTTCAGTTATATTACACTACTCTTCCTTTATCGTCGCTCCTAGCTTAAGAATATGAAATGTTGTGCTAACTCTCTCATGCTTCGGCTATCTTATACTGTTGGGTGTGTGTGTGCTCGTCCCTAGGATATGAATCCGGGAAGGAGATTTGTTTCTACTTAGCCCTGTGACTAACGGTTATTTAATTAACCATTCACAGGAAATGAAACACCATAGTGAGCCCCTACCGTAGGAAAATGCGCCATCAGTTAGGTCTACTCGAGCAGAAGTACCACTGACGTCTTCAGCGTTTCGTGACGTGAGTACCATCGAACAAGATAGGGAGAGAGTGTGAGGTGCATTTGTAGAACCTGTACAGCCCGCGGGCTTATATAAGAACTTAGGCTATGACCCTAGTACTCATGTAAATATATGTGATGTTATATATGTTTGATAGCGACTTCCTGATAATGCTTCCACAATTCTCTGATGTATTGTGAATGTTGTGATTCTAGCCAAGAAATGCGACCAACTAGTGCTTAGATAGGATGGGTCGGTACCCTAGGAGCACTGGGTGGACACCTTGGGCAGATAAGATCCCCTCCGGCCCGACCTCGAGCAAGGTTTGGGAGGGGGACCTTGCATTATGTAGCTACCTATGTATTTTCTTTTAGACTTGTACTAGTGTAAAATTTGACTTCTATTTATTATCTTTATGTTGGATTGGCATGGATCATATTTGTGAGAGCCGACAGAATAGGCGTCTTGTAGTACCGGTCAACCCGTATGTTGACATTACAGTAAAACGGCTGTTCTGGGCATACGACTCCCTCTAGCCGTGTATTGTATTCCGGGAGGGGGATCTTACAAATCTCCTGCTGGCCGGTTCAGCGTCTGATTCTGAAAGAATTTCCCCATAAGGCCATGTTTGACGAGGCACTCGATTTCATCCTTAAGCTTGGAGCAATTTTCCATGTCGCGTCCCTGTCCATTGTGGAACTCACAGTACTTTGTCTTGTCCCCTGTATTATTGGCAAGGGGTCTATGCTTACGGATCACCTCATTACATTTGATTGCGCATAGTATGTCTGCTCGGGAGGTATTGAGGGGTGTGTATCTATGGTGTTGATAAGGTTGTGGGTTGCCACTACGTTCATTGTTCTTTCTTAAGACTAGCGAAGCCTTCTGCTCCCTCCACCTCTTCATGCCTCTATCGAACTGTTGTTGATGTGTTTTGATTGCTTCATCGGTGGCGATCTGGAATTCTACACGTCATACTAGATCATGATAACCTGGAGATGTTTTTTAATTAATGCCGAGTACAAGTCGTCGAGGAAGAGCCCTCCTAAGAAGAAGCCTCTTAAGATCTTGGGGTTAACTCCCGGGATCTGTCGTGCCTCTGTGGTGAAGCGAAGGAAGAAATCTCTAAGGGTTTCCCCCTTCATTTTGGCGGATCCCAGATAGGTGGGAGGGATCATTAACCATTCGACGACTAGCAATAAATTGATCCGTGAATTGTTGTGCTAGCTCTGTGAAATTCTTGATCACCCCTTCCTTCAACGAAAGGAACTAGGTGCGATCTTGTCCAATCAGAGTCACCGGGAAGGCTTGACACAGTAGTGGTTCTGGGGCATTGCATAGTTGTATTATGATTGTGAAGTGTCTGACATGCTCCGACAGGTCGCTCATGTCGTCTTATGCCTCTATCTTTGG
This sequence comes from Platanthera guangdongensis, assembly GCA_039583875.1. NCBI lineage: Eukaryota > Viridiplantae > Streptophyta > Magnoliopsida > Asparagales > Orchidaceae > Platanthera > Platanthera guangdongensis. The sequence continues at coordinate 134,739,211 of CM077155.1, forward strand.
GATCTTAACGTCGTGGGGGATTGGGTGTTCCAGGACTTCAGGTGCGAATGGTGACCGACGATGGAGAGGGAGGCTAGCCGAGGAGATGCGTTGCTTGGCTCGTTTGCATTCTAGAGAGATTATGTTGCGAACTTCTTCGTGTGTGAGCCTCCAATCTGCCAGCTCGAGGCCGACCGCTCCAGGGCAGTTGTAATGATACTGAGCTCCAATTCCTCCATCATGATAGGCTTTGAGGGCTTGGATATCCTCATTGGGGAGCTCTGCTTCATTCATGTTATCGAGCGAGCGAAGAAGTATAGGATCAACGTGCCCCCCAGGGACCGTTCTTTCGGTTGTGCGGGCAGCTTTTCCTATCATGTTTTCTAGTCTCGAGTATCGTTGTGCTAAGAATACTGTCTTCTAGGTCTTCCAGGAATGATATGAATCGTGTTCCCATAGAGGCGCCAAAATGTTGTGAATCGCTCGAGGCTCTGGTAGAATGTACTAAATTAAACTGCCTTTGCTCGAGAGTGGTCGAGCGCGCACACAATCGCAGTAAGTAGAAAGTTGGGAAGATAATTTTTTTGGGTGGAAAACCCGTTAAGTGGGTAAAAAATCACGTGACCGGATTTGTGCCGGCCAAACCTCCAATATTTACCGGTTGTTGTACAGGGCTTTCTCGAAGAACTTGAGGGCGATAGGCCGCCTCTTATTACAATTATTATGAGAGAGAGAGAGTAGAGGGAGAGCTCAGAGGGTGACAGGCCATCACTCACGGAGCTAAATGTTTCTTTATGGGTTATGGGCAGCGATGCACTGACAACACTTTGGTGTCCTTTGTTGATGATCCGAAGTGGGGACGACTTGCTACGCTCTTCCTGGTGATTGAGGCTTTTCTCCTATCGCACTTGGATGAGCCTGGAATGGCTGACTTGTCGCCGCCCGGTGAGCTTGTTGTTGAGTGACGGTGTTGGGAATGTTGTGTGTTTTGCGCGTCAGACTACAGTTGAGCGGTCCTTGGAGGGCTCTAAAGTTCCTCTTGTAAATTGATGGCGCTGCGAGGCACGCGAACTTTGGGCGCTCTTGCGGGCTTGGTCTGCTGACACTGAGGAGACTTTGTGTTACCGATAGAGCGTGCAGAGAAGCACTTGGAAAGGTTGGGATGGCGGGATGCTAGAGGCGCACTTGGAGCGGTCTTGATGGCAGAGCGCGCAGAGGCGCGGTTGGAGCGGTCTTGATAAACTATTGCAGATCGCTCGAGACTCCGGTAGACCGGACTAAATTGAACTGCCTTAGCACAGGAGTGGTCGAGCGCGCACACAGTCACAGTAAGTAGAACATTGGGAAGAAATTTTTTTACATGGAAAACCCATCAACTGGGTGAAAAACCACATGGTCGGATATGTGCCGTCCAAACCTCCATTATTTACTGGTTGTTGTACAAGGCTTTCTCGAAGAACTTGAGGGAGACACGCCATCTCTCGTTACAATTGTTAAGAGAGAGAGAGAGTGGAGGAAGAGCTCAGAGGGTGACATGCCACCATTCACGGAGCTAAATATTTCTTTGTGGGGTGTGGGAAGTGATGCACTGGCCGCGCTTTGGAGTCCTTTGTTGAAGCTCGGAAGTGGGACGACTTGCTACGCTCGTCTTGATGATTGGGGCTTGTCTTCTATTGCTCTTGGATGAGCCTGGAATGTTTGACTTGTCGCTGCCTGATGATCTTGCTGCAGAGTCGAGGGTGCTTGGAGTGTTGTGTGTTTTGCACGTCGGATTGTAGTTAAGCGGTCCTTGGCGGCTCAAAAGTTGCCCGATACCCACGCCTCATGCACGGGGGTGCGTTTAGCGCTCTAAGGAGACCCCATCAATATTTGATCTCTCGGAGATCACCCGGAGTCAGGAGCCCGGATGGAAAAATTCCACCACTATATGTAGGCAATTCACCATTTAGTTTTTAAGAGAATTTCTAAAAATCCCCTTCAGGCGTGACCTTGTGCCCTTTAAGTGCGAATGTGCACTTTAAAGGGGCGTTTTAGGCTATTTTTGGCGTTTTGTTACTTGTCCATGCATTCCTTCGTGCACATAATGAGTTGCCGATAACACAACTATCCCTTATCGCCGACTGGGGCACCGATCGCCAACTAGGGTACTGATCCCCGATTACTAACCGCGATAGCCAACCCAGAATATGTCGAGTTGGATGTGTGCAGAAATATGGACACATCCGCTGATCGTTGGTTGAGTATGAGCAATTGTTGAGCAGAATAAGAATTTTACAGTTTTCTTAGAATGGGATGAATATCTGTAAGACCATCCGCTGACTGGTTTTAAGCGGCGATTCCTGATCGTATATGGCCTTTGGATTTTAAGGATTTGATCTAGACGGTTTTGATCGGGAGACAAACCACCAAAGACGAGGATCTTGAAAAGAGATTGAAGATCGAAGTTCGTAGAATCAAAGAGCTTTCTTCTCCATCGGTTCTTGCGAGTTTTTCATCGCGCTGAAAATAATGTCAAAGGTAACAACTTTCTTTCATGGTCTTAGGATCATCTTTGTCCTTTCAGTGTCAGGTATTATTGTATTCGGATTGTATAATTCATAATTCGTCGAGATCAGAAGTGCCTAAACAGATAGCTATTCATAGACCATTCAGCTTGTTGGGAAAATTGCACACAATATTCCCGATTTGAACAAGTCCTCACCATTCAGCTTGTTTGCGACCCGTATAGTATAGTCTTTTTAACGTTAATCACCAACAAACCAATCCAAACCCCCCTTTTTAAATTCGTACAATTAATTTTCTAATCAACCTAAACTATGCATCAACCCACGTTCCTCTGAGATCGATACTTGGGGAGACTCTCCACTTTATATTACTTGAGCAACCAGTACACGCGATGAACGGGTCCTGATAAGGGAGAGTAAGCGAGTGGAGGGGAGTGAGCAAAAACGGGTGCGCGCGGAGAACCCTACATGAGGGTGGCACTAGCGTGGTGGTGTTGCATGAGGGCGGCACCACCACACCAGTGCTGCCATCATGCAGGGTTCTCCGCGTGGACCCATTTTCGCTCACTCCCCTCCTTCACTCGCTCACTCTCCCTTATCAGGACTTAGAATATTTTCATAAAAATACTGACCTTTTTCAAGTGGCACATGACGACAGCAAGGCCACGCAAATTCCAAGAAAGGGCTCCAAGAATGCCGAGAACTTTACAGCAATACAAGAAATGGAGTAGAGACCCTCTCCAACTTGTAGCAGGAGGGCTTATAATGGAAGGCGTCATCGATCCCAATATATCTCATTACCAAATTCTCATGTTTCAAAAGATGCAGGGAATCAAAGAGTACCTTGACCAAATATCTCGCAGAAATGGCAGATAATATTCTCCCCGATATGGGAATAAATATTCAATTATTTCGTCATTCTAATTTTCAACAAGCGAGTATTCACAACCAAAGTTAATGATCATGGCAAGTTCAAAAACAACCCGAGCTGAAGTCAAAATTTTCATGATCATCGTTTCACGGATCATGACTTGCAAAATTTTGGGGGAATTTGATGGGTTCCCCTAAAGAAATTTCGAGTCAAGCCACGGGGTCCGAGCGACCGTACAAGGAGAAGCACGTGCAAGCACAACCGACCCGAGCACAAGCACGTCATGCCAAGACAGGAACGACGCACGCCCGGTGGGGACTCTCATCATTTTGATAAATTGGTGATCTAAGTGACCGAAATGGAGTGTCATCATTCGTCATCATAAATTCTGCCCCGGTGTAATTAATGTACAACCCCGTATTCGCAGAGTAGGGTCACCTCGGCAGTCGGAAGACCAGCTTTGTTTTTTTTAAGCTTTTGGAGTGGTTTGGACTCTTGGTGGCCAATTTAGCCATAGCACTTGGAATATACTAATAGGGGGAGGAAAAATTCTCCTCCCTCTTCCCCTCTCTTTTTTAGGCGGGCGGGTATGACATGTTGGCCGACACCCGCCCCAGCATGGTAAGTTCGAGGTAGGGGCAGTGAGACCGGCCTGCAGGCAGGGTCTCGCCCAGGCGGCCTGCCTGGCGGGCGAGACCGGCGTGCGGGCTGGGTCTCGCCCAGGCGGCCTGCCTGGAGGGCGAAACCGGCCTGCGGGCAGGGTCTCCCCCAGGCGGCCTGCCTGGCGGGCGAGACCGGCCTGCGGGCAGGGTCTCACCCAGGCGGCTTGCCTGGCGGGCGAGACCGGCCTGCGGGCAGGGACTCGCCCATGCGGCCTGCCTGGCGGACGAGACCGGCCTGCGGGCAGGGTCTCTCCCAGGCGGCCTGCCTGGCGGGCGAGACCAGCCTGCGGGCAAGGTCTCGCCCAGGCGGCCTGCCTGGCGGGGGAGACCGGCCTGCGGGCAGGGTCTCGCCCAGGCGGCCTGCCTGGCGGGGGAGACCGGCCTGCGGGCAGTGTCTCGCCCAGGCGGCTTGCCTGGCGGGCGAGACCGTCCTGCGGGCAGGGTCTCTCCCAGGCGGCCTGCCAAGCGGGCGAGATTGGCCTGCGGGCTGGGTCTCGCCCAGGCGGCCTGCCTGGCGGGCGAGACCGGCCGGCGGCCTGGTCTCGCCCCGGCGGCCTGGTCTCGCCCCGGCGGCCTGCCTGGAGGGCGTGACGGCCGGCGGCCTGGTGTCGCCCGACGCCCTGCCCGGCAGCATGCCTGGCGAGCGGCCTGGCTCTCGCCCCCGGCTTTAGGTTCCTTCATGGGGTTTACCCGTTCGCCTCGGGTGTCCGGTGGGGTAGGGGCATGCTCTTACCATTATACCCCCAAGGGTGGAATTAACTCTTTGCCCCCCCCCCCCCCCGATGAGGATGTTTTCTATTGGCCCAAGGCCTATCTGTCGTGGGGGTATTTCTGACCTTTTGGTCCATGGGATTTGAAAAACTATAAATAGACCAGTTAGGGTGCCTTGGAGAGCATTGCATCTTAGCCACAAAAATCCCTTTGCTTTCTTCCTCCAAGGCACCTAGCTCAGTATTAGCTAGGTAGGGGGAGACTTCAAAGGTCTTCCGGGTGTGAGGTGGGACCTCCGCACTAGAGCCGAGGGTCTGTTCCTAGCTTCTCGATCTTTTGGCATGTGATGTTCTGCTTAGTGTAGTAAGTGTGAGGTCACCCCTCTTTTGGGACCCTAAACTCCACATAGGTCAATTTTTGTCTTCAACACTTTTGGTGCGGTGAGCGTGGAGAGTGACCAGCACAGAACATCTTGGGAGAATGTCATAGTTGGAGGTCAAGGGGGTAGAGATGATCTCGGTGAGCTCCCCGACCCAGAACCCTTTGTCGGGAGGCAAGAGTTCATGGCCTCCATCCAAGGCAACATGGAGATGTTGCGAAGTATTGCTCCTCAAGTTGACAGCTCCACTCCAACCCCCCCGGAGCTAGCTCCCCCTCCTTTCGGCAAGTTGACTCCCAGGGGTCTAGGCGAGATGACCCCAGTAGAGGGAGAAGGAAGCGCACCAGGAAGAAGGCCCTGGAAGGAGAGGATGGGAGATGGGACCGAGTGTGACCTCACCGGTCGGGAGTTGTTCTCCAGCCCGGCGAGTGCCAGCCTTCCAGGCGAGCAGGTCGCGGGAGTAGAGGTGGCGAGACCACCACTCAGGGGGTCACCCTTCAGCGAGCTGATCATCTCAGCTCTCGTTCCCAAGGGGTTCCGAGAGCCTGACATGGCTTACTATACCGGGAAAGATGACTCCGTCCAGCACCTGTAGTTGTTTGAGGATGTCGTCTCCATCAGGCAGATGACGGATGCCTTCAAGTGTCGCCTCTTCGCAATCACGTTGAAGGACAAGGCAAGGGATGGTTCCACCAACTCCCACCAAGATCGATCTATGGGTTCGAGGACTTGAGCCGGAGCTTTCAGCTCTGCTTCTCCACCTCCAAGAAGAGCAAGAATAGTCCTGAGTCCATCTTCCTGATAAGGCAAGGGGGCCGAGGAGTCGCTGGCCCGTTACGTTGACAGTTGCAGGAGGAGATCTTGGATATCTAGGAGATGTCGGGGTATGCCCTCCAGATGGCGTTCACGGTAGGGTTTCACGAGGGGTTCTTCAAGATGAACCTGACTCGAAAGACCCCCCCCCCCCTTTCCTTCGAGAAGTTGATGGAAAGGGCGACGGAGGAGATAATAACTGAGGCGGACAACTCGGCGTTTGTCAAGAAGTTGGCAAGATTGACAGAGGCAGAGTCGAAGGAGCAAGGTGACTCGAGACATCAGGAGGGGAGAAGGAGAGAGGAGAAGAGATCTCAGGGGCTCCAGGGACCTCACGAAGGTCCGGGGCCAGGTTGGAGGCAACAAGGAGGACCATTCAGGGACCAGGAAGAGGTCTCATCCAAGGTAGGGGGATTTTCACAGAGGTCAAGGGAGGTTCAACCTCAAAAGGCAAGCCCCTAGGCAGCTCCTACCCCCACCGCAGCAAGCGATGGAGATTGGTCGAAGGGAGAGGAGGAACCGTCAGGGAAGGAGAAGAGTCAGAGTAGAGTTACTCTACTGTGAGTTCCACCAGGAGGAAGGCCATGTGACAACTACTTGCCCCGAATTTCTGGAGCTGAGAAGGACAAGAGCTCCGACACCACAACATCAACAGCCTCAACAAGCGCAAGATCTAGTGCGGATTGAAGAAGTCCAACCTGGGGAGACAGAGGAGAGATGTGAGGACAGGGTTGATGTAGGCACACGGGGAGGGATCCGATGATTCACGAGGGAAGAGGGAGGTAGGAAAGAAGTGAATCACCTCTTTGTAATGAATTTTGCTTGCATTGTATCAACTATAATTAATGACATGAACCACTAAAAAAATTTGTGATCTATGAAAGATCTCACCGTGAGATAGATTCCGCGGTCATGCTCTCACTAGCTGGCAGGGCAGGTTGATCTCTCGGAGGGTGAGTAGGTCTCACCTAGAGATAGATTCCGCTGTCAGGCTCTCACTAGATGGCAGGGAAGGTTGATCTCTCGGAGGGTGAGTAGGTCTCACTGCGAGATAAATTCCGTTGTCAGGCTCTCTCTAGCTTGCAGGGTAGGTTGATCTCTCGGAGGGTGAGTAGGTTTCACCTCGAGATGGATTCCGCTGTCAGACTCTCACTAGCTGGCAGGACAGGTTGATCTCTTGGAGGGGGGAGTAGGTCTCACCGTAAGATAGATTCCGTTGTCAGGCTCTCACTAGCTGGCAGGGCAGGTTGATCTCTCGGAGGGTGAGTAGATCTCACCTCGAGATAGATTCCGCTGTCAGGCTCTCACTAGCTGGCAGGGCAGGTTGATCTCTCGGAGGGGGTAGTAGGTCTCACCTCGAGATGGATTCCGCTGTCAGGCTCTCACTAGCTGGCGGGGCAGGTTGATATCTCGGAGGGTCGGTAGGTCTCACCTCGAGATAGATTCCACTGCCAGACTCTCACTAGATGGCAGGACAGGTTGATCACCGGAGGGTGAGTAGATCTCACCTCGAGATAGATTCCGCTAGCAAGCTCTCACTAGCTGGCATGACAGGTTGATCTCTCGGAGGGCGAGTAGGTTCCACCTCGAGATGATTCTGCTGTCAGGCTCTCACTAGCTGGCAGGGCAGGTTGATCTCTCGGAGGGATGAATAGACCTTCCACCGAGGCCATCTCGTCACCCAGGCTCCCATTAGCTGGCTTGTCAGGTTAAGCCCTCGGGAAGGCCAAGTGTTTTTTACCCCGAGACCGTCTCGTCACTCAGGCTCCCATTAGCTGGCTTGACAGGTTGACCCCTCGGGGAGGCCAAGTGTTTTTTACCCCGAGGCCGTCTTGTCACCCAGGCTCCCATTAGCTGGTTGGACAGATTGACCCCCCCCCCCCCCGGAGGCCAAGATTTTTCGTCTCTAAGAAGGCCACTCAGCGAATACGTTGGGTTGGATGTTTCTTTCCTAGCTTGTGCCAACCTCGAAAAGGGCAGGGATCGTGTACAACCCCGTATTCGCAGAGTAGGGTCCCCTCGGCATGCGCAAGACAAACTTTGTTTTTTTAAGCTTTTGGAGTGATTTGCACTCTTGGTGGCCAATTTAGGCCTAGCCCTTGGAATATACTAATAGGGGGAGGAAACATTCTCCTCCCCCTTCCCCTCTCTTTTTTAGGGGGGCGGGTGCGGCAAGTTTGTCGACACCCGCCCCAGCTTGGTAAGTTCGAGGTAGGGGCAGCGAGACCGGCCTGCGAGCAGGGTCTCGCCCAGGTGGCCTGCCTGGCGGGCGAGACCGACCTGCGGGCAGGGTCTCGCCCTGGCGGCCTGCCTGGCGGGTGAGACCGGCCTGCGGGCAGGGTCTCGCCCAGGCGACCTGCCTAGCGAGCGATACCGGCCTGCGGGCAGAGTCTCGCCCAGGCGGCGTGCCTGGCGGGCGAGACCGGCCTGCGGGCAGGGACTCGCCCAAGCGGCCTCCTGGCGGGCGAGTCCGGCCTGCGGGCAGGGTCTCGCCCAGGCGGCCTGCCTGGCGGGCGAGACCGGCCTGTGGGCTGGGTCTCGCCCAGGCGGCTTGCATGGCGGACTCGACCGGCCGGCGGCCTGGTCTCGCCCCGGCGGCCTGCCTGGCGGGCGAGACGGCCGGAGGCCTGGTATCGCCCTGGCGGCCTGCCTGGCGGGCAACCTGGCTCTCGCCCACGGCTTTAGGTTCCTTCGCGGGGTTTACGCGTTCCCCTCGGGTGTCTGGTGGGGTAGGGGCATGCTCTTACCATTATACCCCCAAGGGTGGAATTACCTCTTTGCCCCCCGATGTGAATGTTTTCTATTAGCCCAAGGCCTATCGGTCGTATGGTGCCTTGGAGAGCATTGCATCTTAGCCACAAAAATCCCTTTGCCTTCTTCCTCCAAGGCACCTAGCTCAGTATTGGCTAGGTAGGGGGAGACTTCAAAGGTCTTCCGGGTGTGAGGTGGGACCTCCGCACTAAAGCCGAGGGTCTGTTCCTAGCTTCTCGATCTTTTGGCATGTCATGTTCTGCTTAGTGTAGTAAGTGTGAGGTCACCCCTCTTTTGGGACCCTGAACTCCACATAGGTCAATTTTTGTCTTCAACACTTTTGGTGCGGTGAGCGTGGAGAGTGACCAGCACAGAACATCTTGTGAGAATGTCATAGTTGGAGGTCAAGGGGGTAGAGATGATCTCGGTGAGCTCCCCGACCCAGAACCCTTTGTCGGGAGGGAAGAGTTCATGGCCTCCATCCAAGGCAACATGGAGATGTTGCGAAGTATTGCTCCTCAGGTTGACAGCTCCACTCCAAACCCCCCGGAGCTAGCTCCCCCTCCTTTCGGCAAGTTGACTCCCAGGGGTCTAGGCGAGGTGACCCCAGTAAAGGGAGAAGGAAGCGCACCAGGAAGAAGGCCCTGGAAGGAGAGGATGGGAGATGGGACCGAGTGAGACCTCACCGGTCGGGAGTTGTTCTCCAGCCCGGCGAGTGCCAGCCTTCCAGGCGAGCAGGTCGCGGGAGTAGAGGTGGCGAGACCACCCCTCAGGGAGTCACCCTTCAGCGAGCTGATCATCTCAGCTCTCGTTCCCAAGGGGTTCCGAGAGCCTGACATGGCTTACTATACCGGGAAAGATGACTCCGTCCAGCACCTGTAGTTGTTTGAGGATGTTGTATCCATCAGGCAGATGACGGATGCCTTCAAGTGTCGCCTCTTCGCAATCACGTTGAAGGACAAGGCAAGGGATGGTTCCACCAACTCCCACCAAGATCGATCTATGGGTTCGAGGACTTGAGCCGGAGCTTTCAGCTCCGCTTCTCCACCTCCAAGAAGAGAAAGAATAGTCCTGAGTCCATCTTCCTGATAAGGCAGGGGGCCGAGGAGTCGCTGGCCCGTTACGTTGACAGCTTGCAAGAGGAGATCTTGGATATCTAGGAGATGTCGGGGTATGCCCTCCAGATGGCGTTCACGGTAGGGTTTCACGAGGAGTTCTTCAAGATGAACCTGACTCGAAAGACCCCCCCCCCCCCCTTTCCTTCGAGAAGTTGATGGAAAGGGTGACGGAGGAGATAATAACTGAGGCGGACAACCCGACGTTTGTCAAGAAGTTGGCAAGATTGATAGAGGCAGAGTCGAAGGAGCAAGGTGACTCGAGACATCAGGAGGGGAGAACGAGAGAGAAGAAGAGATCTCAGGGGCTCCAGGGACCTCACGAAGGTCCGGGGCCAGGTTGGAGTCAACAGGGAGGCCATTCAGGGACCAGGAAGAGGTCTCATCCAAGGTAGGGGGATTTTCACAGAGGTCAAGGGAGGTTCAACCTCAAAAGGCAAGCCCCTAGGCAGCTCCTACCCCCACCGCAGCAAGCGATGGAGATTGGTCGAAGGGAGAGGAGGAACCGTCAGGGAAGGAGAAGAGTCAGAGTAGAGTTACTCTACTGTGAGTTCCACCAGGAGGAAGGCCATGTGACAACTACTTGCCCCGAATTTCTGGAGCTGAGAAGGACAAGAGCTCCGACACCACAACATCAACAGCCTCAACAAGCGCAAGATCTGGTGCGGATTGAAGAAGTCCAACCTGGGGAGACAGAGGAGAGATGTGAGGACAGGGTTGATGTGGGCACACGGGGAGGGATCCGATGATTCACGAGGGAAGAGGGAGGTAGGAAAGAAGTGAATCACCTCTTTGTAATGAATTTTGCTTGCATTGTATCAACTATAATTAATGACATGAACCACTAAAAAAATTTGTGATCCATGAAAGATCTCACTGTGAGATAGATTCCGCTGTCAGGCTCTCACTAGCTGGCAGGGCAGGTTGATCTCTCGGAGGGTGAGTAGGTCTCACCTAGAGATAGATTCCGCTGTCAGGCTCTCACTAGATGGCAGGGCAGGTTGATCTCTCGGAGGGTGAGTAGGTCTCACTGCGAGATAAATTCCGTTGTCAGGCTATCTCTAGCTGGCAGGGTAGGTTGATCTCTCGGAGGGTGAGTAGGTTTCACCTCGAGATGGATTCCGCTGTCAGACTCTCACTAGCTGGCATGACAGGTTGATCTCTTGGAGGGGGGAGTAGGTCTCACCGTAAGATAGATTCCGTTGTCAGGCTCTCACTAGCTGGCAGGGCAGGTTGATCTCTCGGAGGGTGAGTAGATCTCACCTCGAGATAGATTCCGCTGTCAGGCTCTCACTAGCTGGCAGGGCAGGTTGATCTCTCGGAGGGGGTAGTAGGTCTCACCTCAAGATGGATTCCGCTGCCAGGCTCTCACTAGCTGGCGGGGCAGGTTGATCTCTCGGAGGGTCGGTAGGTCTCACCTTGAGATAGATTCCACTGCCAGACTCTCACTAGATGGCAGGACAGGTTGATCACCGGAGGGTGAGTAGATCTCACCTCGAGATAGATTCCGCTAGCAGGTTCTCACTAGCTGGCATGACAGGTTGATCTCTCGGAGGGCGAGTAGGTTCCACCTCAAGATGATTCCGCTGTCAGGCTCTCACTAGCTGGCCGGGCAGGTTGATCTCTCGGAGGGATGAATAGACCTTCCACCGAGGCCATCTCGTCACCCAGGCTCCCATTAGCTGGCTTGTCAGGTTAAGCCCTCGGGAAGGCCAAGTGTTTTTAACCCGAGGCCGTCTCGTCACTCAGGCTCCCATTAGCTGGCTTGATAGGTTGACCCCTCGGGGAGGCCAAGTGTTTTTTACCCCGAGGCCGTCTTGTCACCCAGGCTCCCATTAGCTGGCTGGACAGATTGACCCCCCCCCCCCCCCCCCGGAGGCCAAGATTTTTCGTCTCTAAGAAGGCCACTCAGCGAATACGTTGGGTTGGATGTTTCTTTCCTAACTTGTGCCAACCTCGAAAAGGGCAGGGATCGTGTACAACCCCGTATTCGCAGAGTAGGGTCCCCTCGGCAGGCGCAAGACCAGCTTTGTTTTTTTAAGCTTTTGGAGTGATTTGCACTCTTGGTGGCCAATTTAGGTCTAGCCCTTGGAATATACTAATAAGGGGAGGAAAAATTCTCCTCCCCCTTCCCCTCTCTTTTTTAGGGGGGCGGGTGCGGCAAGTTTGCCAACACCCGCCCCAGCTTGGTAAGTTCGAGGTAGGGGCAGCGAGACCGGCCTGCGAGCAGGGTCTCGCCCAGGTGGCCTGCCTGGCGGGCGAGACCGACCTGCGGGAAGGGTCTTTCCCTGGCGGCCTGCCTGGCGGGTGAGACCGGCCTGCGGGCAGGGTCTCGCCCAGGCGACCTGCCTAGCAGCGATACCGGCCTGCGGGCAGAGTCTCGCCCAGGCGACCTGCCTGGCGGGCGAGACTGGCCTGCGGGCAGGGACTCGCCCAAGCGGCCTGCCTGGCGGGCGAGTCCGGCCTGCGGGCAGGGTCTCGCCCAGGCGGCCTGCCTGGCGGGCGAGACCGGCCTGCGGGCTGGGTCTCGCCCAGGCGGCTTGCCTGGCGGGCGAGACCGGCCGGCGGCCTGGTCTCTCCCCGGCGGCCTGCCTGGCGGGCGAGACCGGCCGGCGGCCTGGTCTCGCCCCGGCGGCCTGCCTGGCGGGCGAGACGGCCGGCGGCCTGGTATCGCCCTGGCGGCCTGCCTGGCGGGCGACCTGGCTCTCGCCCACGGCTTTAGGTTCCTTCGCGGGGTTTACGCGTTCCCCTCGGTTGTCTGGTGGGGTAGGGGCATGCTCTTACCATTATACCCCCAAGGGTGGAATTATCTCTTTGCCCCCCGATGTGAATGTTTTCTATTAGCCCAAGGCCTATCGGTCGTAGGGGTATTTCTGACCTTTTGGTCCATGGGATTTGGAAAACTATAAATAGACCCTTGAGGGTGCCTTGAAAAGCATTGCATCTTAGCCACAAAATCCCTTTGCTTTCTTCCTCCAAGGCACCTAGCTCAGCATTGGCTAGGGAGGGGGAGACTTGAAAGGTCTTCCAGGTGTAAGGTGGGACCTCCGCGCTAGAGCCGAGTGTCTGTTCCTACCTTCTCGATCTTTTGGCATGTGACGTTCTCCTGAGTGTAGTAAGTGTGAGGTCACCCCTCTTTTCGGGCCCCGAACTCCACAAAGGTCAATTTTTGGCTTCAACAATTACCAGCATATCCCTCCATAAAACTATAAATAGGCACTCAAGCCTTCATTTGAGGGCAAGCAACTCCAGAGACTAGAAAGAGCTCCGATATTTTCCAATGAGAACGTTAGACTTAGATCGTTCCTCCACTCGGAATTCTCTTTGCTCCACCTCTAGCACGAAGACGTCTCGAGAACTCAAGAACGCGACTTTTCCTTCCCCAAATGAGCGCTCTCATCAAATCTTCGACTAAACAGGAGAGCCTCCATCGAGGATCCGAGGAATTAGAGATTTCACCACCGGAGCGCTTCCACCCATGCTCCAAGGACTTAGTTTTTTCTTTGTTGTTTTCATATTCTGCACTTGTAATGGAGAGGTGGTCTATCACCCTCTGAGGAATTATCTTAACTCTTGTAAACTCCAACGAAATAGTTGATTTTGATCCGGTACAGATCCAACCACATGGTTTTTCACCCTTTTCGTATTTTTCATGTCAAAAAAACTTTTTGTCATTTGTTGTTGTTTTTCATTAACTGTTTGCGAGCTCGGTCCAGCTCTGAGCTAATGCGGCTCGATTCTCCGGATAGGGAAAAACCTGGTGACCCGCAACCGTTCAATTACAAAGAATAATTCAAAATCATATATAGATTGTTCATTAAATCCTGTAACTTTGTAAATAAACTTAGTGTTGTGCAACATATACTAAGAATGTATAATGTGAATTGGGTCTGGAGAACAAATCAGTGAGATCAAAAATCAAGGTCTGATCGGTTGGATCGATCAGGACGGGCTTGAAATGTGTTGTTAGATAATATAATAAATATTAAAATTATCCATTATAATTTAACTTATTCTATATATTTTAAAAAAAATGTCGCGGGTCACCCGACTTTTTCCCTGGTCATGAGAATCGGACCGCCTTAGCTCGAAGTCGACTCGGGTGCACAAACAGTTAAAGAAAACCACAGCAAATGACAAAAGATGTTTTGACATGGAAAACCCGAAAAAGGAAAAAAAAACTACGTGACTGGATCTGTGCCGAGTCAAAATTAACTAGTTTTTAGAGATTACAGAGAGTGATTTGATCTCGGAGGGCGACAAGCCACTACACAGTTATAAGTCTAGAAAATGAGAAAAAACGGTCAAATCCTCGGAGACTCGATGGAAGCGCTCCGGCTGGAAAATTCTCTAAGTCAACAAAGTTGTTGGAGGGAGCGCTCTCGTTGATGCGGAGCAAAGATGTGAGCGCTCTCACCAAGGCGGTTGACATCACTTGAGGCGTGAGAAAACCTTAACGCAAGGAGAAGAGCGGAGTGAGTTCCTGACCGAAAAATCAGCCTAAGTTCATGATTTTGCAAGAAAATCTCAGAGATTTCTCGTCTCTGGAGTTGCTTGTATTAAAATGAAGGTCAGGGGATCTATTTATAGTTTTCTAAAGAATCATGATGGTAATTGCGTTAGAGAGTGATTTGTGCTGACGAACGACGCTGTTCCGTTCCAATCACCTAGATCACCACTTTTGCCAAAATGACCAGACTGCCCCACTCCCCCCCCCCCCCCCCGAGGGCAGTTCGGGCGGCGCGGGAAAGGTGCCCAAAGGCAGCGACGACGGCCGGAGGCGGCGACCGGGGGTGAAGGAGGCGGTCGGGGCGACGAGGGTCGCCGACGGTGGTCGTCGCAGGCGCCCGCGGCAGCGCGGATTGGACGGGCGCGACCGCGGGACATGTCGTGCGCGCGCACAGGCCGTGCGCACCTGCGCACGGGCCGTGCACGCCTACACGCAGGCCGGGCACGCTAGCACGATCCTGCCGTGCTCGGGTTTGGCCTCCCTCTTGAGTGTTTTTGGGATTTTCGGCTTTGTGTGCGGCCGACTTGGTCGGGTTTGCTTGCCCCCGTGTCCTTGACCAAAAACCTTTTCAATTTAACTTAGAAAATTCAAGGAACCCCATCAAAAATAATAGGAATAAACACAAGAGAATTATATAAAATATTTTAATGAAAAACAATATATTTTTTTATCATCTAAAATTTTAATATTAGTATTTTTCACATATATAATAAATTAACATTTAAATTTTTAATAAGATCGCGCACACATAAATCATTAAAGTGTGCTATATAATATATATTTATGTATATTATACAAATAAATACATAACTATATATAAATATATTAAACATTATATATATACATTGCATTTTTGATAGTGTTATTACTTGAATGGACATTGCATTTTAATTTTTTTGAAATGAATTATAATATATATCAAGTCATTAAAATATAAAAATGAGGGTATAATTGGTATTTTTGAATGATACACCACAGTCAACATTTCTCTTATAATAGTGAAAGATACACGCAAGTGACGGTGCACGTGGGCCCCACGTGTCTCGCGCAATAGTTCCCAGCCCGTGGCAGCGGGCATCACCCTCCTCCGGCGAGCTTCACATTTACTTAAAATTTAAAATAATATATTTATATATTTTCTTATTTTAAAATATTTTCCATTAATTTATTTTATTTTTGGTAAATTAATATTTTAATTAAATTATTAAAAAATTTAAAATTAGATTTTTATTTAAAATATATATTAAACAAACTGCACGGGGCCACACGTTTTAGCCAACGTCGTCGGCGGCCTGACCGGAGCCCACCGACGAGTTCGTCGGCGACCGACGAACTTGCTGTGCCCCGACAAACTCGCTAGTGGGCTCCGATCAGCCCCCCAGGGCTCCGCCAGCGGCAGCGTAGGCGCATTGGTTACATTTTAGAGGAAAGAGGGGCCATCGAGCTTTTGGCTAGCGTGAGGATGGAGAAGATCAACTTGACTAATTGAAGGCCAGATTTAGGCTAATGGCATATCACAATATTTCTTTTTAATATAGTGTGTGTGTGTGTGTGTGTGTGTGTCTATATGTATATATACGAGTGCCCGATACGGGGATCCGCCCCTACTGTCAATCGCGACAGTACCCGACCCGCCAGTACGGCCTCGCACGACTGTACCAAGCCCGCCACTACAGCCTCGCGCGACTATACCCGGCCCACCCCCGGCAGGTTTCACCAACCCACGACGATAATTTAAGAAAAAATAAAGTAAATATAATTTTTTAAATAACAAAATTTAAAATTATAATTATAAATGTATATATATAATGAATAATATATATAATTATTATTCTATATAGTATATTTATATATAATAGTAAATTATATTATACATATATTTATATAATTTTTTTTATAAAATATATAAATTATAACAATATAAGTATAAATTATTTGAACTATTATCATAATAACATTCTTGTCTTGTTGGATTGAGGTGTTCTTCCTATCCTTGAGGTCCTAGGATCAAAACCTGATAGCTGCGTTTAAATTAAAATATAATTTTAACAGCCAGCTGCTCTGTTTTTTAAGGGTTAAAGGGGCAAAATCGTAATTTCACATAGATTTAGGACACCATATTAGTAGGTTTAGGAGAACTACTAAAATGTGAAGAGATGAAGTGATTTATTGTGATCGATCAGACGGTTGTAATTTTGAACTCATGATATTCACAGACCACGGTATTTCTTTATATATGATAGATATATATATTATATATATACATATAATTATATATATATTTATATTAGAAAAATAGATTATACGAGCATCTTCGCACGGGCTACGCCCGTGCTCGATGCTCTCGGGCGGGCTTCGGCCGCATCAGGCGGGCTTCGCCCGTGCTTGATGCTTTGGGGGGCCGCGAGTGACGGTTGCGGCGTCGAAGACCTTTTGAAGCATCAAGCACGGGCGAAGCCCGTGAGCAGGCGGGCGAAGCCCGCCTGATGCGGCCGAAACTCGTCTGATGCTGCCAAAGGCCGCCCAAGACCATCGAGCACAGGCATAGCCCGTGCGAAGATGCTCGTATATCTATATTATATTTATAAGCCTGGTTTTTAAAACATTGACATTTATTACATTTTTTATTTAAATTTTTACGTTTTTATTTATATAAATATGCATAGATATTAAAAATATTTCAATTTAGTTCAAAAGGACCTTGTGAATAGCAATCATATTTTGAGTTCGAAGACCACTGATTTGGCTTTTGGGGGGTAAATCTTGGAGTCCAATGGCCCGCCCGATTAGGTAAACTCCCACCCGGTTCTCCTAGCTTATTAGCCCGCCGGCCCGATTCACCGGTTTTTGGGCAATCCACTGTAATAGGAGGACTTGAGATTGATCAAACTGGCCAGGGGTCTGGTTTTTAAAACCATGGTGTGAATTGTATTATATAATCATGCACTCTTTAAATGAAAATTTACAAGGCCTATAAACAGGACTTCTCTCATTAATAATCACTCAATTTTGGAATCAAAGCCTCTTAACTTTCGAAGGGTTTTCGAGTGATCTCTCTTCTCTAGCTCGAGTATTCCGTTACATGTGAAAGGAGCGAAGAATCCTAAGACGGCAGGAGTCAAGATCTCATTTGTTAGTTGCCCATCTCATAAGTTATGAGATAAAGGGCAATGCCAAAAATAAAATAAAGGGCCATTTACTGGGACCTCCCCCTCTAAGTTTGTTAAATTAAAGGTTGGACTCTTACTTTTGAAATTACAAAAACCTGTAATTATTCTAACTTTAAGTGGACTCTTACATTTCATAACATTAACCTCACATGAAATTTAAAGGTTGGATGTTATGAATTCTAAACTTCAGGGATGCTTTTTATTATTTCAAAAGTAAGAGAGGTGCAACCTGTAATTATTCTAACTTTAAGTGGAAGTTTTGATAATTTCAAAAGATGAATGCAATATGTAATTATTCTAATTTCTGGGGAAAGTTTTGGTAGTTATTCCTAAAAAAATTGAAAATTGTGTTTCTAATTAGTGATCAAATGAACATAAGATTGCAAATAACAAATACACAATACGGAGCATTTAAGATCCATGAAAAATATGATTTTTTTAACATATCAAAAGATAAGACCAAAAAAATCACTAACAAAATTCATTTCCCATTAATCTGTACAGTTGCATATGAATGGCATGTGCTTTAAAATTAACAATCAAACAATTAGGAAAGAATATTTCAGGAAGCAAAAGAAGAATTTGAGTCTGGTTACTCTCACGCATTCTGTTGTTGCGCGTTGATTGCAGACTTAAATCAAAACAGGTTAGCCGATCCAATCACGAGAAATGAGAGGATATGCCTGAATCGAGAATTTACACGAGGAGCGGCTGGGCCAACTGTTTAGACGAAGTCTCCTCCAGTTCCATGGTGCAAGTAACCAAAGCTGAAAGCAGTGCGCAAGCAGCCGGAAAGAGTCCCACCCCGAACCTTGTAATCGAGTAGCTGTCATGCACGGTCAAGGATCTGATATGTGTCGAACCTACAGTGAAAAGATTTTTTATTTGTATTGAGAAATCAGTGAGAAATCTGGATAAATGCATATCCATATGAAAATAATCTATTTATAAAGTCTGCAAACTAAGAATCATTTGTGTAGGAGAAAAAACATTGTTTGAGAGAGCAGTGGTGGTTGGAGATGGAGATGAAGCTGTGCTACTGATATTGGCCTCCCTGCGGCAGGATTAGGCATTAAGTGACATTTTTGGGGATCCATGGTTTGAAAGGTAAAAAAAATAGCATTTGTGTTTCTTTTTCCAAAACCGCAATAGAGAAAAACAACCAAACAAATGAGGCCTCAATGACATCGCTTGTTTTTAACGAGTGGTTTCAGGAAAGAAATTTTCAGTTTCCTCTAATTCGTAGATTTTTTTTAGATTATGCATGCCATCTACATCTTTAAATCAAGGTGAAGATGCCAGGTTGCCCCCGCCAAAATCATCTTAACATAAGCAACTCACGATCCACAACCTCAGGAATCAAGGGCAGTCCTTCGCATGTACCAGTAAAATGTAACGGTCTCTTGTTGATACATGTGAGCTTCCTCCTTCAAGAATGGGGTTAAGGAAAAGTGATGGAGATCATCAGCCCATTCGAGTCAATTCCCGCAGGAGGCGGTGAACCACTACCCGTTCAGACGATCTGAGTCCGAGGTTGCGCCCGGACAGTTGTTTCGAGTGTTTTTGATGTATTATTTTATTTTATTTGAGATATATTTGACGTCTGATCGGCCTGAATGTTTTGAGACATCCGATTAAGATGCCCTAATCTAGCTTTGGAGATATATCTATACTATATGTAAAGATATCCCTTGTGATGCAACTGACTCAACAAAAAATTCTGGATCGTTCGATCCATCGTATTCTTAAATCCCATCCGCAACGTTGTATTGAATTTTACACTCCCGTCCGTCCGCCGCATTGTTTTTTGAAGATGTCATTAGTCAAAGATCATACGTGGACGAGAGAGAGAGAGTAGCAGTAGAGGGTGAAAAAATTGTCGGGAGTGAGGAGCGAGGCCCTATGTTGTCAAAGGCGCAAGACGCACCGATGCGCAAAGGGCCCTGGAGCCCAGGCGCAAGGCGCAGGCGCGCGCCTGAGGCACGTGAGGCGCAAAAATGGAGGGAAACGGAAATTGAGCGAATTGGGCGCCCCATTCGCTGAAATTGAGAGAATTGGGCGCTCAATTCGCTCAATTTCAGCGAATCGGATGCCCAAGTGCGCCCTAGGGGTGCGTCTAAGATCATGTATTTGCCCATCTCAAAAAAAAATTGAAAAAAACACCTTGAAAGGCCAAGGCGGGCCTTTGGTGCGCCTGGAAGCCTGTAAGGCGGGAGCCTGTAAGGCGGGAGCCTGTAAGGCGGGAGCCTGTAAGGCGCGCGCCTGTAAGGCGCGCGCCTGTGGGCGCGCCTGGGGCACATCGCTCGCCAAAGCCGTGTTGAGCCGCGGCGGGCTGCGCCTAGGCGCTCGCGTTGACAACATAGGCGAATCCCATTGTATTTTGCACTTGAATTTTCCAACCTTTTGGATCTTCATGATTTATTTAGTATTATTAAAACATACAGCAAAAGCGGAGCAATTTTCAATAAAATCTTTCAGAATCTTCGTATTATTTTTATCTTTTTTAAAATTTTTACAAAAATAAAATACAATATATATTTAAGTTGCGTCAAATATATTATATATCTATTCAACATAACCATGTTGAATGATCGACAACTATAATTTTTAAAACAATGCAATATTTATCTATCCTAATAAATAAATAAGTTGTGATTTTGAATGTGGAGCAAGCGCGTGGGGGTTCACGAGCGAAGAGAGCGTCGTCACGTCAGGGCACTGTCGTAGCCGAAGTACTGTCACGCGAGGCACGGGGGGCCCTCGTGCGCTGTCACTCGTGTTTGTGTGTGTGTGTGCGCGCGTGCGTGTGTGTATGCAGAGATCGGTGGGGGCCATCAATGGTTTTGGATTAAAGTTTTGAAATCGTCGGTCTTCCCCCATAGTGTGATGCCAAGTGGACCCTCCCTGATGCAATTCCAGGTATTTCCTCTCCTTCCCACTGCCTTTATTTTTGTCGATTCCCTAATCCTCACCCGTCATTTCTGTCGACCCCTCCACTGCCTACATAGTCACCTGATCCTAACTTCTCTCTAAAGATCCCACTGCAAAAGCCCTTCCTGAAGCCCTCCCATCCCATTATCATCCAACACCGCCTTTACCTCATCCTCCTCACACTCCAACCAGACTTAAGCAGCCCATTATCTACTTCTCCATCTTAAACCCAACACCCCTCCCTGTCCCTCTAGACACTGAACTGCCACTCCCCATCCTAATACGCCTCCCACAGTCCTATCAAGACTCAACAGAGTCTCTGCTACGCTCCTAAGAGTTCCCACAACCCAAACCGCCTCTACCCAGCAACAATTCCCTTCCCGGGACTCTACTTACCACAATTTAGCCGTCTGCATCCCATGACGGAGTCACCAGCCATTGGATCGTCATCATATCCCACCACCACTGTCTCTTGCGTGTGTACATTGCAGTTTGGAGTTGTTATTTTCTATGTTATGTACTTGGCATTATATTTTTGTGGATGTTTGGTTTATTTTCTATTAGTATTGGACGTTGTGTGACTTGCAGGATTTATGGTGTGCATTCTAAAAATATTTATGCTTTGGTTTGCCTGCTGAGTGTCAATTGCTTTGCCCTAATCAATATTGGGTGTTGTTATTAGCAAACCCAGTTTCGTTACTAGCAAACCAGAAAAAACAGATTCAACAATTTTTTGAATTTTTTTCTATTCAAAAAAATTACTACTAGCAAACCGATCTTGTTTTTTTGTAATTTTTGTAATTTTGAATTTTGAACCCCAAATATTTCTCTTTGGAAAAAGTGATCAACATGAAAGTTTTAGATTTCATCGAGATCTACAACTTTCATGTTGACTATGTTTTCATTTGAAGCCGTTTAGGCCTCCAATCTGAGCCCGAAAACAGACCCGCACGGAACGAGTCGTCCGTACAAATTTTCGGCGTGACTTTTTTCGGGGCCCAAATCGGGGGTCTAAACTGCTTCAAATTAAAAAGTGTTTAACATGAACGTTGTAGATATCGTCGAGATCTACAACTTTCATGTTGCACACTTTTTAATTTCAAGCCGTTTAAGCCCCCGATTTGGCCCCTAAAAAAAGTCACGCCGATCCCGGTCGTCCGTACATATGTTCGGCATGACTATTTTTCTGAGGCCAAATGGGGGTCTAAATTACTTCAAATCAAAAAGTGTTCAGCATGAAAGGTGTAGATCTCGTCGAGATCTACAATTTTCATGTTGACCACTTCTCATGAAAATATACGTATAAGACGCAGTTCAAAAGGACGCGTATATTCTTATATACACTTAACTTGTATATACAACACACCCTTATAGGAATTAGAAATCAAATATATTTCTAAACCGGCCGATATTTTATTTAAAGATTTTGGCGCAAATGATGATATTTTGTTGAAAAAAGAGTTTTCGACATATTAAACAAAACTTTGCGCCATTTTGACTCATTTCTAATGCTAACATAAGTGGTTGAATGAATACATTTGAAATTGTTTGTAATGTCATTATATGTAGTATGTTATTTTGAAAGAACGAATGTTTTAAATAAAATTTAAATTTTTTTTAAAAAAATTATGTTGGTTTGTTAGTAACAAAATGGTTTTCAAATAGCCATTTTGAAAAATGAGGATTTGTTAATAGTAATGATTTGCTAGAAACCAAATTGAGTTTGCTAGTAACAACACCCTCAATATTTGTGAACGTATGAGCTTCTGCATCTTTTTTTTATAATATTAATTATTGTTGTTATTTTAAGCAGACCTCCACTTGCATTTACATCATAACACACGACATTTAAGATCACATTTAGTGTGTTCATCTCGAGTTGACCTGTCACGGCATCAAATTGGTATCAGAGCTCTAGATTAGGGTCATTTGCATGTTACATAGTTGTAAGGATTATCGTCACTCTATGTCAAACCATAATCGCAACGACGATAGGGCCTCCTGTTCACAATCAGACATAACATCCGTTGAATGTCAAAATATTGTTCTCGATCGATTTGATCGGATTGGGGTCCAGTTTGACACCCTTAAGGGCGACATCGCTAGGGTTAGCACAAGGGTCGATCAGTTAGAAACACCTAGAGGTCGAGCAACTCCTCCCCCTGACGAGGAGCCTACCGAGGATCCACGAGATGTTACCCCTCCCGAGAGACGCGGTAGATACATTTCTCGCCGAGACCCCCTTCCTCCCACGAGAGGAAATTTCCATCGTGGTTACAAGTATCGGCAAGACCCAGGGAGAAATCACACCCCCCCAATGCACCTCGTCTACCACCCCTACCTAGTTGTAGTGATCGAGCCCAACCCGCACGATACAATTATGACTATGATGATCAGTACGATGACTACCGTGAGCCACGCCACGGGATAACTCCACAAGAGGATGATATCACTCAGTGAATCCGCATGACACACCTTCCTACGACGGCCACCTGGACCTGAAGGCATTTCGCGATTAGCTTATGGATATGGATCACTACTTTGACTGGTTTGAGATGAGCGACGAGAGGCATGTGCGGTTCACTAAGATGAAGTTGATTGATCCGGCAAAAATTTAGTAGTCGAGCTTGGAGAGATCACTTGAGCGGGACAGATATTACCCAAAACCAAATGGGACGAGATGAAACGACTAAAAGTTAAATACCACCCTGCTTCATATCGTGACCAGCTTTTAGATCTAGTTATATTGCACTGCGACAGAGGACCCTTTCTGTTGCGGAGTACATGTCACTCTTTGATGAGTTAGTGACACGTAGTGATATTCTGGAGGAGCTCATTGCCACAACATCTAGTTTCCAGACTGGACTTAGGGCTGACATTCGTAGGGAACAGATTCCCTATAAGATTGAGACGGTAAAGAGATTTTTTAGCTTGCGCTGAGTACGAGCAATATTGGTGCACTACTGGACTGAAACAGGTCACCTCTCGACCTGATGCCACCACGGCTAGGAGACCCACTTCTGCCATGGCCACTGCCGCCCCTCGCACTCCCGTTGATGCGATGGGGAAAGCTATTGTCTCTGGACGCCCCAAAACTGAGGGCGCTCAATGTTATCGATGTTCTGGCAGAGGGCACTTCGCGGCGCAATGCCCGACGAGAAATTTATTAATTGAGGAATCAGGCGAGCCCAGCACTGAGGTTGAGTACCCCTCCATTGAGGGAGCTACGACCGTTGTAGAGGGATGGGAGAGCGACGCTGAGAGCTCGTAAGAGTTAGGAGTCCTGTGTCGTCTTCTGTACACCACACGTGTCAAGGAGGATTGACGCCACGTGTTATGGATGATCCAACACGTGTGTTTTCTTCGATATGAAGATTACCCTTACCTCAACCCATCCCAGGGATCCTCCTAATGGAAAGACTGAGTCATCTGTTAGTGCAGGGTCATCGAGACCTCTACATGTCTTAAGGAATGATAACTTCATGAGCGAGAGCTTAGAGGCATGGGTTATTTTTGTAGTGGCAGCCACGATGACTCTTGAGATCTCTGCTGACACTGAGATTACTGATCCATAAGTATGCGAGTTACTGGAGGACTACGTAAATATTATGCATGAGAAGCTCCCTGATGAGCTTCCCCCATTGAGAAACATATAACATGTGATTGATCTGGCCCCATGGGCATCTTTGCCCAATTTACCCCATATTATTGTTTGAATCTGACCGAACACGCCAAGCTGAAATGACAAGTCGATCTTCCTTGGAAGATTTTCATACGAGAGAGCCTGAGACCTTGAGACCTTGAGCCCTTGTGTCGTACCGGCACTTCTTACCTCGAAGAAGGACAGGAGCTGGCGCATATGCATTACTAGTCATGCCATTAATAAAATCAAGGGTAAAATATCGTTTTCTCATTCCCCGCCTCGACGACCTCCTGGACTCGATGGTTGGTGCCAAGATATTTTCAAAGATCGGTCTACGTAGTAGGTACCATTAGATTAGAGTTAGAGAGGGATGCATGGAAGACGGCCTTCAAGACGAAGGACGACCTGTATGAGTTGCTAGTTATGCCGTTCGGACTATCGAACTCGCCTAGCGCACGTTCATGATGGTGATGACACAGGTCCTGCAGCCCTACATGGGCAAATTTTTGGTAGTGTATTTTGATGATATATTGATATACAGTCAGAGCCGCACCGATCACTTGCACCACATTTGCCTCGTATTTGAGCTCCTACGGAAGGAGCATCTCTACATCAATTTGAAGAAGTGTTCATTCATGTCCACATCTGTTCAGTTTCTGAGATATATAGTTTTCGGCTTTCCTCTTCTAGTATCTCAGTTGACCCCGACAAGGTCAAATTCATTCGTAAATGGCCCGTTCAGAAGAACATTCATGAGGCACGTAGTTTTCATGGATTTACCACCTTCTATAGGAGGTTTGTCTGAGGCTTTAGATCTATTATGACTCCCCTTTACAAACTGTCTCTGTAAGGGTGAGTTTGTGTGGACGAAGGCCGACACTTGGGCCTTTGAGGATATTAAGAAGAGATTGTCTTCCGCTCTTATCCTACGCTTACTGGATTTCTACAAGGATTTCATGGTGGTCTATTATGACATCTGGAGTTGGAATTGGTGTGGTACTTAGGCTCTGTTTGGATGGGTGGTGAGATGCTGGTGTGGGAACAACCGCTGCCTCAAGGCGGGAAAACAAACGCCTTCCCCGCACGCGTGCACGACGTTTGCTCCCGCTCTCCCTATACAGAACGGAGAAACAACTCTCTTCACAGCCGCAGCCCGCCCCCTCCTGTTCCGAACTCCGGCCGTGTTTACTGGGTACCCAGCCACCGCCGGCCTACCAAACAGAGCATTAGTCAGGAAGGTCATCCAGTTGCTTACTTTAGTGAAACTGAATGACGTCCGACAAAAGTACATCAATTATGAACGAGAGTTCTATACCACAGTACATGCACTTGTTACTAGCGCCATTACCTCCTGCATAAAGAGTTTGTTTTGTATTTTGACCATCAGGCTCTGAGGTATCTCGACTCGCAAAAAAAATTAGGCCACGGTCACACAATATGTGTAGAATATATGCAGGATTATCATTACGATCTCAACCACCGAGCGGGTGTTGAGAGCAAGCCAGCTGACGTCTTGAGTCGCCAAGACAGCATCCTCCACACTATCAACACCCGAGTTGTGGTCTTTGAGCATCTAGTTTATGATAACTCAGAGTGCCCAGATTTCAATGACAATTATACCGCTTTATCATAGGACCCTTCTGACCTTTGCGAGGATTATACAATTTCTGACGTGGACTATTCATGGGGTCTCGCCTCTGTGTTCCTCAGACATCTCTCTGAGATTTCCTCATTTGGAAGATGAACGCAGGCGGAGCAACGGGGCACTTTGGGTGAGACAAGACGATTGCATTAGTCGAGGATCGTTTCTTCTGGTATGGCCTAAAGAAGGATTTATCAGGGTTATTAGACAGTGTTGAATCTGTCAAACCACGAAGGGATCTCATCAACTCACTGGGCCAATCACCGTCCTCATCTTCAGGTCCTGAAAGATACACGAGGAGGGAAAAAAGTTACAGGGCAATTCATAGAATTTGTAAGGTGACTAATAAGAAAGGAGGTTGTGGGTGAACTTAGGAACATGAAACACCGAAGAGAGGGTGAGGGAGGAGCAAGGAATGGATCATTTCCCGATAATGGGAGACAGGGATCCATCAGCAAAGCTCACTGTCCCTACCATACAAAAGGAGTGTAAGACACAACCTGTAGTGGAACTAGTCATGCGGTTGGTGGTGCCGGAATCAATGATCCACTAGGTGGAAGAGCAGGCGGTGGAGGAGTGAGCACCTGGAACTCCCTGATGGGCATATGAAGAGATGGAAGACTCGGATGAGCGGTCACGCATGAAGCGGAGGAAAGCAAGAATATCCACAACAAAAAGGGCAGAAGGAACCTCGGGGCCATCAGGGCCTCCATAAGGGGCAGGAGCATCAACAACATCAGAGAGATTAGCCGAGCGGGATTGGGAAGAGCGGCCCGAAGTGCGACCAGAGCCACGACTGCCACGAGGAGCAAGACCCACGTGAGGAGGAGAAAAGTCATGAACTTAAAACAACTGTCCTGAGTATGTCGAGCTTTCCCACAATAATCACATGTCAAATGGACTTTGCCAATAGGCCTGGACCTAGTGTCACGAAGAGAGCGGCCACCGGGACTGAACCAGGTAGCAAGGGTAGAGCCCACAGCAATAGTGTCTGGTAGACGAATCTGTTGGCGATCATATTCTTGCTGAACCAAACTATACACCTCAGGCAAGGAAGGAAGAGAGAGCAGCCAAGAATCTGAACACTGATTGGGATCAACATCACGGTGAAGACCATGAAACTCGAAGATCCGGTTGTGTTTCTCCCGGGCACGGACCAGCACCTCATCATCAGGGGAGACAAGAGTAAGAGAATCGATATGGTCATCCTCTTGGTAAATCTGGGTAAACACCAGGTAGTAAGGAGCGGGGGGCAATCCCTTAGCGTAAGAGAAAGATCCGTCGCCGCAATTGAAAATTTTGAGCGGCATTCCCACGACAAGAGCAGGTAATCTCGGTCTACTACCAAATGTCGGTCACAGTGTCCAGAAAGAGGTAGTTGCGAGCAATAGACTCCTGCATAGAGTTGCTCAGCCATGACATCACCAAGGAATTCTTAGATTCCCATTGGGGCCAAACTGGAGAGATAGTAGAGGGTGCCCTAGTAGTACCACTGACGTAGCCAAAGATACAATGCATCTTGAGGGCCAGAGTAATGGAACGAGCCCACGGGAGATAATTGGTTCCATCCAACTTAATGGTAGTGATCTGTGGAGTCATGTGATCATGGGTGGCACGAAGAGATCCCCTAGAAGACAGAGGATCTTGAAGAGCATTTCTACGGGAGGACACATCTGGAGTTTCACCACTTCCCGACATAGCAACCGAGGAAAGGAAACCACTGGGCTGCTAGAGAAGAAAAAACTCCCTCATAAAAAAGGGGAAGCAGCGGAGGAAGATACATCCCCGCAAGAAGGGAGAACGGGGGCCGGAAGAGCAATCACGGACTCAAGCTTGCATAGATCCGGCGCCAAGAAGGGCTCAAATAACCATTCGGAGAATACGGCGCTGACTGGCGACGTTGCTGATGGGCTAACTAGCGCTGTTGTGGGGCTAACTAGCGCTGATGCGGGAGCGGAAGAAGCTACTGCGGGAGGACTGGCACTGGAGTCGACGCTAACTGGCACAGGATACAGAGTTACTCCAATGAAAAACTGCTCAGGGACAAGCGGAAGTCGCGGGAGACACGGAAGACATGGAAACCGCGAGAGACAAAGCGCAACTACAGCGGAAGATGGATGAGGGAAAGGCACGAATAGGAGATTAAGCCTTCATTTGGGGGACTTATTTTCAGCGGTCAAGCGGTTACGACCGCATGTACCGGACCTTAAATTAAGGTCTGGTACATGCGGTCGTAACTGCTTGACCGCTGAAAATAAGTCTCCCAAAACGGAGCCTGAGTTATGGCTCCGATACCATGTTGGAAAGTAGGAAATTGAAATCACCTTAAGGAAAGGAGGCTCTCTCGTGTATATAGGAGAGAGAAAAGACAAGGCAATAAAGGAAAAAAATACAAGGTAAAAATAACATAATTCCAACATATATACATACACTCATAAATTCCAATACCCTTCGAAGTGTCCAAGAGCACACCCAAAATACAACATCTCATGAAACAACTCCATGCTAGGACCGAATAGCCATTGTAGCATCAAACCTTGCATCTACCCTCATGCCACTAGCTACAACTGGCAGTGCCATAATATCGATAGCTAATCAACTCCACAAAACAAAAATCAAAATCAAGCATATTACAACTTTCATAATTGATTTGTTAACAGTATCATCTCGTGGGACTATATTTCCCACAACAAAGTTGATGATAGTCATTTAAATGGCGGGGCATTGACTAAGATTAGAGGAGCCATGTAAGAGCACATGATGTTGATAGGAATGAGCATATCTTACAGGAAGTGTATGGAGCGCCGCCCTAATGACGTGGGATGAAGCAAAGGCCTAAAAGTTAAAAGAAACCCTTGGACATAGTTATATGGTGTTTAAATGATTTCATGGATACTTCGGTATATGGAAATAGTTAATGATCAAGCAATTTCCCAAGACTTGGGTTGCACCAAGTATTTACCCCAATTTTTGAAACAAATGAAAGCACTTGCAATGAAACTTAGGTTCCGTTTGGGAGGAACTTATTTTCACCGGTCAAGCGGTCACGACCGCATGAACCAGGACTTAATTAAGTCATGTTTCATGCGGTCGTGACCGCTTGACCGGTGAAAATGTCCTTCCAAACGTAGCCTTACATACCATATCAAGGTGTTTGTCACAGTAGCCTTAAGTGTCATACAACTAAAATAATACAGATATTTCAAGCAATTCAAGTAATGCATGAAAATATAAATGTTAAATTACGATTTTGGTATTTTTTAGATGCTAAGTAGGTAGAATTGAAAATTATAGAGGCATTCTTCTTGATCTTTCTGCCAAAAATAAATGGTCATCTTTCTTTTCAATAATTAAAAATGTTTTCATTCCAACATGGTATCGAAGCCCTAATAGTCACATATCTATTGTTGTACTTGTTTACCCAGAAAGACCGCTCTCTTGGATTTTCTTAAGTCCCAGCGGTGAGACAAGCTCTAGCCGCCTATCCACCTAACCACAAATCTCTTCATCACAGAAGCCGCTGGGGAGAAGCCGATCAGACTCAGAGTTGACCATCTAGCCGCACGGTCAGGTTGCCGCCCTCCTTTTTGACCTCCTTGTATCCGGTCACCGCCTCCCGTTTCTCCTGTACCCGGACAGTCGGTGATCTTAACCCTGCCGCTGGAGCAGGCCCCCGAGCCTATAAATAACCGTGAACAGTACTGTCTAGCAAGGTTGTCAGGATCGAGATCCTAGATGAGAACGTTTTGAGGTAGGATCAGATCTGATAGTAGGGTTGAATCGAGGATCGCTTTACAAAATAAGGATCGATTTACAAAGTATGGATCGTAGGATCGTAAGATCCTATGATCTGGATCGCAATCCTTACAACTTTGTTGTCTAGTGGAGGAAGTTCGAATCCCCAAGCTGGTCGTGTGTGCCAGTGGTTTTGAACTTAGCCTTTAGAGGTCACCTGTTCACCCGGGTTCTTTTCTTTGAACCGTTGTAACCCTCTTTTCTTAATAAAGGGAAAGCCCGCCGCAGGAGTGGCATTTGCCGCGACTGAAGAACTCCGGTGTTGTCGCTGCTAGTGGGCTCCCTCTCTCTAGCTGCATTCTCTAACCGCCAGTAGGCGGCTACTCGATAGTCTCACCTCCCTTACCCCCGCAACAAGTTCGAACGTCGTCACTTGAACGTGCACTTTTGGCATCAACAGTACCGACACTCGCCGTCAGCCAACTCTCGGAGCACTTCAAACACCAATCCTGTAATACCTTCCTTATAATGATTAATGACCGTATAATATGGGTCCGGCCGGGGCCCCACAACATACAAACTCCACAGCTTCAACATTATAAGATGATATTTAAACTACCCAAACTCAAAACTCAGACGTCAACAACGGAAACATACATCAAAAACTATAAGTTATCCACCACAAGACATGAGTATCAAAATGACCTTAAGGCCTTACACAATATAAGTCCAAAACTGCAACGATAATAAACAGTAGTAACGTGCACCTGCACTCATGGGCTATCTCGGCATGCAAGCCGGATTACATCTCAAGGAGCATATCATCCAATCAAAATATAAGAAAATAAAAGGAAGTCCACTTCATGAGGCTTAGGCCTTTTTGGCCGGCGAGCTTGCTCCTGCTTGCGATCCTTGCCCTGTAAAAATTAGTTGTAATGTGGGTCAGCAAAGGCCGACCTCAACTATGTAACCAACACATCTCCTCCCGGTCGTCCCTAACGGACCCCGGGGTACTCCATCACCCTACAGGTCAGCACTTCGTATGCAATAAATAATAACATGTAAAGCTATAAAACAGGTTTGGATGTCCCAAACAACAAACATGTTTCTATGTTGAGCAAGTAATAAAGGGGTCTACAATGCCGCATGAATGCAATCCTGGGTTTCACCCAAGACACTGTAAAGCGTATGCTTCTAACACATCATCATCAAATCGGGTACTCTTGATCTCCCCATCGGTGTTCAAGCCGCAAACACAAGGGTACTCTAATTTCCCCCAACGACACACAAGCCACCACACGGAACTCTTGGCTCGGCCCCACC
Organism: Platanthera guangdongensis; assembly: GCA_039583875.1. NCBI lineage: Eukaryota > Viridiplantae > Streptophyta > Magnoliopsida > Asparagales > Orchidaceae > Platanthera > Platanthera guangdongensis. The sequence continues at coordinate 134,769,950 of CM077155.1, forward strand.
CGCTCACGGGTCTCAAATCTCGGGCTTGCCTGCAAACTTTGACTTCTCACGTCTGGGTTCCGCCATACAACCAAACCGATGCTAAGAACCCTTGCTAGACCCCACCCGTTCGCGGCGACCCAGGCCTGGCTCCAAAATCGGGACCAAGTCCACTGAAGAAGACCCAGCGGGACCCAGCTGGTATCGTCTGGGCTTGTCATAAGCTTGGCGTTCTCGTCAGTTCCACAGAAGGGGACTTGTCTCGTCGGGACACTCTCCACGCATGACCTTGCAACGTCACGGGCTAGCCAGCGAACCATAGAGACAAACCACGCCTTGTCACATCGCAATCTCATGCCTTTCCCACCCTATTCCAACACTTTACCGTACCATCCTCGTGCCCCCACGTGTACTCTAATTTCCACTCGGTCCGGTTCCGGCCACACGTACTCACACTAGAAAGGGGAAAAACATCATCACAGACGGCATCTTGTCGGTAACGGATTTCTAAAAAATCCTTAAGACTCGCAATGCAACATCACCGAGTCGGAATAACGGTCGCGACTACGGCTTCACCCAAAATGTCTAATCCACTAACGGAGCGGATCTCTAATGCAATATCATGTCGGGGACGGACACAATCGACCCGGTGGCTCCTCTTGAACCATGACAATCTGAATCTCTCTCACTTGAGAGATCCGGTGCCTAAAATGCTTGAAAGAAAGCAAGAAAAGTGTAGATGTCATGCATACATCCTATAACCGAGAGGAGAAGTGTCGTTACCCTTCAACTCCTCTTTCTAGCCATTAAACCCTTGTCTTGCACAGATGAAAACGAGCGTCTTTGCGTCCTCTTCACGGATCTGACCACGGAACGACGATTGGAGGTCTGAGGATCCAGTAATGGAGGAAGAAACTCTCTTCTTCTTCCCCTAACTCTGTCGCCCAAACCCTAAGTCAACTCCAGAAATGAGGAGAAAATGAGGAGAAATCCCGATCGACCCTTCTTAAGCCCCTTGGGCGGAAAATCCTGGGCCCTCAGATCAGTTTGAAGCGAAATCGGACGACTAAGTATACAGGTTTCGGAACTCCACGAAATGGCCTTCGACCTGCGTCGAACGGACAAAGATTGACGAACGGCCTTCGACGTTCGTCTAACGGCCTTCGACGTTCGTCTAACGGCCTTCGACGTTCGTCTAACGGCCTTCGACGTTCGTCGAACGGCTCCACCACGCAGCCAAACACGCGTCGGATAGACAGAGCTCGACGAACAGCCTTCGACTTTCGTCGAACGGCCTTGAGTTTGACGAACGGCCTTCGACTTTCATCGAACAGCCTTCGACTTTCGTCGAACGGCCTCGAGATCGACGAACGGCCTGCACATTCGTCGAACAGCCTCGAGATCGACGAACGGCATTCGACTTTCGTCGAACGGCCTCGAGTTCGTCGACGGTAACCCCCAGATATTGAATTTCCAGGGAAACTGTGGTGTTACAACTCCTCCCCCCCTTTATGAATTTCGTCCGCGAAATTATTCTTCACACGGGAAGACAGCAAGAAAATAGTTGCAACACATTCAAACATTGTTACAACAACTTTAAACAAACGACATACCAGAAGAAAAGAGTTCTGGGAAGTCCTTCTGCATTGCTTGCTCACACTCCCAAGAGAACCCATCTCGCCCGCAGTTGTCCCAACAAACCTTTACGAGCTTAACCTCTTTGTTCCGCAACTGCCGAACTTCTGAATCCTCTAAGCTAATTGGACGAACCTTCGTTCTCAAGTCCTCTTCTATCGGCACCGTCGCCGATTTGATCACATCATAATCCTCCACCAAGGCTTTCCGCAAGACGGAGACATGGAAGACATCTTGTAATCCACTCAGCTCCGCAGACAATGTTAACCGGTAAGCTGCTTCTCCAACACATTATATAATCTCGAACGGTCCCAAAAACCTCGGACTCAGCAACTTGAGTCGGCGAACCCGCGAAATGCCTTTGAACGACTTAATCTTGAGATAAACCCAGTCGCCTACCGCGAACTTCAAATTCCTATGGCGAACATTAAAATACATTACTTGCCGGTCCTGGGCAACCTTCATGCGTTCCTGGATGGTCCGCACCAATTCACAAGCATCGGCCACCACTTCTTTTTCCAAAAGTTTGGTGTCTCCCGCCTCTGCCCAAGACATCGGTGTTCGACACCGTCTTCCATACAGAGCTTCGTATGGTGTCATCTTTATACTTGCTTGATAACTGTTGTCATAGGCGAACTCTACCATAAAGAGGTGATCTTCCCACTTCTTCCCAAAGTAAAGAGTACACATTCTCAGCATATCCTCCATTGTACGGTTCGTTCTTTCTGTTTGTCCATCGGTTTGAGGATGGAACGTCGAACTGAACTTAAGCTTCGTGCCCAGACTTTTCTGAACCAGCCACCAGTCTTTGGACGTGAAACGTTCATCTGATCACTAACTATACTCTTAGGAATCTGTGTAGTCGCACAATGTTGCGAACATACTACTCTATAAGTTCTCCACGCTGTCCACCTTCCGATTTGGGATGAAATGAGTCACTTTGGTCAAGCAATCCATGATCACCCAAATCGCATCATTTCCCTGCTGCGATCGAGGTAATCCATCCACAAAGTCCATGTAGATGTCATCAAATTTCCACTCGGGAATAGGAAGAAGCTTCAGGAACCCGTCCGGCTTCTGACACTCGGTCTTCACTAAGGCACAAGTTTGGCACCGACTCACGTACAAAGTTATATTACGCTTTAAACCAGGCCACCAAAAGGATTTCTTCATATCCAAGTACATCTTTGTACTGCCTGGGTGAATGGAGTACTTTGTAAAAAGAGTCTCAAACATCAACTCCTCACGGAGCTTGTCAAACTGCGGTATACATATCCTTCTGTCCTTCCTCAAGTCCCCACCAATCATCTCCCCGGCGCTACCTTCGCCCTTTTGAGCTTCCACCACAAGCGGCTGAAACTCTTCATCCAAACTAGTCGCTTCCCCAATACGATATGATAAGTCATTTTGCAACTCGATCCAGTTCAATCGAATCATGCTTGACTCGCCTCTTGCTACGCACTCAATGCCAAGGGGCTCACAGTCCCGCATCAACCGCTCATTATGAGCTTCGATCCAACTCGCTTGACCAGAGTATTTCCTACTCAAGGCATCCGCCTCCACGTTGTCTTTGCCTGGCGTATACTGAATCGCCATTTCGTAGTCTCCAAGGAACTCGACCCATCTGCGCTGTCGCATATTCAAGTCTTTTAGATCTAGAAGATACTTCAGGCTTTTGTGGTCCGTGAATATCTCCACCTTTGCACCATACACATAGTGCCGCCACAACTTCAATGTAAAATTACCGCCGCCAATTCCAAGTCATGGACGGGGTAATTCCTCTCGTGAGGCTTTAATTGCCTAGACCCAAAGGCTATAACACTGTCATGTTGCACCAACACGCAACCTAACCCACATCCTGATGCGTCACAGAAAATTTGAAATCCTTCAGTCCCTTTAGGTAGACTCAGGATTGAAGCTGCCATCATCCTTTCCTTTAATGTGTCAAACGCTTGACCGCACTGCTGAGTCCACACAAATTTTTGGTCCGTACGAGTCAATGAAGTGAGGGGTAGAGTTATCCGCGAAAAGTTTTCCACAAATCTTCTATAATACCCGGCTAGTCCAAGAAAAATCATGACTTCCGCCACGGTTCTCAAAACTGGCCAATCTCTGATGGCCTCAACTTTTGCAGGATCCACCACCACCCCATCACCACTGATCACATGGCCCAGAAATGTCACCTTCTCTAACCAGAACTCGCACTTTGAGAACTTTGCATAAAGGTGATTCTCTCTCAGTACTTGCAAAACTATTCTCAAATGAGTCTCATGCTCTGCCTCCGATTTGGAGTACACCAAAATATCGTTGATAAAGACAACGACAAAAGAGTCCAAGTATTCACGAAATACTCGATTCATCGAATCCATGAATACGGATGGCGCGATCGTCAGCCCGAACGACATCACTGAGACTTCGAAGTGACCATACCTCGTTCCAAAAGCTGTCTTGGGTATGTCCTCGTCCTGAATTCACAACTGATAGTACCATTACTTCAAGTACAGCTTAGAATACACTACTGACCACACCAACTGTCCGAACATGTCATCTATCCAAGGAATCAAATACTTATTCGTGACGGTCAGTTTGTTCAACTCTCGGTAGTCTATGCACAACCGCATACTACCATCTTTCTTCTTCACGAACAGCACTAGCGTGCTCCATGGTGAAGAACTGTATCTAATGTACCCCTGTTCCAATAGTTCCTACAACTGTACTTTGAGTTCGGTCAACTCCTTTGGTGTCATCCTAAAAGGAGGACATGACACCTGCTTAGCCTTTAGCACTAACTCAATCGAGAAATCAATCTCTCGTTGAGGGGGTGCTCCAGGAAGCTCCTCGGGAAACACATCCTCGAACTCTGCCACTACCGACACATCTACAAGTGATAACCTGGAAAGGCGAACCTCCAACAATGTCACAAGAGCTACTCCTCCCTGGTTAACTGCTCGCACCAACTGCATGGCCGAAATCACGAAACAAGTCACTCTACTAAAGCACTCAAACGTAACTTCTATCTGCCCTTCGCTTCTCAGGGTCACCACCTTAGATAGGCAGTCAATATTGGCACGCTGCTCTGCAAGCCAGTCCATTCCCAAAATCACATCGAACTCAACCAGCGGTAGAACCGCTGCTACCAACATGAAGTCAACATCACCTAGACTCCAACAAATGCGCCCCTTCGCCCCGGTAGTCATGAAAGATCCATTTGGCATGCGCACCTTCAGCTCTGCGTCTGTCGAAAATGACTTAACTCCAATTCTCCGGAAAAAGTTTTTCGCAAGAAAGGAGTGCGACGCTCCCGTATCAAACAATACCCTGGTGGGGTACCCAGAAACTAACACAAAGCCTAACACATAGGCAACATACATAAACGATCTTGAAAGTCTAAAGTAAAAGATTAACTTAATCTTTCATACCTGTCACCACATCGGGTTGGCAGATCGCTTCCTGCTGCCCAAGATTATACGCCCTTAGCTGCACTGGTTGGAACCGAGAAGCGCTAGACTGCGTCATTTTTCCTTTCTCCGCTGCGCTAGGCCCGGAGCGCACCGACTGCTCTTTCCTCGAGTCCTGCTCAGCGCCACCCTCAGTACAGAAAAGAGTTATGTGGCCCGGCTTACCACACTTGTAGCACGATCGTGGTCCCTTGAAGCGAGACCCCCCTGACGTCGTACTATCCTTCTCTCAATTCTTGTAGGGATGTGACTTCTTTCACTTACTCCCGTCAGTCTTTCCTTGAGATTGAGAAGGCTTTCCTTCTTCCTGCTTGGCCGCAAAACCCTTTCGACGTTGGGTTCGCTCCAAATCGCTCTCCAACGTTCTGGCAGCCTCAATCAATTCATTGAAACCAACATTCTGCATAGCTATGAGGGGTTGTCTCAGATACTCCCTCAGCCCATGGTAGAAGAGGTTGTCCCTCTCCACATCGTCAGCCATGCTCGTTCCAGCATAACGACCCAACCGAGTAAACTCCTAAACATACTCGTCTACCGTCTTGTCCTGTTGCACCAAGTGCAGAAATTGCCTCTGAAGGGCCAGCCTCGTCGATGCGGGAATATACTTTTTCAAGAAAGCATTCCCAAACTCCTCTATGGACGGGGTGCGTCCAAGAAATTGGCGACCCCTATGGCTCACCCACCACAGCTTAGCATCACCTTCCAACATGAAACTTGCAAACTCGGCCTGCTTCTCTACTGGCGTCTCGGCCGCCCTTAGTAGATCTTGAATCCTTGCCCACCAATCCTCAGCATCGGTCGGCGTGTCGACACCCTTGAACGTTGGAGGATGGAAGTTTAGAAAATATTTCATTTGTCGGTCTCCATGTCCGACAACCACTCTTTCTGCTAACGACACTGCTTGCCTGGCTCATCCTTCTGGCACGACTGTTGGCGCATCCGGGGTAGCAGAAGTTGCTACCTGCGCAACAGGGGTCACAACTTGCGCTGCTGCTGCTGCTTGGGCAGCCACCATTACTTCTGCGAGCATGCGACAAAAATCGGTCGGGGTTACCCCCATGCCCAAAGGACCCTGAGCAGTAGCACTGCTCACCGAAGGCTCTTCTCGTGGCCTCGACGTCCCCGCCTCGTCGCTTGCACCCTTCACAAAAGCAAAGTAAAACAGAAATCAGCTTATAGTCGCACAGCTAGACACAAGGACATTCATAGTCCTGTGATACTCCTAGGTGGATAACTTCATTACGCGATCTGATTACGACATTAGACCACGAATCTTTACCATGGAAACTAACCTCCATCTGATACCAAAATGTAGCACTTCCCATGTAATGACCGTATAATATGGGTCCGTTCGGGGCCCCACAACTTACAGACTCCACAACTTCAGCATTATAAGATGATATTTAAACTATCCAAACTCAAAACTCAGACATCAATAGCGGAAATATACACTAAAAACTAGAAGTTATCCACCACAAGCCAAGAGTATCAAAATAACCTTAAGGCCTGATACAACATAAGTCCAAAACTGCAACGATAATAAACAATAGTAACGTGCACTTGTACTTCTACGCTACCTCGGCATGCAAGCCAGATTACATCTCACGTAGCATATCATCCAATCAAAATATAATAAAATAAAAGGAAGTCCACTTTATGAGGCTGAAGCCTTTTTGGCCGGCGAGCTTGCTCCTGCTTGCGATCCTTGCCCTGTAAAAATTGGATGTAACGTGGGTCAGCAAAGGCCGACCTCAACTGTGTAACCAACACATCTCCTCCCGGCCGTCCCTAACGGACCCCGGGGTACTCCATCGCCCTGCAGGTCAGCACTTTGTATACAATAAATAATATGTAAAGCTATAAAACAGGTTTGAATGTCTCAAGCAACAAACATGTTTTTATGTTGAGCAAGTAATAAAGGGGCCTACAATGCAGCATAAATGCAATCCTGGGTTTCACCCAAGGCACCCTAAAGCGTATGCTTCTAACACATCATCATCAAATCGGGTACTCTCGATTTCCCCATCGACGTTAAAGCCGCAAACACAAGGGTACTCTAATTTCCCCCAACAACACACAAGCCGCCACACGGAACTCTTGCCTCGGCCCCACCCGCTCACGGGTCTAAAACCCGAGCTTGCCTGCAAACTCTGACTTCTCACGTCAGGGTTCCACCAGACAACCAAACTGATGCTAAAAACCCTTGCTAGACCCCACCCGTTCACGACGACCCGGGCCCGGCTCCAAAATCGGGACCAAGTCCACTGAAGGAGACCCAGCGGGACAAAGCTGGTATCGTCCGGACTTGTCATAAGCTTGGCGTTCTCGTCAGTTCCACAGAAGGGGACTTGTCTCGCCGGGACACTCTCCACACATGACCTTGCAACGTCACGGACTAGCCAGCCGACCACAGAGACAAGCCACGCCTTGTCACATCACAATCTCATGTCTTTCCCACCCTATTCCAACACTTGTACCGTACCATCCCCGTGCCTCCGCGTGTACTCTAATTTCCACTCGGTCCGGTTCCGGCCACACGTACTCACACGAGAAAGGGGAAAAACATCATCACAGACGACATTTTGCTGCAAATGGTTTCTACAAAATACATAAGGCTCACAATGCAACATCACCGAGTCGGACTAACGGTCGCGACTACGGCTTCACCCACAATACCTAATCCACTAAGGAGCGTATCTCTAATGCAATATCATGCCGGGGACGGACACAATCGACCCGGTGGCTCCTCTTGAACCATGACAACCCGAATCCCTCTCACTTGAGAGATCTGGTGCCTAGAATGCTTGAAAGAAAGCAAGAAAAGTGTAGATGTCATGCACGCATCCTAAAACAGAGAGAAGTGTCGTTACCCTTCGACTCCTCTTTCTGCCATGAAACACTTGTGTTGTACGGACGAAAATGAGCGTCTTTGCGTCCTCTTCACGGATCTGGCCTCGGAACGACGATCGGAGGTCTGAGGCTTCAGTAATGGTGGAAGAAACTCTCTTCTTCTTCCCCTGACACTCTCTCCCAAACCCTAAGTCAACTCCAGAAATGAGGAGAAAATGAGGAGAAATCCCGCTCGGCCCTTCTTAAGCCCCTTGGGTGGAAAATCCTGGGCCCTTAGATCAGTTTGAAGCGAAATCAGACGACTAAGTATACAGGTTTCGGAACTCCACGAAATGGCCTTCGTCCTGCGTCGAACGGATTCACAACTCAGCCAATAAAAATCATCGAACGGACAGAGATCGACGAACAACCTGCACTTTCGTCGAACGGCCTTCGACGTTCGTCGAACGGCCTTCGACGTTCGTCGAACGGCCTTCGACGTTCGTCGAACGGCTCCACCACGCAGCCAAACACGCGTCGGACAGACAGAGATCGACGAACGGCCTTCGACTTTTGTCGAACTGCCTTAGACTTTCGTCGAACGGCCTTGAGTTCGACGAACGGCCTTCGTCTTTCGTCGAATGGCCTCGAGATCGACGAACGGCCTGCACATTCGTCGAATGGACTCGAGATCGACGAACGGTCTTCGACTTTCGTCGAACGACCACGAGCACGTCGACGGTAACCGCCAAATATTGAATTTCCAGAAAAACTGGGGCGTTACAAATCCACATATCCTTCTCCATCGTCTCCATCCTCCACCAATCTCCTCCATCGAGCCTACCGTGATCGAGGAGTTGTGAACTATGCGTAAAACAACGATCGGAAACAAGGCCGATCGTCTTTGAATGGTAACCTAGTTGATTGAACACCATCATACCCCCCTGATATTTTTAGAAATGTTTTGTTTCTCCCTCATCTATCACATACTAAGAGGATATTCTATTGATTCACTTGATCTTTCTTAATCATTGTTTTATTGTTCTTCTCTTCCACTTGTTTTAATCATCCAATGCTTCAAACCTTAAGAGTTTAATGCACTAGGATATTGGATGGTCTTATTAGTGGCGTCAACATATTTTTTTTGGTCATGAAGAATTTCCGGTGATTTTTTGGTGGTTTGTTTTACCTAATCTGAAATTTCTCAGAATTTTTAGCTTCACTTATCTCATTATGTCTAATGTGGTTGATTTTCATGATGGATCTCAATTCACAAGATCTACTTGGAATAAGTACGATCATACCACTCCTCAAATTACTACTATTCGTCTTGATACTATCAACTATCTTTCTTGATCTTGTTCTATTTCTCTGGCTCTTAGGAGTCAATGATTGTTTGGCTATGTGAAAGGTACTATTAAGGAGCCAGTGAAAACTACATCCAGTTGGGGACAATGGAATTCAGAGAACTCATTGGTCAAGTCTTGGTTGATTAATTTCATGCAGGAGGCTATTGCAGGAAATTATCTATTCTTGGATACCACTGCAGAGATTCGAAGCTCAGCTGAATTCTCATACTCCCAAAAAAGAAACACATCAAAAAATTTGGTTGCGAAGGAAGATGCTTCTCCTCCGGCAGAGCGATCGACTATTATCTGCTATTATTTGAAGTTCACCCAACTATATCACGAGCATGACTATTTTGACTCCCTCAACCCTATTTGCTCAGCTGGTGCACTCATTGTCCGTGTTCGTCAAGATCAGAACAGTGTCTGAGTTTCTAAATAGTTTACACAGGGATTTCGATCAGATCATAGTTCACATCTTTGACCTCACTTATGTCCCTTCTTTGAAGAGATTTATAGCATTGTTCAGGAGGAATATGACCGTCAATAGTCTTGGAATTTAGATGTCACCTCTTTGAGTTTAAACCCAGACCGACAAAGACCACCTGTTGTGGCAGAAATCAGCATACTCATGATACTTGCTTCAAATTACATGGTTTCACACATCTAGAGGTGATATGGTATCTTGTGGTGGTTGTGGTCGTGGCAGAACTCCGAAGGTATTGTTGAAAGGTTCAAGGAACGATTGGTGGCAGAGGCCTATGTAGCATAGGGATGGGGATGGGATATGGGAATACGAAAGAGATACGGGAAACACAAGTTTGCAAAAAACTAAGATGCGGAAAACGTTGTTAATAAAAATTATTATTTAAATATAATTATCAATTAATATGAAAAAAAGACAACTAACAAACTAAGTATAAATATCTTGAATTATAAAGAGAAAATTTATAAGACTACAACATATATATTCTATATTATAGATCATTTGCATTTCATATAATATATGACATAATGACAATTAGAAATATCGAAAAGAGTCGATGAGACAAGCAATATAAAAGCTCAATCATCAATATGCCACATGTCCACATCATTACATAAATTGATAAATGTTTCAATTTTTCATTACATTACAACACTCAAGCCTTTATCCCACTATAGCGGGGTCGGCTATATGGATCCTTTGTCGTCATTGTGCCCAATCTTGTGTCATAATCTCATTAATATCTAAGTACATCATGTCTTTCCTTATAGTTTCATTCCAAGTCTTTATTGGTCTACCACTCCCTCATTTAACATGCCTAGTGACTAGACTCTCACAACGCCTAACAAGTTCCTCTAATGGTCTCCTTTGAACGTGTTCAAACCATCTTAGTCGAGCTTCTCGCATCTTCTCTACAATTGGTGTTATTCCTGTCTTATCCTTGATACAATAATTCCTAATTCTACCCAGTCTCGTGTGTCCACAAATCCACCTAAGCATTCACATCTCCGCAACTCCCTTTTTTTTTGCTCATGTACACAATTCACTGCCCAACACTTAGAACCATAGAACATCGCTGGTCTAATCGCAGTACGGTAAATTTTTCATTACATTCACATACAAAATATCAATAATTTTAAAATTAAACATTCTCTTCAATATATCAAAATCATCATCTTTTTCCACAATCGAGAGCTTCAACCTTAGTTCATCAAGCGATAGATTAGCTATCAAGTCATGACACAGATAAAAATGGTTAGGACATGCCATAAATATCCAAAACAATTATCCATTGGACTTTCCCATTGAGAAAATAACATACGGGTCAAAGAAGAACGAAAAGAGGTATAAAAAGTTTAACCTAAACAGAGGATGGAAGCTTTCATGACGGCATGGGAAGTTTTCCCAAAGGCGTATATGGTTGACATTGAGCGAAGAGGGCGATGACGCACCTAAGATGACTGTCACCTGAGAGTGCTTCCACGGAGAAGAGGGTGACGTCGCGGGAGGAGCGTGGTTACAGCGTAAACAAGAAATGAGGACTTCTGTAAACCTAAATAGGTGTCCGCGTGATTACAATCCGACCGTGTGATTAAAAGCCGACCGCATGATACTTCAAAAGTCGGGAGTCGCATATCCTAAAAGCGGGATACGTGACTCTGTAATATTTATTTAATATAAAGAGAAGTTGTGTTTCCAGTTGTTCGAAAACGCGTTTTCCGATGTTTGCGAACATTTCTCTTATTTGATACGCGTTCGAGCCGATATGCAAGGCATTTTTAAGTATTTGTGCATCATAGGCAAAAGCTACACTCAAACTTATGGTATTGATTCCCAAGAGATATTTTCTCCAATGAAAAAAATGAATTCAATCCGTGTCTTGGTGGGATTTACAATAGCTGGATGTAAAGAATGCATTCCTTCAAGGTGAGCTAGAGGAGGAAGTCTATATGTCAATGCCTCCGGGTCTTGTCCCTAACGGCTCCAAAGGGAAGGTTTGGAAATTGAAAGTCATTTTGGATTAAAACAATCTCACGAAGCGTGGTTTGGGAGATTTCACAGTCATGAACTCTTTAGGCTATACCCAAAATAATGTTGATCATACATTATTCATCAGACGAAAAGAGATGCAGGTGACCCTTTTTATTTTGTGTTGAATATATGGATATTACATGTGATGACCTTGAAGAGATCCATGCTCTAAAGATAAAGCTTGCTAGCGAATTTGAAGTGAAAGATTTGGGAAGTTGAGATATTTCTAGGAATTAAGGTAGCCAGATCAAAATATAGGACTCATAAGTCATAGCGGAAGTATTCCCTTAACTTAATTGAGCAGAAAAGAATGAGCAGTTATAAGTCTGTTGATACCCCTATTGAAGTCAACCACAAACTAGGAAGACATGATGGGGAGTTAGTGGAAGATATTAAGTGTTATAAGAAGTTGGTAGGAAAATTGATCTATCTGCCTCATACTCGCTCTACCATTGTATATGCATTGAAGGTTGTAAGTCAATATATGAATTCCCCTAAGGTCAGACATCTTCATGTTATCGCCAGAATTCTAAGGTATTTGAAGAACTCCCTGGTAGAGGAATCCTATTCTCACCCGGTAATAACTTAAAAATTGATTTATACACTGATGTGGACTGAGTAGGATCAGTTGGTAATAGAAGATCCACAATAGAATGTTGTTCTTTTGTTGGAGCTCACTTGGAGAAGTAAGAAACATGTTGTAGCTCGTTCTAGTGATGAAGCTGAGTTTAGAGCCTAAGCTAATGGAAAATGTAAGGGAATGCGGCTTCGTACTCTCATGAATAATCTTGACTTACTAGAAACTGGCCACTTCAATTTGTATTGTGATAACAAAGTTGCAATCAATATTGCTCATAACCCAGTATGACTGCACCAAGCATGTCGAAGTTGACCAACAATTAATTAAAGAAAATACAATGAAAGAAATTGTGTGTACTCCTTTCATACACTCGGAGGGGAAACTTGTCAATGTTCTTACTAAGATATTGAACAAAAAACTATTCGAAAATTTCATTAGTAAGTTGGGTATGAAAAGTATTGCCCTAACTTGAGGGGGTGTTAGAAGTATTAATACAAATTTTTTCATGCAATACTCTTTACTATAAGTAGAGGGCCCTCTTTCTTTTCAACAATTAACACGGTTTTCCTTCAAACCGTGTGTATATATATATATATATATATATATATATATATATATATATATATATATATATATATACTATTATAAAAAAAATATAGGTGGCTTTAAAAGCCTTGCTTTTAAACTCCATTGGATGAATCGCAGCCCTTCATTGAGATTTCCGCCTACACTTTCGCCTATGATGCACGGTCTCCATTACATAAACTGCTCAAAGCATTTCAAGACAGCCAACCCAAATCTCATGAAAACCCGCGCTTCTTCCTCGCCGTTGCGCCTCTTCCGCTCTCGGCTGCTCCTCGAAAAAACTAGGGTTTTGCTCCCCGCTTCCGAACTCCACACTGCTCCTGCTGGGCTCAACGAAAACCAACGGCGACACCTCCTCCGACCTCGACAACCGCAGTCACAACTCCTCTGTCGGCAGCGACTACGCCTCATCCGTGCACCGCAGCACCACGAAAACCTTGGACTCTCCTCCTCGAAAACTACCTCGACCCTGCTCCCGCTAGGCTCGACGAAAACCACAGGCGACAGCTCCTCCGGGCTCGACAAACGCAGACTCGCCTGCCTCGACCCTACTCCCGCTAGGCTCGACGAAAACCACAGGCGACACCTCCTCCGGGCTCCACAAATACAGACGCGACTCCCCTGTCAGCAGCGGCTCGGCGTTCCCTTCGGATTTCCTGCCTCCTCCTAATTTGTAAGTTTAGTTCACTTCAAGATTTCTTTGAATTTCCCTCCCCTATTTTAATTCCTGATTTCATCTTTCTTCTGATTTCCTCAGCAAACTTTTGACTTCATGATTTCATCGTTCTGGTTTTGATTCCTCAGCAAATTTCAGACGTCGACACATTCGCCAACTCTGACTCCTCAGGCATCACCAGTTCACCACCACCTTGAAAGCCCCGGTAAACCTGCACATATCCTTTCCCTGCACTTTCCATGTCATTCTGGCATATATTCAAAGGATTTTTGCAATTCCCTAATATGTTCAATGTTGTAGGCTTGCATTTTTATAAGTTCTTGCCTCCTGATATGTTCATTGATGTTTGCAATACATGATTTTGTCTTTTAGATAATGTGTTAATTGCAATTACCACGTGTAATCATAGCTAACTTATAAAAATGCAAGATGATATGTTAATTGCAATTACCACGTGAAATCATAGCTACATGATTTTGTCTTTTATAAGTTTTTGCAATTCCCTAATATGTTCAATGTTGTAGGCTTGCATTTTATAAGTTCTTGCCTCCTGATATGTTCATTGATGTTTGCAATACATGATTTTGTCTTTTAGATAATGTGTTAATTGCAATTACCACGTGTAATCATAGCTAACTTTCGGATAGCAATCCACAAAATTCCGCCATTACTACATTGCAAATGAGATATTTTACTACCATTACAGTGTTTTCATAATGAGCCGTGATGTATACTTTGCCTTGATCTGTGTGATGTCGCACCTAATCGATGATTTCCTCTGTATTTGTACTAATTTATATTTTGTCTTTTAGATAATGTGTTAATTGCAATTACCACGTGTAATCATAGCTAACTTTCGGATATCAGTCCACAAAATTCCGCCATTACTACGTTGCAAATGAGATATTTTACTACCATTACAGTGGTTTCATAATGAGTCGTGTTGTATACTTTGCCTTGATCTGTGTGATGTCGCACCTAAGCGATGATTTCCTCTATATTTGTACTAACTTATATCGCATTGTCTTCCGTTTGTACTACAACAATTTGAAACTCCATGAGCCAACTTATATGCCATTGCCTTTCTAATCTATCGTTCATCAAACATTTCAAGTGTTTGAAACACCAGGAGCCCACATTGCCTCTCGATACTTATAATGACTCTGCACTGTTGAGCTAACTTATATGGCCCCCACATTGCCTCTCGATACTTAGCTTTTTAAACTACGTGACAATATTTATTATCATGAATAGGGTTTATCATGAATAGGGTCTATACTGCTCACGCAATTAGCGAGGGGACGGAAGTAGATGACGATGATAGATTGTTATTAATAAGAATCTTCGAGTAGATTTAGGGATGATCTATATCATTTCAGTTTCCACATGCTTTCATCATGGGTTATACTTCACATTTAATCACTTTTAAAATCTAAATCAGTTTAGCTTTTGTGGACTTTCAAATTTTTTTTTTAAATGCAGTACACCTAAATTAAGTAAAGTGACAAAGCATGTCGACCACAAACCAAAACAACGAGGACAGTGTTGTCGGCAGTCGACTTCCTCAACAATATTCTCTTAACCCTCATGAACCCCTACGGCACTTCGGCCACCGTAACAAGCTCCAACAACTTGCGCACCGGAACAAATCGTCGGCGAGGAAGACACCCACGCATGCAACCACTCAACAAAGACGCGAGGCAACAAATGCCCGAAGAAGGGAACTCCGTAGAAATCGACAGAGCAATGATGCATCTACGTCAGGTGAATGAAAAGATATCTTACAACAACAATGCTCCACCAATTAACATTTACTCACTTTCAAAATTATTTTCAGCGCATAACAACAATTTTACTACTACAACAAACATACAAGCAGACAACAATGACTTACCTCGGCCAACACAACGACGTCGACTACAACAAACAGAAACTGTGCTCCCCCATTCAGGTAGAAAACACATGACTAACAATTTTACTTCTACATTTCTACAAAAAAAAATGAACATCTATGAACATCACATAAAACCTCCTCGCCGCTAGCAGAGATTTCAGAAGATGGCCACGTAGTACCAAACTACAGGCGAGGAAGACCTCCTATGTATGCATCCACTCAGGAGAGACGCGAGGCAACTAATGCCCGAAGAAGGGAGCTTCGCCGAAATCAACAAAACAATGTTGTAACCACTCAACAATGAGACAACGAGAACCAATGCCAACTCAACAAAATCAAATTGATCACAGTGAAATCACGCCCCCCAGCCAGGTACGACCTCCTTTCTAAAACATATTCCTGTTTTTTATGTTCTCTATTTTTACTGTCTTGGCCAAACCAACAATCTTGCCACTGACACAAACTGCAGATGATAGAAACATTGTAACTGATGCAACCTTCATAGAGCCTCTAATAACATCTCGGAGAAGGGGGTGACCGCCAATACATGCACCAACTATACACCGACGTGATGCAATGAATGCCCGAAGACGGGAACTCCGTCATAATCAACAAATGATTAATACAACCATAGAAGGTCATATACATTTTACCTGCTAAGAAACATCACCTATTTTTATTTCGACACTAATTAATGACTCATAGGCGCCCATGATTGCACAGGCGAGCCAACACATGAGGGAGAAACAAACCCTTTACCGCCGCGAGTATCTAGACCACGAGGGAGACCGCCACTATATAGATCAATTCAACCCCGACGTGTTACTTCTAATGCCCGACGGACAGAACTTCGTCGATCTCAGCAGAATAATGATATTCACCATAATCTTCAAATAGTCACTACAAGTATAATGAACGATGAAAATGAAATGCCAGTTGCAGAAGATTCCTCTCCAAACTATGGTATGTTACCTCTTCTACACATCCAAACCAACCAAATAGGTATGATATTCTACCTATTTTACTCTCACTGTAATCTCTCTACTAATATACAGGAAATGCAACGAATCATGGTTCCACTCACTACTTGAGTGCCAGAAACTGTTATCCAGCAATTAATGTTCCCGCGGACACTCTATGTTCACCGAGAATTTGTCGTCATTGTCGCGCTATGCTATTTCACAACGAAAATACTACGCTATGTTGCAAGGGAGGCTTGGTTGATATGACAAATATTCCAGTACCACTTGAGCTTCAAGAACTTTACACATCGCAAAGAACCGAAGCACGTAATTTCAGACAAAATATACGTGCATACAATCATGTCTTTTCTTTTACCTCAATGGGTGTGACATTCGATGAAAGTATGTCAGCATTCAATCAGGGTATCTACACTTTCAGAGCTCACGGTGCAATAACCATAAAATTGGCTCTCTGCTTCCTGAATACGGAACTAGACCGTGATTTTTTCAAATGTTCATTTATGATACCGACCACGAAATGGAGAACAGGTTGAATGAGAGTCTGAGTCTCCATCTAAAACGATTCAACAAATCTCTAATTTACTAGATGCAGTAAATCCTTTCGTCCAAACTTTACGGCAACTAGCAAGACACCCAACCTCCAACAGTGCAGACTACTAAAAAAGAAAAACCTTCAGCGAGCGTCAGTACTCCATTCCGACAGCATCACAAGTTGCGGCTATATTAGTTGGCGCAGATGATTTCATGGAATCAAATGGCAGAGACATAGTAGTTGAAACAACTTCAGGAGCACTGCTACCATTAAAGAGTACTCTGGATTCTACATCCTCTACAATATCCATTGCTACTTCCTCATGGTTCACACGGATGGTCTGGCGACGAAGGAATACATCGTGCAGACCGAACAAGTTGTTGCGACTATTACTCATATCAGTTGCAGGTACTTTAAATTATGCACATTTGGTTCATACACAACATTATTACTGAATATATTCTAATTTATCGTACCTACACGTAGATCCGTGCGAACACATTCTCGGTACTTCACCATGCAGGCCGTTTACTACAACAGTACATTGTTGATATGTATATAAAAATTGAAACGCAGAAATTATGATGGATTAGTCACATCAGAGTGATATTCGAGCCGAGTTATATCAAGGATTACAAGACTGCTTACAAAGTGGTGAAAACGATACAGGTACATATACTCCCCACTACACTCCGCAAAAGTCAGAATAAAAAATATTCAACTTCGTTTACGTGTTAAACATACCTCCTTACAGGTAATGTCGGGCGTAGGACAATTTTGCCGTCTTCTTTCATTGGCAGTCCAAAGATATGTTCCAACGATATCAAGATGCTATGGCATTGTGCGCAGTTTCGGTAGGCCAGATATTTTCTTAACAATGACTTGCAATCCTTCGTGGCCGGAGATAACAAATGAGCTTCATCCGGGACAACCCCGCAAGATCGCCCTGATTTAATCTCACGAATATTTCATGCGAAGTTAGAATGTTTAAGAACGACATCTTCCATAAAGGCGTCCTTGGTAGAATCGTTGCACACGTTCACGTTGTTGAATTTCAAAAGAGGGGACTTCCACACGCACTATGCTATTTATTTTCAGTGAACGGAATAAGCTAAGTGGTCCTGATGATTATGATTGCGTCGTTCGAGCCGAAATACCAATACATGCAGAAGAACCCGAGTTGTATAATGTCGTACTTAGACATATGATACACGGACCATGCGGACGCTTCAGACCAAATGCGCAATGCATGAAAAATAATGTATGCAAAAAGGTTTTCCAAAACCATTCAACGAATCCACTACCCACGGTTCAATTCTTACCCACTATACCGTCGTCGAGATGATAACAGCCGAATCCTCTTGGACGAGATGGAGATTTTTTGGCCGACAACGGCTGGTTGGTTCCGTACAACCCATGGCTCTTACTTAAATACGATTGTCACATTAATGTGGAGATATGCAGCAGCATTAAGAGCATCAAATATCTATACAAGTACGTGTACAAGGGTCCCGACTGGGTTGCATTTGAGGTGCGTCCGGGTCCAAATTATGACGAAGTTAGTAAATATGTTGACGGTCGTTGGATTTGTGCACCCAGGTTTCGTGGAAGCTTTTTAAAGTTTCATATGTACCAGACATTTCCTTCTGTAGTTCGTTTACAAATACATCAACCAGGACAACATCAGGTTCAGTTTCGAAATAATCAATCTATTTCCGATGTACTAGCTAATGAAAGCAATTCACGAACAATGCTGACAGAGTTCTTGAGAACATACAGCAACGGACTAGAAGTGTTCCTTACTTATATATTGATTTTGCAAACATTATAGGTGGCTAACACCTTCAAGAAAATGGACAAGAAGAGTTCGAAATCGAACGGTGGTTGGACGTATGTACGCTGTATCGGCCCAACCGAGGTGAGCGTTTCTATTTACGTCTTCTACTTAATCATATACCAGCGCCAACATCGTTTAATTATCTTATAACCGTCAATGCAGTTCGTTACACCACATTTAAGGAAGCTGCTGAGAAACAAGGGCTACTTGAAGAAGACAACAGCATAAGAGAATGTCTAGCGGAAGCTCGAAATTTCAGAATGTCGGCAGCACTACGAAGATTATTTGCAACTTTATTATTGTACTGTCAACCAACCGGAGTAAGAACATTGTGGGATGAAATCACGCGGCTATGATCAAAGATTACGGTAGCACCAGCACAACAAACAATAACTTCTTAATCAACAGATTACTTGTGACTTAAACAATATCTTTGAGCAATATAATAAAACACAAAAAATTTGACTTGCCAAGGTTGAGCGAAGACATACAATACTCACTCAGCAGACTTACCAGGTTTGATTGAGAATGAACTATCAATTCCAATATCGACTGTGGATCGAAATTCAGTATCGCTACTTAATCACGAACAGCAAGCAGCATACCACAAAATATGCACTTGCATAAGAGAAGGAAATGGTGGTATGTTCTTCGTTGATGGCCCGGGTGGAACTGGTAGAACGTTTCTCTACCGGGTATATTAGCAACTTTTCGTAACGAATGTCGTATTGTGTTGCAACTGCAACTTCCGGGATAGTAGCAAATTTACTCTTCAGGCGGCTATACAGCTCACTCTAGGTTCAAAATATCAATTAAACTCGAGAACGTACTAAATTGTGGTTTTAGCAAACAGTTTGATTTGTGCAAATTAGTTGAATTTCATAAGCAATTATTTGGGATGAGCACCCATGGCTAACGGAAAACTTTGAATATTAGACCGTACATTGCAAGATATCCTACAAATAAACAAGTCTTTTTGGTGGAAAAGTTCTATTATGGGAGGCGATTTCAGACAGGTGACTCTGTTGTTGTGAATGGCACAAGATTGGAAAATTCGCTCAAGCATCGTTGGTCTTACTTATGGTCTGCTGTTAAGTTACTTAAATTAAAGGAAAATATGAGGGCACACAATGATGTTGAATTTGTCAAATTCTTGCTAAGGGTCGGAGATGTGGAGGAGTCCAACACTAGAAATGACATGATCGCCTTCTTGACTCATTGTTATGTCTTGGGAAAGAGAGCAAGCAATCGATGATTTGATAAATTTTGCTTTTCCTCATTTGCAAACTTATGATTCAACAATACCAATTTTGAGTACATGGAGATGAGAGCCTAATAACTCCATTAAATTAAGACGTTAATAAATTGAACGAAAAATGTATGGACATGTTCCCCGGGCGATGACACAGCTTACTACTCTTTTGACTATGTCTCAGATGATAACCACAACTTATATCTCCAGAATTTTTAAACTCTATTAATCCGGGTAATCTACCACCCCACAAATTAACATTGAAGCGTGCATGTCCAATTAAACTTCTCCGAAATATAGATCCAAAAATTGGATTATGCAACGGCACGAGACTGATATGTCATAGGTTTGGAAGAAATATCATCGAAGCAATAATATTGATAGGTCATTTCAAGGGTCTCAGAGTTTTTATTCCACGGATACCACTTAAAAGCGCAGAAGATTACAAGATGTCGTTCGAACTGACAAGAAAACAATTTCCAATCAGATTGAGTTTTGCATTGACAATTAACAAATCAAAGGGTCAGACAATTGGAAATGTCGGAATCTATCTTCCAAATCACGTCTTCAGTCATGGACAACTATACGTTGCTTTGTCAAGAGGTGTTTCAGCACAATCCACAAGAGTTTTAGTCAAAGACTATGCTATCGAAGGTCATGAGGGTGTGTACACGAAGAACGTGGTCTTCAAAGAGATATTTGATCGGATCAATCCAACGACGTGAAGAAGCACGGTATGACATCAACTACAACAATTCTTTTGGAGCCCTCTTGCCGCTGTAGATTGAAATATCTTTCTCTTCCTGATGCATTGCAGGTGTGTCAACCGTTTTGGCTACGGTTCGCAATCGATATGTAAAAGATAATGCTATCGAAATCGTACGGATTACGAGTTAATGTTTTAATAAGTTCTATAATTGTCAATTAACGAGGATGTCATATTTGCGAAGAACAAGCCATTTTTCAATTTTTTTATGTTGTTTTTAGTATTATTGTTTTCAATTTTTTAATATTTTCTTTATTTTTCAATTATTTTAAAATCTGTTGTGTTGTCATTCCTGTTAGAAGCCCATGGTGAAAACCATTCCTGCTACAAGACAATCATTCATGTTAGAACCTCGAAAGTGGAATCCATCCGTTCTACAAGACTATAATGGTGGAAAAATGCATGTAATGATTGAGGTTTTCTTCTTAGCTAAACAATATGTTGCTTTAGACGAATTTCACCGCCGGCGACCAATGCCGCCTCCCCCGACGAAAGTTGCGCCCACGGCGAATGTCGCCCCCGCCGAATGTCGCCTCCACGATAAATGTCGTCGTCACAATAAATGTCGTTGCAACGAACAATGTCGCCACCATGACAAATGTCTCACCCACGACAAGTGCCGCCCCCACGACAAGTGCCTCCTCCACGACAAATGTCGCACCCACGACAAATATCACACCCACGACAAATGTCGCACCCATAACAAATATCGCATCCCAGGACAAATGTCGCGTCCACGACAAATGTCGCATCCACGACAAATGTCGCACCCACGACAAATGATGCACGCCCTCCAAATGCCCCCCGGGCCGGAGGCCCGTGCCTGTCACTCGTATATATATATATATATATATATATATATATATATATATATATATATATATATATATATATATATATATATATATATATCTATAATATAGCATGTTTGCCATAAATATAATAATGCTGAAGATGGAAAATTGATAGTATGCTTGAAGGAATAAATTCTCAATGTTTATTGATGGAGCACGCACCTTGATCAGATTCAAGTGCATACAAAGCAAGACCGCAGGACAATTTGTCCAGGAAACTAAGTGAGCCATAAACAAATCCACAGCCATTAAGATCTTTCCCAACAAGCATGCTTTGCATGCTGATACCTGTAACCTGCGTTCAAATAAAAAACCAAATGAGTATGTGACACAGCATAGGAGTGGAAGTGAAGTGCAGCTTTAAAATGTAACTCTAAGTACGGTGCTAGGTAATTCTAATGAAACTTAAATGACAAATGCACAAATGAGTTGATCGGCCGAATTTAGCAAATAGCAAGTACTGGTATAAAATTATACAATTAGTGAAGACGTTTGCAAATTAATTCTAAAATGGATTAAATTTGAGTGAAGTACTGCTAATTAAATGCGCTATTAGAATAGGTTCTGCAAATCAAGATTAATCAACAGGAACAAAGTATGATAATGAATGCACAACCATAATCATATAAATTTGGTCCACAACCATAAATAAATGGTCAATAACAAAATAAAAAGTAAGAACTCAAAAGGTTGGGGCTGTCGGTAGTGGATGTAGAGATTCGGTGTCCACAGAGTAACAGGGCTGATGGAGATGTACGTGGAGGCTGTTTAATGTCTGTTTGGAGGTGTAGTACATAGATGAAGGGGCTGGATGGGGATGCAATGGCTGGAGGAATCCTGGTGGGGTTCAGCTAGGTTTGGATTGGAGAGGGGAAGAACAGTTGGGTTAGGGAGGGGATGGACTGGAATCGTCCAGGTCCAGTCCAGCCTGGAAGGGTTCTGTGAGAAAGGGGCTGGAGGGAGCAGGGGCTGCCAGAGGTTGGGTGTGCTGGACAATGAGAGGTTGAGGGTAATGAACGCCTACATGTGTTCGGCCAGGGCTAAGATGGCGGTGGGGAGTGTCTTCTGGAGCAAATTTGAGCAGGGTCAGTTCAGTTTGGGGGAGGGAGATGGGAGGCTGTTCTGTGGGAGATGGGAGGCCAGCTGGAAGTGTATCAGAGGAGGGGGGGTGGCGGCGTCTGTATGGGTGCTGTTTGGAAGGGGAGGCTGGGCAACTTTAGGGTTGGGAAGGGTGAAAACACAAGAAACCAAGGGAATAACCTTCAAACTAAAATCTGTGATAATCCTCAAAACAACCTCTAACATAACTAGGCTAACTATTTTGGACAGCTAAGATCATGCCTTCATAAGAATTGTCCTGTCTCTCAAAATAAAATGCCAAAATTAAATAAAAATGCATAAGAAAAATAAAACGTCACCCCGGATGCGGATCATCCATTTGGGCGTGATAATTATGCCAAGTAGCAATAATATCGTGAATCAATCCCAAATCTCGTGTTCCAATGCGTCGGGATGGTCCCCATCAGTATGCAACAAGTATAGGAATGAGAGAGAGAAACAAATCAAGATTAAGCATCAAAATTTGTCAATATTCCACAAATAAAAAGTACAATTGAGGAATGAAATTTAAGTTTTGAAAGATGCATATTTGATGCATTTTAGCGAACTAGAGCCAGAATTTTCACCCAAAATGCTCGATATGGATGGTTCCTATTAATGTTCAACTATGAAGACAATTTTTTCAAAAATTCAGTCCATTTAACTTTCAGAAGATTTGATAGAAAACAAGTTCATCATAAGATACCTATTTTTTAGGTTACGGGGGTCCATGCTACTCGAGCACCCCGGCACCGGGAGGCAACCTGGGGAGGGGGGGGGTGTACGGTCTGCAGGACCTATTACGATCCCCGGGTCGGATGAGGGTCAGTGGTTGGTGGAGCAGCGGAACCAGCCGTGAGACCCTGAGGTTGCCTCCAGGTGCCCGAGTGGCATGGAACTGTAACAACATACAGGCATAACGAAGAGGTTTGCTGAGATTTAAAAAAATGGAGTTGTATCATACCATCATTAAAGCATTACCGATGCCAATCGTAATCGAGAAAAGATACATGGTGTTATGAAGACTGCTTGGAAGAACAAAGATTCCAGAGCCAGAAAATATCCACAAAATGGCTCCACTTATAAAGAAGGCTTTAAGCCGTGAACCAGTCCAACTGACCTCCTATAAGTAGGTATACATGCCTTAGTTATGTCGAAACCAAAAGAAAAACAAAATATAAAGTTTGAGGGTGCATTGATACCTGGAGAATAACTGAGACAATGAAGCTGCAAATATAGATAATGGCAGGTACCTGTATCATTGCATTGACAAATTATAAATTAAGCATATGAATCAATAATAACATAAAAAACCTACGTGCACATCTGTCTACTATCTAACACAAAATTGTACTTAAATACATAGATTAAATCTTCACGAGACAAGCAATGGGGGAACCAAAACTCTAGATATCAAAAGCTAGAACTTCAGGAACAAGATAATTGTGAGAATGAACCACTTGGAAATCGAGTTGTCGGAATGTGTAAAAAAAATTAAGAATGATGCAAGAAAATATAAATGTGGGAACAAGAAGTCTGGAGAGGAGATGGAATGGTTGATGAACAACAAAATGAAGAACGCAATATTAGCATTGCACGCAAGGTTGTCAGGATCGAGATCCTAGGTGGGATCGTTTCGAGGTTGGATCGGATCGGATCGCGGGATCGGATCGAGAATCACAAGATCCTACAACATTCATAAATTAAGACAAACTATAAAATTGACTTTTGTATCGTTCACATGCTCAATTAAAAAAAATCAATAAATTGAGTAGTATGTGAATAATTATATTTAAAAATTTTGAATAACTAAATCAAAACGATAATATCATACTAAGTTAATTTTCAGTTTCAGGTAGGACACCCAATGTCTACTAACAATAAAAACAAATCTGGACTAACGAATTGGTGGAAAGCCTAGAAGCAGGAAGACGAACCCAAACTATTGGATTGTTCATACGCTGGCATTAGGAAGCTTGAATTGCTCGTATACTGGATTTTTATCTGCTAGATTGCTCGTACGCTAGAAAGGAAAAGTAGACATCGGTCTGAAAGTAGGAAGCAAGAAGCCACTGGATTGCTCATACGCAAAAATATAAGATAAGTCATTGACATCACTTGAAATGGAACCTAGTAAAGAATGAAAAGGACGAGATTGTCTGGATTGGAAGCGACCAAAGACGTCGCTTTTGGCCTCCGTTTGCAGTCGGCAATCGACACTTGAGATACGATAAAGCAACATGATATGATTTTGTGATGGAGAATGGAGGTGGGATTGGTATAAGGTTAATAAACGAGTTATGGGTGTTGGACCGATTGAATGAGATCGAGATAGGGTTGGACATGTTTCTAGTTACCTTTGGCTAGACTAATAGGATCGGGTCGCGATCGTGATCCTAAAGATCCTAAGATTCAGATCGCGGTCCCAGACGTAGATGTGCCGATTTAGAGCCTAGGTAATATCTGAATCGATTTACAAAATCTGGATCGTAGGAACGTAAGATCCTACGATCAGGATCGCAAAATTGATAAACATGATTGGATGGTGATGGGGATCAATGAGATATTGGAGCATGAGTTTTGGGCTCGTTCAGGGATGATTTGTCACCTATCATATTTGGAGTCATTTGATGGGTCCGAGTCCATGGTTGCGTCCAGATTGTGGTTTGGATATTTCTATGTGATTTCTTTTATTTCTTGATGTACTATTAGTGGGATCAGAAACTTATTGTGTACTGTAGTGGGGCATTGCAGATTTTGGAGAACTGTTTTTCAAAGAATCCGACGATCTCTCGTGGTGCCAACTCCACGAAACCTCGGTACCGACTCCTTGGTATGTTATCTTGTTTTCCCTTATTTCCCCTCACTATCTTCCCCCCTCCGACAACCCTAGATTGCAACATTCATCTTCCATACCAGTAACAGGGTGCAGCCGCATCTTCCTCCCTCCATACAACCAGTCAAGCCACTTCAAGCCACCGCCAGTCAACAACCAGCAGCCGCCCTGCCAAACCACCCACTCCAACAAACAAAAGCCGACAGCCATTATAGCACCTGCCTGGCTCCTCAACCCATTACAGCCCTTCCATCCACTGCCCTCTGTGTCTGCACCATCCAAACCCTCCATATCAGCCACCATCCCCTTCCGAAAGCCACTGCCAGCCATCATAGCCTCCTTCTAGCACCAAAACGCAACTCCAGCACCCTACCGCCAACGGCCGCATCTCTCCACACCCTCTAGTCCCCCCATCCAGCCCCATCCCTCCATTCCAGTCCATGTCCAGCCACAAAAAGACACCAAAACAGCCCCGCCCAATCTCCATCTGCCACTATCCAGTAACAACCACGGGTTCGGAACGCCTCCATTGTATCTACAACCACCGGATCTCCGCGCCATGGCATACCCCCCCCCCCCCCCACTCATGAATTTAGTTGCATTGTGTTATTTCGTTTCAGCATTGTTTTACAGTTTTGGCCTCCTATATTTTTATAGATGTTTCGCTTTAATAGTGTATTAGTGTGTTTATTTATTGATCGTGCCTTGCAGACCTTTATTGCTTGCTTGTGTTGGCTTTGGACCCTCCAAATGAAGGAAAGCTAAATTTGCATACCTTTTAAAATTATTTGCCACTTTTTTGATAAATGTGTGGTTTATGCTTCTGTTATTATCTGTAATTTACTGTCAGTTCACTCATTACATATGTGTATCATCCTATGGCACTACACTTACAGTCGTATTGCTTAGAGTCCACTTCCACAGCCTACCCTGTGTTGGAGGGAGTGCATTCTATCACACAAAATAATGCTAATGGTACAATTATTTAATCTCAAAGGTTTCTGTGAGAATTTGAAATCTAAAATTATTATTCTGTTACGACCATCAAATTGCAAGCAGGCACGCGCTCTTGAGAGGGAGAAGACTCAGAGAGGATCCTCTCGGCTCTTTCATGACCTAGCCTTCCAGATGGTGGAGGATACAATAGGAGCCAAGCTCAACCGAGATATAAAGAGGAAGAGAGGAGCTTTGCTCAGTCATATCCCTAGCTTGAGAAGAGAAAGAAATGAGATTAAGGGAGAGGCTAAGAAATAACTTCATTCTTATGTAATGCTCTGTTATGTGGCGTGACGACGCCGGTTATCTTTAATTTATGTGTGTTAATTTTATCGTAATTTACCCATTGTCGTAAGTCCAAATGGGGGGCATGTTTTGAACTTATTTATGTCGTTTGGTTAGACATTATTGGCAAGCAAGAATTTAGAAGTAAAAATTTATTCCTCTCTCTTAATTTTCTCCTTCCTATCTCTCTCTCTACCCCCTCACGGAAGAAACTGTGAGTTAACCCTAGCCGCCAAAAATCCCTCGTCTCCTTCCCGATCGACGCCGCAAGCTCGCATGATACCGTCTCCGATCATTGCTCCACCGCCGGTCACGAGGTCCCAGGGTAAGGGCCAAAACTTGCCCCTCCCCCAACTCACATATAGTGAGAGGGGAACATTGTCAAAACATTATATTAATGTCTCTCATCCGTGCTACACAAACATGTGGAATATAATAAAACCAAATTGTGGAAAATAAAGATATAAGTGTATGTACATGGCCACATGTCATCAACCCCTTCATGTGCCCAAAACATCACTCTCCCTAGTGTGAATCAAGCTTGTTCTCAAGCTTGAATGGGTAAGGGTATAGGGCTCCCATCATCCTGGAATCATCATCATTTGGTGAATTGTCTACTTCTAGCCGAAAAAGATGTTTGTACCTGTGTCTAGATGTTTATGGGTCCTCAAAGTTAAAACAGAGTCCGTGTGCACATCGTTCTGCTATGTACGCTCATGACAGACACTTGATGGTTGGGGTTCCACTGGTGGTGTGGAAAAGTTACTGGGATGAAAAGAAGGGGTGTTTTCATTTCGAAAACCCTCATTCCCGTAGTGACAGCTACCATATAGGTTGTTCATGAGGCACCTCTCACAAATATGGGTTAAGCTCGTGACTGTGCTGAAATCACGCGGTGTTTGGAATTCAACATCAAGATACTGTTGATCATGTAGGTTAATAGTCAAGATTGGCACTTGACGTTCCAATGATATAAAAAAGGCAAAGTCTAGTAACATCTAAACTCTCTCTGTTCAACAACAGGCCCCAATTGCCTAAGAGAGATGAGATCACCCAACTGATTGCTATGGAAAGATGGGCAGAAGTGCAGATTGCAGGAATGTTTGAAGGTCGCCGAATCTTGAAGAAGATAGATGTGCAACAAATGCACTGAGTTCGTGAGGTGGAAGGAAGTCAACCAGATCCAAACCTCCAACAGTACAAGCTAGTTGGCGAATAAGTGCTTACATCGTGTAAACCAAATCAGGCGTCGCTCCTGCTATCACATAGGCAAAAGTCCAATATCACATAATGTGAACGCTGCTTATCGCGTACAGTTGTCCATTAGAATCAGATTGCATGGCGTCGCGTGGACCGCCCTGAGTGGAACTTGTTGTGGAGCGGTGTCCCGACAAGGGTGGCACTGTGGCATATGCATGCCATCAAGGAAGGTAGTTAGGGAAGCGAATGCAGACTATTGTGGAGCTTAGACGGCCATCATGTTTTGCATTGCTTTCATAATCTGAGTAAGGGTAAGCCCGCCATCGTCCATAGTTTGTAGAGGCATGTGGGAGATGTCCGGAGGTGACAATAGAAGCGATAGGAAAGTAGGAGGATCAATTCAAAGTGTTGTACACCCTTGAGGCTGGAGAAGAAGCGGGGGAGCAAGGCAGAGTGGCTGAGAAGCCCTTTGGAGGTAAGTATTGGTCAATCGATCCGTTGGAAGGGGAGTTAAAGTAGCTCAAGTACTATGCAAGTGAGGGTTGGTCACTAGGAACGTCGCTAAGCCGCAGTTGAACTGTTGGAAGCGATCCAGAGTCAAGAAGAGTGGAGAAAGAATTGCAGACACACGATCGGTGATTTGCTAGGAGCGATCAAGAGAGGGGTGAATCGAAATGGCGCTCCGAGTATGATTGGCATTGAATATAGGGTCGATAAGGACGAAGACCGTTGTTGGCAGTGATGAGTCTGTCATTTATGGTCGTGGGAGAGAATGAGTTGTGATGCTCGAAGTTCGATCGAGTTGCTGCCTGCTGGCTGGGAAGCGACGCTCGGTTGAGTGGTGGAAGTATGGAGTCCTGATCAGAGTCAGCTGACTATGGAAGTGCGGAGACCAGATCCAGTGCTGCTCCGATATCAAGATGTTATAACCTTCAGATTTCGATCAGATGCACTATCTTGAGAGAGAGGTCTTAAAGAGGATCCTCTTGACCCTTCCTTGGCATAGACTTCCCAATAATGAAGTATATAATAAGAGTCAAGCTCAACCAAGAGATGTAGAGGAAGACAGAAATCTTACTTAACCCTAGACCTAGCTTAAGAAGATGCAAGGGAAATGAGACTAAGGGAGAGGCTAAGAAATAACATCATTCATATCAATGCCCCCCCCCCTGCCGCACACCCTTACTCACCTATATATAGTGAGAGGGAAAGATTTTCAAAACATTACATCAATGTCCTTCACCAAGCTATAAATTATGTCGGAATATTATAATGTGAGATACAAAATATTACAGTTTTGCCCCTCACCGGGGCTACAAAATACGCAAGAAATATAATAAGATAAAAATGCAGAAAATAAAGATATAAGTGTGCGTCCATGGCCACACGTCATCAACCCCCTTTGTGGGCCAATAACATACTCAAAAGGAAATAAGAAAATTTGCATAGGAACTCCCTTATATATAGAGAGTAGAGGAAGAACCTTCATTTGGCGGTCTTAGACAAAATACAAGAAAGAGGAAATATACAATGAACTGCCGTCAGGCTTTTTACAAATGGGCTTTAGCATTCTCCCGAGGTATATATATATCGATCATTTTCAGCTTTGTACAAATATCAGAAAAGGAATAAATTGGCTTGGTGAATATGTCGATCAGCACTTTATTTGAAGTTAAAAACGCAATGCATACTCAACTGTTATTCCTCTCTGATGAAGTGAAAATCTACTTTTATATATTTTGTTATTTCATGAAACACATTTTTTAGATATGTAGATGGAAGCGTTATTATCATAGAACATTGATAGAGAATAGTTGTAAGTTCCTACAAATTTTTTAGAAGTATCCTCAACTGCTTCAACTCACAAGCATCCTGAGTCGTACTTTTGTATTCAACATCGACACTTAATTTGGACACTACTGCTTATTTCTTACTTCTCCAAGCAATAATATTTTCTTTGACATATAAGTATCCAAAAGTGGACTTTTAATCTCCCTTATCAACTACATGGCTTGCATATGAATATGCTTTAATACGTACGTGATTGTTTCTTTTAAATAGTGCTAATTTACCTGAAGATCCTCTGATATATGTTAATATTTTAATGCAACTTCAAGATAACACTTTATGAGAGACTGTGTAAACTAACTGACATTTCCAACAATGAAAGCGATTCCAGACTTGATTACAGTGAGATAAATAAGTTTACCGACCAGAACCTACAATGAGTGATATTTTAAAGGACGAGATGTCTCATCACAAAGTCTGTCAGTGCCCACGAGCATTGGATTCCGAGTTGGTTTCAAACCAAGAAGACTTGTTTCTTCAAATAAATCTAAGGAATACTATTAGAAGTATTAATATTTTTTACTTTATTTTATCTTTATATGGAAATTCCTACTATACTTAGAGGATCTCTCTCTTTTCAAAAAATGAAGAAAGTTATCTTTTCTGACAAGGTATTAGAGCAAAAGACAGTCAATACTTTCGCTGACTATCGTCTGGTGACTCTCACCTTCTCTTCCACCGCAGATCCTTCTTCGTTCTATCGGATCCTTCTTCTTCTGAACACACAAGTAAACCGTCGATTGGCGCATGGGCTGATAGACTCCACTGATGCCATCTTCTTCAGGAATTGTCTCGTTTGCATGATTTATTCAAAAAATTGTTTTCTCTCTCCTTTATCCCATACAAGGACGATTGAACGATTGATTCACCGGATCTCTCTAAATCATTATTTTAGTGTTCTTATTCGGTTTCCATGCCTAAAATAGTTCTATCTCCTTATTCATTCATCTAATGACTTTGAACCTTAATGGTTTAACGCTCTAGAATCCTGGAGGTCATATTGGTGGTGTCCCCGATTCTTTCTAACAGCGACAACTTTTCAGTGACTTTTCGATGGCTTTTTCAAACCTAATCCAAATATCTTCGCCATTTTTTCTCCCCTTATCTGATTAGGTCTGATCTTGTTGATTCCCGTGATAGTTCGTAACCTGCTAGATCTACGGCTACCCAAATTGGGCACACCACTCCTCAAATTACCATTATTCATCTTTGTTGGACAATAGAAAATTAGTTACGTCTTACTCTTTACAAGCTTTTTATCCCCTCTATATATGGAGGCAAAATAATACAATACAAGGATTATAAGAAATACGATACAAGAAACTATTACATTTTGTAATACTCTCCCTCAACTTGGACGTGAGATGTTAATCATGCTCAACTTGTCAACAATCCTTCCAAAGATACTTCTACTCGATCCTTTTGTGAGAATGTCAGCAAGCTGTCTGTCAAAGGGAACAAGGGGAGTACACACAACTCCCATTTCAATGTTCTCTTTGATAAAGTGTTGATGTACTTCAATGTGTTTAGTGAGTTCATGTTGAACAGGGTTGTGGGTGATACTGATAGCGGTCTTGTTATCGCAATACAACCGGATGGATTCGGTTTCAGTAAGGCCTAGGTCACTTATCAAAGAAAATATCGAAAAATCTTCCCAAACCCCATGAGCCATAGCACTAAACTCAGCTTCTACGTTGGATCTTGCCACTATTTGTTGTTTCTGACTCCTCCAAGTAACGAGGTTTCCCCCAACAAGGGAACAATATCCCGAGGTTGATCGTCTATCTTCAACTGACCCAGCCCAATCAGCATCATTGTAAATTTAAATTTTTAGACATGAATTTGGAGTAAACGAGATCCCACTCCCATGTGAGGATTTGAGATACCTAAGAATTCTGTGGGCAGCATTCATATGACGCGTCTTTGGAGCATGCATGAACTGACTAATAGCACTAACCGCATAAGGAATATCAGGGCGAGTATAAAACAAGTAGATTAACATCCCCACTAGCCTATGAAATTCAGAGATGTTTTCAATCACCTCTTCATGATCACGTCTCAATCTGCAATTTGCTTCAAATGGGGTGTCAGTCAGTCCACATTCACTCATCCCCGCCTTCTGAAAGAAGTTCAATATATATTTTCTCTGGGAGATGAAGATCCCATG
This sequence comes from Platanthera guangdongensis, assembly GCA_039583875.1. NCBI lineage: Eukaryota > Viridiplantae > Streptophyta > Magnoliopsida > Asparagales > Orchidaceae > Platanthera > Platanthera guangdongensis. The sequence continues at coordinate 134,802,104 of CM077155.1, forward strand.
TTTGGACCTTGCAACTTCAATACCCAAGAAACATCTGAGTTTTCCAGGTCCTTAACGTCAAACTCACTAGCCAATTTTTTCTTTAGATTCTTGATTTATTCCACATCATCACTTGTTATGACAATGTCATCAACATATACAATGAGGATAAAGAGTTTACTAGTTCCATGTTTAATGAACAATATATGATCAACATTGCTCCGGTGATACCCAAACGACATTATAGCTGTGAGAAATCTCCCAAACCAGGCTCTTCGAGAATGTTTCAGCTCATATAGGGTCTTCTATAACCTGCAGACTTTTCACTCTACACCATTAGGAGTGAGGCCTGATGGAATAGACAAATAGACTTCGTCATCCAGATACCCTTTGAGGAAAACATTCTTAATGTCAAGGTTCCAAAGGTCCCAACCTCTGCAGAAAGCATAGTATAATAGGACCCTAATAGTGTTCATTGTTGCCACTGAGGCAAATGTTTTTTTGATAGTTGATTTCGAGGGTTTGTGTATAACCTATTGCTACCCCCCTCATCTTACACCTTTCAATAACACCTTGCGAGTTCTGTTTAACGGAGAACACCTATTTGTACCCAACAATTTTTTTCATGGGGAAGATGCACTAAATCCCACGTGTGGCTCTTCTCAAGGGCACCCATTTCCTCAAACATTGTCTCTACACATTGGGATCTCAAGGGCATGTTGCTAAGATGCAGGTATCGAAAGAGATGCAAGGGAAGAAACAAAAATCTTGTAGGAAGGGGAAAAATAGTTGTAAGATACATAGTGTGACAGATGATGTTGGGTAGAAGAGAGGATGTCTTTCCTGAGAGGAATGGTCGGATTAGAAGACCCTGAGTCAGAATCTAATGATGGTTTTGGTTGCATAGTCGGACCTTGTGTGTTGGTCTTCTTTGCGCGCCGAGTATATACTAATACACCCGCAAGATCAGACCAGTAGATGGAATAGGTAGAGAGACAGTAGGACTCACTTCTACTAGTGTAGACACCCCTAAAGTGAGGGATAATGTGGAGGTATTGGAGGAGGTATAGAAAGAGAGGGCATAGAAGGGGGTCACCCGAAGCAGGGCAGTATGCCACAAATTCACAGAACGTGACATCCATAGTGACACACTTTTTTTGTAGTTGGGTGAAAACACTTGTAGCTCTTCTGTGTGGGAGAGTAGCCAACAAAAACATACTTGAGTGCGAGAGGATCAAGTCTGGTAGGACGAGGGTGGTGGATGTGAATGAAGCAGACACATTCAAACACCTTAGGGGAAAGCTAAGGAGGCACATGGAGAGTGTTAAGAGGAGTGACATTCCCAAGGACATGCGAGAACATACAATTAATAAAATATGACACAGTAAGGACAACATCCCCCCAATAATATTTGGGAAGATACATGGTGAACAAAAGACATCGAACAACTTCCAGTAAATGATGATTTTTCCACTCAACAACACCATTCTGAGCTAGGGAATAAGCGCAAGTACTCTGGTGGATGATGTCATGATCAACAAGACATTGCTCAAATTATGAATCCATGTATTCGTGACCATTGTCGCTGTGAAAAGTATAATAGTGGTATGAAATTGAGTAAAGATCATGTTATGAAATTTACAAAAAATATGAAATACATCACGTTTTGCCACAGCAAATACAACCAAGTAGCACTAGAAAAGCAATCGATAAAAGTAACAAACCACACAATCAAAAATAGTTGGTATAGAGCAAGGTCCTCAGATATCATTATGAATAACTGTAAAAGGGTTGAACTAAGCAACAAAACATAATTAAACATAGTACGATGATATTTGTTAATAATTCAAACATCACACGCGAATTAATCAAAAACAACAGTACGCATAGCAGGAAAAAACAATTTTATAACAGGAGTAGACGGGTGACCGAGGCGATAATGCCAGGAATACAATGGATGAGTAGTGCTGGAATGAAGAGCCTGTGGAGGTTAAACTGGACTGGATTCAAGCACATAGAGACCATTGATCATACAACCAGAGTCAATCACCTTCCCTATCGTCAGGTCTTAAAAACACAAGAGAAAGGAAGAAAGGTTACAGAATAGTTTATAGAATTAGTTAAATGACTAATAAAAAGTAAGTGATGAGTGAAATTGGAAGCATGGAGGACAGAGGACAAGGTGAGAGAGGAGTGGGATATTTTCTGACAAAAGAGCTATGTTGTCAAGAAGTGCGCCTAGGCGCGCCTGAGACGTCGGGCGTAGCCCGCCGCGCCTCAACATGACTGAGGCGGGCGATGTGCCCCAGGCGCGCCTCGGCGCGCGCCTTACCAGCTCTCAGGCACACCAAAGGCGCACTTGGGCCTTTCAAGGTGTTTTCTTACCTGTTTTTTTGGGATGTGGGCAAAAACATGATCTCATGCGCACCCGAGGCACCCCTAGGTGCATTTGAGCATCTAATTTGCTGAAAATCAGCGACTTTGGCGCTCAATTCGCTGAAACTTTTTCAACGAATTGAGTGCTCTTACCGCTGAAATTCGGCGAACTGGGCGCCCAATTTGCCCTGTTTCGGCGAACAGGGCGCCCAATTTGCCCTGTTTCGGCGAACTGGGCGCCCAATTTGCCCTGTTTCGGCGAACTGGGCGCCCATTCGCCCATTCGGCGAACCGGGCGCCAATTCGCCCAGTTTCGAGTTTCGGCGAACTGGGCGCCCATTCGCCCAGTTTCGGCGAACCGGGCGTTACGGCGAACTGGGTGACCAATTACGGCCAACGGCGAACTGGGCGCCCAATTACGGCCAATTACGGCAAATTGGGCACCCAATTCGCCCAATTTCGGCAAATTGGGCACCCAATTCGCTCAATTTCCTTTTCCCTCATTTTTGTGTCTCACATGCCTCAGGCGCGCGCCTGCGCCTAGGCTTCAGGTCCCCTTTGCGCCTCGATGCGCCTTTAATAACAAAAAAAAAGTCATCCACAATGCTCGCCTTATTGTGGCCAGTGAGGGGAATATGATATGAAACCTAAAGCGGAGCCAGCCATATGATCTATGGCCCTGGAGTCAATGATCTAGTGGGTAGAAGGATGAGATGTAGCACAGAGAGCACCTGGAAGGCCAATGTCAACATAGGAGGAGGCAAAAGACGCCCTGCATCCTCGATGGAAGGGAAGCATTTCATCCGTCGAGAATGCGTTGGGAAGAGCGGAGCCATCATTGCCAGAATGGCTAAGAGGGATGTCCCCAGTAGCATCAGAGAGATGAGCAGAACGAGGAGAAGCATGACGGCTTGAAGGTCTCCCAAAACCACAGCCGCCACGAGGTGGAGCACCCCCTCCTGGCAGAGGGAACCCATTGATCCTAAAGCAAGTGTCCCTAATGCGAAGGTTCTTCTCACAATAATCACATAGGAGATGGTCTTTATCAGAGCTCTTCATCTTTTTGTCACGAGACAGACGCCCACCAAGAATAGAAGAGAGCCTCAGCAAGGGAAGAACTCTCAGGAGCGAGAGCAGGAAACAAGGTCTGGCAGTGAACGAATTCCTGCTGCGCAATACTGCAGACCTCAGAAAGAGACCGAAACTGTGGGCACCCCAAAATCTATATGTTGATCTAATCAAAGTCCTAATGAAAGTCATGAAGAAACCCAAAGATCTGACTGCGGTCTTCTCTGGCACGAACCATCGCCTCATCGATAGGGCCAACAAAGGTTAGAGGATCAAAATAATCTTATTTTTTATACTACTATGCAAACTCCAAAAACTACATGGAAGGAATGCGAACACCAAGTCAGATTAAGGATATCTTCCATCGCAACTGAAATATATGAGTGGCATTACCTCGACAAGAGTATGTAGACTCTGCTAGCCTCCAAATGTCTGCAACAGTATCTAGAAATAAATAATTACGAGCGATGGACTCCTACATAGAATTGTAAACCAAGACATGAATAAGGAATTTTTTGATTCCCACAGTATCCAATCGAATGAGGCCTTGGCAGGTCCCTTAGTTTGACCATTGACATAACCAAAGAGGCGACGACTTTTGAGCATTAAGGTGATAGACTGGGACCATGAAAGGTAATTAGAATAATCCAAGCGAATGGTAGTGATCTGAGGGGTATTATGATCATGGCTCCCACGGAGAGAACTCATTAGAGGGACAACTGTTGATGAGGGCGTGGAAGAATCATCACCGCTAGACATAGTGGTTCAAGAATATAAATTCGCAGGCCACCCAAGACTTAGGGAAACAAGGAACGACAGATTACACTAAGCAAAAATGAATCTGGAAGGGGAGAGGAAGATAAATCCACTTCATGCAATCACCAAGAAGCGCAGACAACGCTGGAAGGGGCAAGCATTTCACTACATGGTGAATCCGGCATCAGGCAGGGACCGAAGAGGAAGAAAGAGCGGTTGAAAGAACACTCGGCTGCTGGATCCGAGAATGAGATCTATTGGAGGCGAGAAGGTCGGCTACGAGAGCAACGAACCAAGCGACGGCGAGCGAGATAGGTGCAGAAGCTAGCGGAATTGAAAGATGGGTGCGGAAGCGGAAGTGGGATAGAGTTTGGGTGTTGGCGAGCGAGAAGCGGACAGAGAAACCACTAGGGCATTAAGAGAAGTCACTTTGATACCATGTTGGATGATAGGAAATTAGTTTCTTCTTACTCTTTGCCTTTTATACCCTCTATTTATGAAGCCGGGATAATACAATACGAGGATTATAACAAATACTATTCAAAAAAACTATTACATATTGTAGCAATCATGATACTACAAACTATCTGTCTTGGTCTCGATATATTGCTCTGGCTTTTAAGAGTCGACAATTATTTGGTTATATGAACGATACTATTATAAAGCCAACAAATATTGCATCTAGTTGGAGACAATGAAAATCAGAGAACTCATTGGTTATATCATGGATGATTAATTCAATGCAAGAGGACATTCACGAAACTATCTTTTCTTGGATACCGCTACAGACATATGGAGCCGAGTTGAATTCACATACTTCAAAAAAGGAAACACATCTCGGGTATTTCAGTTACGAAGGAAGATCTTTCTCTTTCGACGGAGCGATAGACCACCATCCGTCTATTATTTAGAGTTCATCAAGTAATATCAGGAGCATGACTATTTTAACTCCCTTGGCCTTATTTCTCAGCTGATGCGGCCATTGTTCGTGCTCGTGGTGATCGAGTTCAAATTCAATATGGATCATAGTTCAGATTCTTGGTCACACTATTGTCCCTTCTTTGACTGAGACCTATAGCATTGTCCAGAAGGAATATGATCATTCACAATCTTAGAGTTCAGAGGTAATCTCTAGTGGTTTTGTACTCGCTACTTCTCATTATTCTAGAGTGACTGCTCAATCTTACTCATTATTCTAAAGGACTGATACTTGTGACGTTAAGCTCAATCTTACTGACAAAGACCAACAAGATGTGTGACAATTGTATCAAAAGTCAAGCATACTCACGACACTTAATTCAAATTGCATGAGTTTCTCTCTCCTAGAGGTGGCATATAACTTCGTAGAGGGCGTGGAGGTCATGTCATGACAGATCAAGCTTTATATCTCCGCGCTCTGCTCATCCGACTAAATTCATTGATGGCAGTACTTCTTGTGCTTAGATATTTGAGCCTCCTTCTCTACATGGCTCTTTCTCCACTGATGTAATGACCATCCAACGCAAGATGCAGGGATCATCTTCCTAAGGTGTTGTTTGGCGCTGCGTTTTAGGGGTGGGGTGCCGCGGTTTTTCAAAATGCCGCTCCAAATTGTTTATTTAAAGTTCCACGGTGACATCAACCACCGCTAAAAATAGCGGTGGCCAGCTATTTCTGAGTTGCGGAATTCTTCCGCGACTCAGAAAATGCAGTCTTGGCTGCAACACTGCTGCCATTTTTTTAAAAAAAAAATATTAAATTATTATTATTAAGTTATATATTATTAATATTACGTTATAACTTAATAACTTATATATATTATTAATATTATTGCTATATATTATTACATTAATATTATAAGTTATATATATTATTACATTATATATTATAAGTTATATATTATTAATATAGTTATATATTATTATTAATATAGATATATAAATTATATATTATTAATTAATTTTTTATTATGTATAAATGTATATAAATGTTATATAAGTTGTATATTTATAATGTTTTTTATATAATATTTATAAAATAATGTATTATTAATAAATATAGTATTATTTATATAATATTTATAAAATAAAATTACTAAACAACACTGCAAACGTTGTTCTTCCAAACAGATTCACATATTCTGCCGCCACTTTGCAAAACGGCCGATTATTCCACCACTGATTCCCGTCACTGCTTCTCCAGTCACTACAGCCGCGCCAAACAGAGCCTAAGCCCAATTCTAGTCTATCCATGTCATTTTCCCATTCAGGTACTCCTAGTGCTTATTTTGCCACAATGACGCTTACCACTCGTTGGATCATTGATTTTGGGGTCACTAACTATATGACTGGGTCCTCAAGTTTTGATTGATATTCTAAATTGATTGAAAAGATAAGATAAGCATTGTTGATCGCACTATTTCCTCTATTACAAGAAAGAGATTCATAAATTACTCTTCTCTTACATTGTCTTCTGCTTTACACGTTTCTTCTCTTACTCATACTCAGTTATCTGTTATCAATATAACAAATTCTATGAACTGCGTTGTCATTTTTTCCTTCTTATTGTAGATTTCAGGGCATGCAGACGAAAAAAGTGATTAGCTCTGATATGATGTGAGATGGGTTGTGCGTATTTGATGTGGCTGCTCAGTTTCTTTAAGCTTCCCAAATTGACCATCGGGCATCGGAGCTTGCGTCATCCCACTACCACTACTAAGCAACCATTATTTCCTATTTTTTCATCTTCTGTATTACAAACTATTATGTGCGATGTTTGTGAGCTTGCTAAAACATAGTGTGTTTCCATTAATCATACTTTTGTGTCTTGTATTATCTCATTTCATATTATTCATACTAATGTGTGGGGTCATTACCTAATTGCTTCCACTTCTGGTTATCATTGGTTTGTAATATTATTGATTGTTATTCTTTCACAACTTGGTTAATTTGTGCACAGTAAGAGCAAAGTTTTTCCACTCTTTCAAAAAATTCAAAAGATGATTTTTTTATGAATTTGGTGCAACTATAAAAACTCTCTGCAGTGTTAATATTCGTGAACATATTGATAGATTTGGAAGTTAATTGTGTGATTTTGAAATTGTTCATCAAACTACGTGTGTTCATTCTCCTGCACAAAATGAAGTTGTTGAGCGTAAACATCATCATTTTAAAGTGACAAAATGTTTACTATTAACCATGTCACTTCCTAAATATTATTGAGGTGATTCCCTTCTTACTACTACATATTTCATTAACCATGTGCCTTCCAGTCATCTGGGTAATAAAACGCCTCTACATACCTTGGGCATTCCTTTTATGACGCTTAACCCTAGAGTTTTTGGATGTTTATGCATTGTTTACATCCATAGCATGACTCGAACAAAACTAGATCCTTGTGTCATGCGATGTCTCTTCATTGGTTACTCTCCTATACAAAAGGGTACAAATAGAATCATCCTCCTAAAAAGATGATCTTCATCTTTATGGATGTAAATTTTCATGAAATTGCAACTTATTATGAGTCCTCACTTCAAGGGAAATCTATACTGCAATCGGAAGTGAGTACTCCTACTCTCCATTTGCCTATTCCACACCTATACAATACTCAGAATACTACTAATCAAGGGAGAGTGTGGGCACTACCAAGCAAAAAAAGTTATAGTGGGAGAGTGGACACTCCCGGGGAAAAAGAGTTGCAAGTGTACACTAGTAGAGCAAGGGATTAAATATTCAATCTCATTCCATAATACTAGAACCAATGTTAGATTCATCTTCATTGCCCAATGAGTTACATATTGCTCTCAGAAAAGGTATTTGCTCATCCACTCAATATACTTTATCTAACGTCTTATATGCCTCTCTAACTTCATCCCATAAAGCCTTGGTCACTTCTCTATCCCCGTGTCTATTCCCATTACATAACAAGAAGCACATGGACACCAAAAATGGACAAATACAATGATGGAGGAAATGCAAGAATATAGTTGGATGACAATGGATCTTTACGGTACAGCGGAACTCTTAAGGTATTGCGGAAAGATTCAACGCAAGGTTGGTGGCGAGAGGCTACACTCAAACTCATAGTATTGACTACTAAGAGGCATTTTCTCTGGTGGAAAAAATGAATACAATTTGTCTTATTACCCTGCGTCGTCTGCAAAGGAGGGGATCCAACAGCTGGATGTAAAGAATAATCTCATTCACGATGAGCTAGAAGATGAAGTCTATATGACAATGCCTCTTCGTCTTGTCCCTAGCAGCTCAAAAGGGAGGGTATGCAAATTGAAGAAAGCTTTTTATGGATTAAAACTATCTCCCAAAGTTTGGTTTGAGAAATTTCACAAATTCATGACCTCTTTAGGCTATACCCAAAGTCATGCCCATTACACTCTATTCATCATACGGAAAGAGATAAAAATGACTCTCCTTATTATGTATGTTAATGGCATGGTTATTATAGATGACAATTTGGAATAGATCCACGCACTAAAAATAAAACTTGCTAGTGAATTTGAAGTAAAAGATTTGAGAAAGTTGAGATATTTTTTGGGAATCGAGATAGCATATATGAGATTCATATTTTACGGGAAAATATGTCCTTGATTTACTTGACTAGACAAGAATGAATATGTCCTTGATTGTAAGCATGTTGATACCCATATTAAAGTCAACCACAAACTAGGAAGAGATGAAGGGGGAGTTAGTGGAGGATATTACAAGTTATCAGAAGCTATTAGGAAAATTAATCTATCTCATAATTTCCCTGACATTACATATGTAGCGGGAGATGTAAATCAATATATGCATTCTCCTAAGGTCAGGCATCTCGATGTTGTCAACATAATTTTAAGGCATTTGAAGACCTCTTCGGGTAGAGGCATTCTATTTTCACCCAATAATAACTTAAAAACAAGTATATATTGATGTTGACTCGGCTGGATTGGCTTGTGATAGGAGATCTACAACAAGATAGTATTCCTTTGTTGGGATTCTAATCTACTACTCACTTGGAGAAGCAAGAAACAACTTGTAGCGACAAGTTATAGTATTGTGTGTTGATGCTGAGTTTAGAGCTATGTATCATAGTATATGTGAGGGGATCTAGCTTCGTACTCTCCTGATATATCTTGGTTGTGATAACAAGGTTGCAATCAACATTGCTCATAATCCTGTCTACCATGACCACACCGAACATGTCGAAGTTGACCGACACTTCATTAAAGAAAATATTATGAAAGGAATTATATGCAGTCCTTTCGTACACTCGGAGGGAACAACTTGTAAATGTTCTTACAAAGGGATTGAGTGAAAAAATATTTGTAAATCTTATTAGCAAGTTGTGTATGAATAATAATACATGTCCAACTTGAAAGGGTGTTAGAAGTATTAATATTTTTCACTTTGTTTTATCTTTATGTAATAACCCCTACTATATGTAGATGACTTCTCACTTTTCACAAAATGAAGAATGTTCTGTTTTCTAACAAATACTTTCATTGGGAAAGAACCTCGATGTTATTACGTCACGCAATTTCTATTCCCAAGAAGTATCTAGAGTGCCCATATCTTCTGTAACAAAATGTGTTTGAAGATGTTTCATTGTAATTCAAGGAGCTGACCCCTCAACTGTGTATATGGCGCATAATGTTCATATTTCATGTCTCAAAATTATACAACTAACTGGCATGTCTACCAGGATGTCAAATCTCTTAAATTGTATTGCATATAAAATATCGTACCTATAATTACACCGACAACTAGATAGAATTAACTTAACTTCTACTTTGGGAGAACAATCAGTTAACATACTGTGATGTTTCTTGTTAGCCCTTAAAAATAAGAGACTAAACAAAAGAGAAGAACCCTGGGATGAGGAAGACTAAATAAACTTTTCTAACCTCTCCTCATCCCTGGACTTCTGTTAGGTCATTACATATAACTTATCACATTTAACTATGTTTTATTATCAACTTGGATGGATACCATGACATGTTAATAAACAAATTTTATCAGTAATATACAGATAGTCCTTTGGTTAGATTCTTCACTTCAGATGGAAAATGGGAGAAGTGAATCATTAAAAAAAATTCAAATTTGTAAGTATAGGCATGGCATTGTCCTTTAAACTGAGTGATCAAGCAAGCTCGTGAAAAAGATTTAAGAAATTATTGTAGTGGCAGTGCTGGTCCTTGCAAACAGAGTGAGCAGCCCAATTATGGAAAACAAAGTTTGAGGAAATTACCAAAGCTTTTGAAGATTGAGGCATTCCCAAATCATCGATAACAAAGAATGCAAGTAGTGCCTGGTCAAGGAAAATACATACTATCAGAACTTGCAATGTATTGGTATATTATTTGAATCTTAGGATAGAATTTAGTTAATATGAATGATACACACTTTTGATTGGTTTATAAGAAAGTGTACTGATATACGAGTTGAAGTTAATAACACTATGACAATGTTTTAAAATAATCATCATCAATTGCAACACTAGCACTAAGCCAGCTACATGGTGTCGGCTTTATACGCATAGCCTTTAACAGCATATTTAACAATCAAGAAAATAATTATGATGCGACAAATAAATCAACGTATGAAATTGTATTTCTTATTGAAAGAACGGAAATGGCTCAAGATGATGAATGCAACTAGGCAAAAAATGAACGATTAAAACAAATAATAAGCCTGAAACTAGTAGCATCATGTGGATGACATAATGCAATGGTCATATCAACCATTAGGTGGTCAATTGAGGGGGGAGGGGGTATGAGAGGTGCTTCTCTCATGATTGATGGAAGCACACCATCATACCCATAAGGACAGCAAGTCATATGAGCCTCAGACATGGGGTTGAAAACCCACACTTCCACGCTTGGAAACAGTTAGATACGAGTCTTGTTCAGCATTAGGGACAAGTCAAGTCAGGGCACTTTCAATGGTCATCAAGGACTCAATAATAAGAATGTGCATAGTAAACTACGCAATATAAATTAACAAGAGGAATATGAAATTGATTTATCCCAACTTTACAAAAGGATTTAGAACACAGAAACATTTAAGCTTTAAGAAATTAAAACTATGATTGTAACTCATAATGCTACAATTATAGAAATGAAAATTTATATTATTACAACTTACTTTATTTAATTACATGTATAATTACTTTGTTGGTAATCATGGTCCATGTATTTAATTGTTGCATACTTACAGTTCTTCATACATGTCTTAATTATGTAATTTTATTGCCACGAGGAGGTGGAGTTTTTCTTATTCACCAGAAGGTTTATTCTTGTTTTTTGACATTTTTTGTCAGGGAACGTAGGTTGGGAGATTCACTTGAGATAAGTTTCTGAGAGTTTATACTTTTTTTTGTCTTTTTTTCAGTATGATGTTCCATTTACATGTGAGCCTTAAATGTATCAGACGTTATTTAAATTTTTAGTTATTCAGACTTATTGTAAATTACAAATTCCATTGTGTACTTTAGTTTCAGTGTGATGTATTTCTTTAACCCAAGCTCTAGTCTTTTATTTTCGATGTGTCCTTTTGTTAATTTTTTTTTTGAAAATAAGTGCTTCAGTTAATTTATGTTATGATGTCAACTTTGTTAATGTTGTTTAGTTTGCTACATATCTTGATATCGGTCGGGCTTTTGAAATATTGTTGAACTAGGTAGGGATGTTACAATTGGCTTTCAGGTGAAATAAGGTGCGGGAATGAACTGCATCTTACATCACAAGTGGATGAAAAGTTTTTATGCTTAAGTAATAATTTAGATCTTCAAGTATTAGAGACGCCTTTTTGGAGTAAATGGTAGACTTGTATTACAAATTTCATAAATTAAGCGTGCTACGGTGAGAGTAGTCCTAGGATGGGTGACCTCCTGGAAAGTACCTGAAGGCTGCCAATGGAAAAGGTCAAAAACATGGGTTCAGCTCAGTATAGGCTAGGATGAACCAAAGCAGACAATACTTCTGATATTGTGAGAGTTTGGTCTTTACAAATGGCATCAGAGTCATACCATCTACAGTACAATGTGTGGTTCGGGAAAGAAACGTGTAGAATCTGGTGGGTATGTAACATACTAACTCCGATGAGGGTGGTTCAATGAGGGCGGAGAGTGTTTGGGGCAATAAAGTCCAGGAAAGCAGGTTCTAACAGGCTTTAGATGAAAAGACGTGCAGGAATGAACTGAATCTCACATTGGAATTGAAGAAAAAGTTACAGAGCCTAAATAATAATGTAGATCCTCAAATATAAAAAGCGTCTTTTCGTAGTAATTGGTAGAGTTGTGATGGAAACTCCATAATTAAGCGTGCTCCGACGGGAGGTCCTGGGATGAGTGACCTCTTGGGAAGTGTTACTAAGCTACCTATGAATAATGGTAAAATCAAAGTTGGTGATCTGAGGGGCATAAACCATACATTTCTATTCATACTTCAAATAATTAAAAGGATGAAATTCCCTAAGTATCAGTGCCAAAATCTATAAAAGGGGGCTTATACCTTCATTTGAGGGGACTCATAATTGGAGAAAGAGTACGGATCCTACGCTCTTACGTTGTGACATTGAAAAACCTTCAACAAGACCTCTCTTGCGCATTCGTGATGCTCGCGGTACGATTGCACCAAGTGGAGCACGATTGGAGCACCAAAAAACGCACTGAATGTGTCTGTGCGCATAGTTCTGATGAGCGCTCTCATGCATGTAGTTCTGATGAGCACGCTAGTGGGCGTAGTTCTGATGAGCGCGCCCGTGAGAGTAGTTCCGAAAAGCGCGTCTGCGTGCGTTATTTCGAAGAACACGTCAGTGCGTATAATCTCGAAGAAAGCGTCGGTGCACGTAGTACATTAGAACGCGGCCTTCCGTGTAGAAGACTAACTTAATTATTGTAAAATAAGAAGTAGCTGGTCGCCCATGCAAACAATTGTGTAGTCAACACTGACTAGTGGATTTGTTTAAAGTGGGTTTGACCCGTGATATTTTTCCTTTCAGATTTTACACGTAAAAAACTCATTACCGTCTTTTAACTGTTTGCGCGTTCAACTCACTCGGCCGTTCCGTGAGAGCGCTAACACAACTAATGATAATATAGTAACAAAATATTACAAAGATGATCTGCTTCTGGAAAATCATAATTTTTTCCCAAATGATTGTTCTGTGATACAATAAATTTAAAAATAAAACTGCAACCAAAACTGAATGAAAGAAAAATTGGTGATGAAATAAGTTTCTAGCACCATTGCATAAAGCAGACATAATTGTTCACCTCATATCCTAATAAAACTATTGGACTACCTGCCAAATATTTTTAGTACTCTCCCAGGAATTTAATATGTTTGCAATAGTAAATTAATATTAAACTATCTAAGGAAATGATTAGATACCCAACCTGTGAGACATTTGTTACTAATCTCATAAGAACATATACAAGAGCAACTTGGAAGTAAAGAGTCTTCTTGAACCAGTAGTTCCAAGAGATTTTTGATTCACCCAGACTATTATGCCTCAACCTACAAGACAAAAATAACATTTATACACTATTAGGTGATGCACATAATCGACCTACCAAGAAAAGAAAAATCACTAGATCAGATTCAAGTAATCATCCCATTAAGGTTTACATCTAACCAAATCTTAAAAAGGCTTCTGAAAAAAAACAGGGCCATAAAATACCATCTTACTCTGGCTCTTTGGTACAAATGAGAAATACAACGACAAAACAGCAACCTATGAAAATAGACAAGTAGGCTATCCAACGATACTGTTAACAAATCAAAAAAGAAAAATTGGTTAGAAGAGTTGCATAAAGCACAAAGTAACTACAAATCTTATTTTGAAAATAATTAAGATACCTGAAGTTTGATGTCTGAATATGCATTAGCATTATAAATACTAAAAATTGCAAAAGCCACAGCATATAAGCTAAGATTGGCAACCTATTGAAATCAGAAAATGTTAGAGAATTCATATATGTAAATGGAGATGCTCTGTAATTCATTTAAGGCAGAATGTATCACCATAGTGAAAGCATTGCGACAGCTAGTAAGGGAAACTCTACTTGTTGGATTCAATGTAATGCAATTCACCATAGACCTGCAACATAAATAACCACAAACTTAATGTGAGTATGTAAGAAAGAGAATGCAAACATCATAAATGTAAATACCGGCAGGGGTGAATATTACATGTGTGAGACTTGGGTAACCGCCCAGCCGACATTAAAAATTGCGGCAAATAAGCTGTAGCCGATTGTTTGTAGTATGGCTGAACTTATCCCCATAATTTCGCAAGGAACGCATCCACCAAAAACAGAAGAAAATGAAATCGCAACCAGAATGGATCCCCCAGCATGCCAAAGCTTAAAATGTCCAAAACGATCAATCTAACAAAAATAAGTTGCATTAGTTTGGGCAAGTAGGCAATCTTCAACTGCTCAAACATTTCCAAGGGTCCTAGCTGCCCATGAACTTAAATCCAATTAAAAAGATTATAAGATGATCATCAGTATGAAGTCCTCATTCTGGTACCAATTAGTAGTTGCCTTACTTAAGATGTTAGTGAAAGTCCACCTAGTGTCGGCTATGTGCACCTATGGGGGGGGGGGGGGGGGGGGGGGGGAATAGGTGACGTGTAGCGCTTTTGCGGAACTTACGAATGTACCTGCACAATAAAAATAAAAAGCACAGCACACAGAATACACAGGCAATTTATAGTGGTTCCCCGACTTGGGTACATCCACTTTCCCCCTTCGACCTATCTCCCAACACGGGACGACTCGGTCTCTTCTCCAACAGGATTGAAATCCAATCCCTGCACTATCGGAAGGAACCCTTCCACACGTGAGAGTCAACACTCCCACAAAACGGGTTGCACCCAACCCTTACAACACGGAACAATCGTTCCTTTACAACAAAAGTAAATATAGAATGTACACGAGATACAAACTTCGTTTGGAGACTACGGTGTTCCTTTTCGTTCGACGACGTGTTCGTGAAGTCAACGAAGAGTCTACAACCTTGGTCTCTCTTGGAGAGGATCTCCCCGGAACCGGCGGCGGCAACACGAGCGGCGGCTAGCTTCGGGATCGGCGGCTATGATGATGAGCGGCTGCTGAACTTGGAGATCCAAACTTCGTAGCGAAGCTAGCTTGGTCTTCCAACGGTCACACGAGTATCGGTCGTCTCGATCGATTCGGACGGGGAAGTTTTTCCCGATCAACAAATCGAGAGACAAGAGATCTCTGGATAGACACGTGAGACTCAGAGCTTTGCTAAGCTTCTGTCGCCGGAGATCGGGAAGAAAAGCGATCAACAGCGGCGACCAACTTATCGCGAGCGGTGGCGACGGCGACGGAGCGGAAGCGGGGATCTAGGGTTTGTCCGTGCTCGCGTATGTCTGATTTTCTTCGCTGAATCACTGTTCAAAAATACCCATGTATTTATACATTGAAGACCCATACAATATGACTGTTGTGGGTCCCACAAGTAGAAACCCGAAATCCGGTTCAAACTAGTCCAGCGGCAGAATCCGGTCCAGCAGCATCCAGAGGAAACGACAAGTAAAATTCGTCGAGAATCGTTGGTGATTCTCGACGAATCGTCGAGAATCGTTGGTGATTCTCGACGAATCGGCGAGAATCGTTGGTGATTCTCGACGAATCGGCGAGAATCAGTTAACGATTCTCGACGATTCGTCGAGAATCACTAGTGATTCTCGACGATTCCCTTGTTGATTCTCAACGATTTTCACTTGGTATTCATGACCTGCTCAGCGACGGGTTCGGCGAGAATCATTAGTGATTCTCGCCGAATCTCACTTGGCACCATTTTAAGGTAGCCGGAAGGAGTCGGCGAGAATCACTAGTGATTCTCGACGATTCGGCGAGAATCACTAGTGATTCTCGCCGAATCGGCGAGAATCACTTGGTGATTCTCGTCGACTTTTACTTAGACGGATTTCCGTCATTCCACTCAAGAGCTGCTCCTTGACCCATCTTTGCTCCTTGTCTTCTTTTGCATAAACATGGCCCTGTACTTGAAAGTAAGTGCACTCCAATAGAGAGAGAGTACACGTAGGCCAACACACTGATCTGCTCAACGAGGGATTACGTCGTGCAGACCCGTGTATATTGACCTACTGCACCCTGACATTGGTGTGCACTTAGCGTGGAAGAGCTGCAAGCACAACTTAAGATGTTTCATCAAATACATTGTGAATTCATCTTAGCTTGACAGGTGGCTTCCTCAAATCCAGGTAATTGTGGATACAATACCCAACAATCTCCCCCTATTTGACGAAGCCAAAACCCTACTAGCTAAGATGAATAACACCTATCAAATAATAAACATAGCATTCAGAAATTAAACATGCAGCACAAGAGAATATATGCAACCAGATCAGGACTTGAGTCATTCACAAATTCAAATATATATACCAATATATATATACACATATAATCTCAGAATTGTTCATATGATAACAATAATCATTAAATGTTTTTAAGACAAAGTGACAAGTTATAAGTTATTGACTATTTTTCCTTAGCTAAGTCACCCTTAAGATTTTGAGCCAAGTACTTCTTGCTTTGCCTCTCCATGTATTCTTTGGGCTTCGGGTAATACCTAGGAGGAGGAACTTTATCTGCATCCTTGTTGTTTCTGAAAAAGATGTTGCGTTTCGCTTCAAACGTTTTTTGTGTTTCCCACTCATACTGGCTATATACTTCGTTTCGATTGATCTCTCCTCTTTCTTGCAGCCAGAAGGTGTTTAAGATGATGTTCCTTGAGACTGGACTCCATTTTTCGTTTCGTACGTCCTCCTCACTCATTCTGATCCTCTTTTCAGCTAGTGTCTCCTTGGAGGTCCCTTCCTGAGCTTTTCTCTTGGCCTTGGCTTTTGCTAGGGCCTCTTGATCAAACATGCTCCTCAGTTTAGCTTTGGAGAGAGCCCTAGCATCAGCTTCACTTATGGGAACATCTGCAGCACTTGCACTTATTCCCTCAGCAGCACTTACTCCCTCAGCGGCCATAGATGTCTCAGGAGGATGAATATCTGCAGGATTTTCAGCCAAGGGGATGCCTAACGCCTGGTGGAGCATCCACCGGCAGCTGTCATAGACGTACTTGTTTGACTGTTCGAAGTTTTTGATCATGACTTCTCGGAGCTCAGCCATCTTAGCTATGTATTCCTTTTCCCCCTTTTTGGCTTCTACAGCTATGAAGTTGGCATAGGAATGTAGGGAGTCATCAATATGTTTCGTGGTCTTGGAGAATTCAGAGACCAAGGCCTGCTGATTGGCGTTGAGAGTGACCATATTACCGTCAAACTTTTGAATGTTGTTGGCGACAACATGTGCATTCTGATTTACGACAGCAAGAGTATCAGTGTTCGTTTTCAATCCGTCCATAAGAAGTGTGACAGCTTCGCCGGCCGCGGTATACTTTTCTTCAAATTTCTTGTCCATCACGTCAAGTTTATGATTGATCTCCACCATATTCTTGAGCATCAGATTTTCAGAAGTCTTAATCCTTTTCAGCAGTTTATTCTGAGCGTTAGCAAAGGAGTCTTTGAGTTCATTCACAATTCCCTGAATGACATTTACTGTGTGAGTGGCTAGCTCATCTCGTAATGGGAGAGCCGGAGGCACTTGTGGACCTTGCCCTTCAGCAGACGCATCTGTAGAGCTGGATACAAGCACAGTCTCTAATGGAGGAATGATGGCGGCCTCGGTAGATTTATCTGACTCCCCCTCCACTGGTGCATCCTTGTCCGATGGAGGTTCAACAAGATCTGGAGCCTCCAATACTTCATGTCCCTCATTCCCACCTTCCTCTCTGTCATCATCCAAGAAATCATCTATATCAGCAGCATCTTCCAACTCGTTGTCAGCAGTCTCCATTCCAGTAGCTTCGGCTCCTTGCTCGTTTCGGTTCGGGGCCTCCCCATGCTCCAGCTCAGGTTCACTTTCTCCGTGTAGATCTGCCACAGCATCTCTGGCCAGCTGAGAGATGTCAGATACTACATCAGTATGCGAGGGTAGAGGCTCCCCCTCGATTCCTGCAGTCAAGGTATCAGGAATTTCACCGGGGGTGACTGCTGAAGAAACTCCATGTTGCTCTTCCACTGCAGGCTGCCCAATACGTCTCTCCCATCGGTCAAACACACTAGAGTCTATCTTCTTCAAGTAGTGGAGAGGAACACCTTTGCTCATGTCAAACCTGTCTCCGTTTAGCTGATTTAGGTACAGACTTATGATACGGCCAAAACTCGGAGAGCCCAAGGTGTCCTTGATCTTCTCGAACAGCAACTCTCCCCAGTTGAACCTCTTACGGCAAACAACAGCTATTAGGATCTTGAACATATCCGCTGAGATATGGTCATGAGAGCCCGGCTTACAGATGAGCACTTTTCCAATAATGTCAGACAGGAGCTTCCCTTCTTCATTCATATCCTTCCTCTTTATTGACCGAATTCCTCGTGGGAGACCGCAGAATAAGAGAGTTCTGTTTTTGTCATCGTCCTCCAGATAGTCCTCATGTTCCGAGCTAGAAAGCTGCAGATAGCGGGTCAGCTTGTTGGCAGACATCTTGACCTTTGCCCCAGTCACCTTGCTTTTGATTAGGGAGTCGCCATTTCGGAGTCTTGCGGTAGCGAAGAACTCCAGCACCTCTTTGTCCAGGATTTTGCAAGGGTGCTCCAGGACGAAGGTTAGCCCAGCCTCTTCCAGCATCAGAATGATGTTGCGGAATTCGTCCGAGGCGTGAGAAAACCCAGTTCGAACCAGCTCGCAACCAGAGACCAACCCAGCAGTTGTTCTTGGAGCCATTGCAGATCTAGGGAGAGAAGCCCTCTTCTACGCTTAATAAAAAAAAAAATCAAAAAGGAAGTGATACAAGTGATCAAGTCCAAGTGCGGGTGAGGGGATACCTAGCGATGTAGACGGTGAGTTAGTTCGAGTGGAGAAGAATCGAAACTTGAAGAGTTCGTCGGTGAAAGCTTCGGCGGGATTCTTGCGGGAGACCTTTGATGGAGACGGATTTGGCGAGCTTTCCAGCAGGAGTCGGCGAGTTGTCCTCCGGTAAGTTTCCCTTGCGGCGGTTAGTTGCCCCTCGGCGAGTGTCCAGCGGAGGAGAGTCGGCGAGGTTTGGCGTGCTTCCGCGAGTCGGTGGGAATGGGAAGAGTCGGCGTGATTCGACGGGATTTGGCGTAGGCGGTGCGACGAGCTTCCTGCGGGTCCGTCGGAAGAAACCTTGCGATTCTGCGAAGAGCTTCCTTGCGGGAACTTTGATGTTGCGGATCCTGGCGTGGATTCTGCGAAAGTCGGCGGGACTCGTGTAGCTTGCTCCTTCGGCGGGACTCTTGAGGAAGGCGAAGGGTCGGCGAGCCCTTTCGGCGGGATTCTTAAGTATAAAAAAGAAATTGAAGGGTTTTCGGCGGTTTTCTTTACTAAGTATAAAAATGATACCAAGATTCCGAGTATATAATGGGTCGGCGGGATTTGTCTAATCCGAAATTGAAAGGTTTCTCTACTGGGAATTTTCACGATAGGAAGCATTGCAACATTTTCGAATTCTTCTGATGTCAAGTCAAAATAAGAACGATAAATACATATTTATTGTAAAGACAATCTATTTGGATTTGAGCGAGGCTTCTCCAAACACTTCTTGATGTCAATTGTGAGTTGTCGAGATTCACAATGACATATCTTCGTTAACTTTTTATTGATGTATAAAGGTTTGCATGTATCGTGTTAACCTATCCTTAGATGTGCATACATACACTAATATACAAAGATGTATCTGTATATAAGGATATATATATATATAGGTAATTGTCAATTGAAAACGACTCAAGTCTTCGAACTGATCATGAGTACCTGGGATTTTGAGAGTCATCGTTTAAGTCCCACAGGTAGAACATATTAGAAGCTCAATGTGAGTATGCTCAAGTAGATATCACATCTGTTATTTCAGACGCTTGTTCCAATTTAGTCTTGAGCCACCTACTGTTTAGTTCCCATCATATTCACGGGAACATAGACTATCCTGCAAGAAAAAATTACTTTACCTTAGGAACCCGAATCATATTGGGTCCTAGGTTCCTGTTAGCATAAGCACGCAACTGCCTTCCTTCAGAAAACCTGTCTGGAAGACTACCTCTGTCCCGAGAATGTGAATAAGCCCTTGCCGTGGGCACAGAGGGGTTGTGCCAACAGTCGATGGCAAAGTGCCTCACTTTGCCGCAGCACCAACATGGGTGAATGTTGTATCGCCGTTTCCGACCTGATCTAGTGACTGATGTAGTCACGGTCCTAGGTCTAAACGGGATAGGGCATGATCTTGTCACAAAAATTCCTCTTCCATCGTGACACGTGGAAGGGTGGAAAGAATGCATGTTGTGAGCGTTATGAGGCTGGGAAGGTGGTGTCATTCTTTCAGGCATCCCCCTTCCTGAGGCCCCATGGAACCTGACATCATGACTTCTATCCTCTCTATCTCGTGTCCTCGAGTGGTGAGAAGTCTTCTGTGAGCGGGGACATGCAAATTCACACTGTGTTGAGGCAGTGGCAGTGAATACGAAGGGCTCAGAATGAGCCTTAGGTATTTCCTCATGGGTGGCCATGACGGCCCTTGCACTCCGGGCGTTTCCACATGGGGACAGATCACCCTTGCAGTGACCACGACTATTCCTGTGGTCATACCTGAAGGCATGATGAGTTGCCTTCCTGCTTGGAGTTGGGGGTCGGAATACCGTTTCCCCATTCCTCCATGCCTTGATAATCGGGAGATCCACCCGGTTTCTTGCTTTCTCTTTATAGCATCAACTTTGGAAAAGTTTGATACTATACGTTTCTCATTCTCTAGACTACTCTCTAGAGCTGAGATCTTAGAGTCCTTGACCTTGTTGGACGCCAATTGGAGAACCAACAAGATCTTCAGTCGAGCAATCTCTCGAGCTTGCTCCTCAGCAAGTAGGTTGCTTGACTGAAGGGCTCTCTTCAGAGAATCAGAATTTTTTGGAGGAGAGCAGTTCCTGTCTTCAGAGAGTTCAAGAGAGATGGGGCAGGATGAAGAAGTTACCTGCTCGTCTGTGGTATTGTCGTTCGAGCCAGTGACCATTGTGTCATCCTCATCAGAGCTGCTTTCCTCACTGGTCTCTTCAGTCTCAGACACGGACACTGGAGCTCTGATGCAGTCCGAGAAATGCTTGCATTCATCTTCAGAGGTGAGGACCCCCACATAGGCTTCCTCCTCTGGTTGACAGCATATTTCAGCTTTCTCTGACTTCCCCATCAACTCTGAGATCATCACCCACATGGATTTAGCCGTCCTACATTTTGCCAATGTAGAGCGAGAAGCTCCAGACCAGATATCCAAAATAATTTGACGAATTCTCTCGTCCAAGTTGAATAGTGACAGTTCCGTCTCTGACATCTCAGCAATGCACATGGGCACTTGGATTCCAGAGTCGGTGGTCTTCATGGGAGTAAATGGACCCTCTTCCAGGATGAAGGATGCTCGAGGATCGATAGCATCCAAGTGAAATGACACTCTCATCCTCCAGATGGGATAATAATCCTTTGTGCATGCAGGGAGTTTGAGTGGCGGTATCTCATAATCCAGCTCCATGCCTCTGACACTGGTGGCAGGATTCTACTCAAGTTGTTAACCTTTTTGATGAGTAACCTCCTTCTGATACCACTTGAAAGTCCACCTAGTGTCGGCTATGTGCACCTATGGGGGGGGAATAGGTGACGTGTAGCGCTTTTGCGGAACTTACGAATGTACCTGCACAATAAAAATAAAAAGCACAGCACACAGAATACACAGACAATTTATAGTGGTTCCCCGACTTGGGTACATCAACTTTCCCCCTTCGACCTATCTCCCAACACGGGACGACTCGGTCTCTTCTCCAACAGGATTGAAATCCAATCCCTGCACTATCGGAAGAAACCCTTCCACACGTGAGAGTCAACACTCCCACAAAACGGGTTGCACCCAACCCTTACAACACGGAACAATCGTTCTTTTACAACAAAAGTAAATATAGAATGTACACGAGATACAAACTTCGTTTGGAGACTACGGTGTTACTCTTCGTTCGACGACGTGTTCGTGAAGTCAACGAAGAGTCTACAACCTTGGTCTCTCTTGGAGAGGATCTCCCCGGAACCGGCGGCGGCAACACGAGCGGCGGCTAGCTTCGGGATCGGCGGCTATGATGATGAGCGGCTGCTGAACTTAGAGATCCCAACTTCGTAGCGAAGCTAGCTTGGTCTTCCAACGGTCACACGAGGATCGGTCGTCTCGATCGATTCGGACGGGGAAGTTTTTCCCGATCAACAAATCGAGAGACAAGAGATCTCTGGATAGACACGTGAGACTCAAAGCTTTGCTAAGCTTCTGTCGCCGGAGATCGGGAAGAAAAGCGATTAACAGCGGCGACCAACTTATCGCGAGCGGTGGCGGCGGCGACGGAGCGGAAGCGGGGATCTAGGGTTTGTCCGTGCTCGCGTATGTCTGGTTTTCTTCGCTGAATCACTGTTCAAAAATACCCATGTATTTATACATTGAAGACCCATACAATATGACCGTTGTGGGTCCCACAAGTAGAAACCCGAAATCCGGTTCAAACTAGTCCAGCGGCAGAATCCGGTCCAGCAGCATCCAGAGGAAACGACAAGTAAAATTCGTCGAGAATCGTTGGTGATTCTCGACGAATCGGCGAGAATCAGTTAACGATTCTCGACGATTCGTCGAGAATTACTAGTGATTCTCGACGATTCCCTTGTTGATTCTCAACGATTTTCACTTGGTATTCATGACCTGCTCAGCGACGGGTTCGGCGAGAATCATTAGTGATTCTCGCCGAATCTCACTTGGCACCATTTTAAGGTAGCCGGAAGGAGTCGGCGAGAATCACTAATGATTCTCGACGATTCGGCGAGAATCACTAGTGATTCTCGCCGAATCGGCGAGAATCACTTGGTGATTCTCGTCGACTTTTACTTAGACGGATTTCCGTCATTCCACTCAAGAGCTGCTCCTTGACCCATCCTTGCTCCTTGTCTTCTTTTGCATAAACATGGCCCTGTACTTGAAAGTAAGTGCACTCCAATAGAGAGAGAGTACACGTAGGCCAACACACTGATCTGCTCAACGAGGGATTACGTCGTGCAGACCCGTGTATATTGATCTACTGCACCCTGACATTGGTGTGCACTTAGCGTGGAAGAGCTGCAAGCACAACTTAAGATGTTTCATCAAATACATTGTGAATTCATCTTAGCTTGACAGGTGGCTTCCTCAAATCCAGGTAATTGTGGATACAATACCCAACAGTTAGGTTCTGCTATATGAATTCCAACATATTAAGCTTACATTCTGATGCGGCACAGGCGTCACACCTACCCACCATCCTGGAGTCCCACCAGGGGGGGCCACCTGGAGTCAGCACCAGGCGGCTTTCATCAGGGTCGCGGCCCGTACACCCCAACCAACTCTCCGCCATGGAATCACCACCATGCGGCAGGTTGTTGAGGCCGGGGCTCGATCCCCAGACCTCCTAGATAAGAAGCCTTCACCAGCGCTCTCATCACCAACTGAGCCGCGGCAGGTGTGACGCTTGTGCCGCATCATAAAAGTGCACTTTTATGATGCGGCACAGGCGTCACACCTGCCCTCCCCCCTGGAGTCCCACCAAGGGGCCCACCTGGAGTCAGCACAAGGCGGCTTTCATCAGGGCCGCGGCCCGTACACCCCAACCAGCTCTCCGTCATGGAATCACCACCATGCGGCAGGTTGTTGAGGCCGGGGCTCGATCCCCAGACCTCCTAGATAAGAGGTCTTCACCAGCCTTAACAACCTGCCGCATGGTGGTGATTCCATGGCGGAGAGTTGGTTGGGGTGTACGGGCCGCGGCCCTGATGAAAGCCGCCTTGTGCTGACTCCAGGTGGGCCCCGTGGTGGGACTCCAGGGTGGCGGGTAGGTGTGACGCCTGTGACGCATCATCGCATCACATTCTGTTCCAAATCTAGTTTAGCAAATGATGCGAGAGCAGAAGATCCCATCCTCAGCAAGCGATACGCAAGGGTTTACACGAGGTGCGCATGGGGACTGGGCGCGGCTTGAGAATGCGCCAGATTGGAACTGAGATTTTATTTCCGTTATCTTGAATTTTCTTTTTATCTTATATTTCCTTTATCGTGCAATTCATTTTTTCATATATTTCCTTTTTAGCATTATTACTATGTAAATGTCTTCCTATAAGGGAGGAGAACTATTGTACTAAGCAATTCCTATCTTGAATACTGAGTAATTGGAGGAGAGGTACGACCCAACGGAACCCTACCTTGCGTTTACTAACAATTTGGTCTGACCTCCGTTTTTTCGCGCCGCAACACCTTCTCTCTGCGCGCAACCCCTGTTACTCCATCCCCCAGTGTTGCAGATTTCCAGATCGCACCCCTCATCCCCTGCTCCGCGCGGACGACCCTTCCGCGACACCTTTTCCGCAAGGTTTTTTCTGCAGGGGTCACTTCCGTGAGGATTTTCCACGACGACCGCAACGCTACTTCCGCTGGCGCCTCCCGCGACATATTTTCTTCCATTTTTCTTCTCTCCCTAGCCTGCTACCACGCCCCTATGTCGTCAGTTCCGCCAATTCCACCTCTCCATCAACTCCGCACATGACTGTGATGCGCGAAATGACAACTCGTGATAGGAACAACACTCCCTAGGTGGAAGGCCTTTCTGACTGCATGGGTCAAGTTGACACGACTCTCTCCGACCTCCAAGTCGCATTTCGGGAGATTTACTCGCTCCTTTCCGCTCAACCAGCCACATCCTCACCGCCACCGGCCCCAACAGACCTCTCTATCAATTCTTCCGGCAACGTTGTCGACCCGTTTAGGGCTCCTATGCCCTTCGATGACCCGTCGACTTCCCACCTCCGCCTACTCGACATTCTGATGTTCGATGGGACTGATCTCATGAGTTGGTTGACCCGCACTGAGCAATACTTTGACCTTCAGGGCACTCCGGAAGCCCAAAACGTTCCCCTGGCGACAATCTACATGGAGGGCTCAGCCCTTTATTGGATCCATTGGCTTTGTCAGTCCACACCAACTCTCCTGGGCGGCCTTCAAGGACGAGCTGCTTCGTTTTTACGACACAAGCCATTCTGGAAACCCCTTCGAGCGCCTAAGCAATGTTCGTCAGACGAACACCATTGATGCCTACATCGATGTCTTCATTGAAGTAGCCACACATGTTCCCGGTTTGTCGGCAGATCACTACTTGGGCACCTTTCTTGCCGGCCTACGATCGCACATCATGTCCCGTATACGGATGCACGATCTGACTACGCTTACTCGCGCTATGGAACAAGCTCGCTATGTCGAAGATGATTTTGCCACCCTACCCTCCGTCCTGATACTTCACTACGCCGGCACCTCCTCTTCCACTTGCACCGGCTCACTCCGACCTCAGGCACCTCCGCTTCGTCTTCTAGTCGACCCCCCCCCCCCGAGCCAAAGCTACCTGTCCATATGATCTCTCGAGACTTTGCTTTCGCTACTAAGGTCCTTACTCCCCTACTCATATATGTCCGAACAAAGACTTCAAAATGCTCCCTGGGGCCGAAGATGACGGCATCGGCATGGCCGACGCCTTAGAGCTGGATGAGGACGACCTCAAACCGACCCCACCAGCTCTTCTCCACTGCCTCGAGCTCTTTTGTTACTCCGTTCGAGGCATGATCAACTTGTGAACCATGAAGCTAGAGGTCTTCCTTCGCGACCGTTCAGTATTTCTGATAATTGACAGCGGGGCAAGCCATAATTTTATCTCTCAAGCCCTCGTGTCGGAGTTGCAGCTTCCGGTGATGCCTGATCAGTGATTCCATGTGTGCCTCGGCGACGGCCATCGGGCTCTAATGGTAGACCGTTGCCTTGGGCTGCCCCTCACGATCGAATCCTATTCGGGCACTGCGGATTTCTGTCTCCGACCACATCTACATAAGTTCGTCTTGGTATTTTTTGATGACATAAAGGTTTACAGCTTTTCTTGGCAGCTCCATCTGGATCATCTGGCCACTGTGCTTCAACTTCTCGCAGAGCACCAGCTCGTGGCCCACCACAAGAAATGCCTATTCGGGTAAACACAGATCGAATATTTGGGGCTCATCATCTCAGTTGTCGGTCTGGCTATGGATACCGCAGAGGTGGATGCCGTCCTACAGTGGCCGACTCCAACGAGCATCAAAGCGGTGCGCGGATTCTTGGGCCTTACTAGATACTATTGTCGATTCATTTGCAACTACGGTGCGCCGGCGCGCCCGCTGACTGACCTCCCCAAGAAGGGGGCACCGTTCACTTGGAGCCAGGCGAACCAGGAGGCCTTTCGTGGCCTACAACACATGCTCGCATCAGCCCCAGTCTTGGGCATGTCGGACTTTTCTGAGACATTCATTGTGGAGTGTGACGCTTCCGGGAGGAGGGGATCCTCACGCAGGGGGGCGACCCATCGTCTATTTCAGCAAGGCCTTCTCCAGTCGGCAGGATGCGGCATCTGCTTGCGACAGCGAGCTCCGGGAACTTCTCTCCATTCAGCACTGGCGCCCCTACCTTCTTGGGCGGCCTTTCGTGGTGCGCACGGATCATTGCAGCTTGCGCCACTTGTGGAGTCAGAATGTCACGACACCCGCACAACAGCTTTGAATTGTCAAAGTCCATGGATACCAGTTCTCCAGCGAGTGCAAGACGGGGAGGACGAATACCATCGCTGTCACCTTGTTCTGATGAGAGCACGTAGGAACCTTGGCACCGATCTCCCATGCTCGTTGGCGGGATGTTGATGCCCAACAGGCAGAGGTGTGTGGGAATCCCAACTATGCCTCCATGATACGGGATTTGCAGAGAGATCCGAGTTCGCACCCCCCCCCCCCTCCGGATGAGTGGGGATCAGCTTTTCTACAAGGATCGTCTCATGATCGTAGATTCGTCACCCTGGATTCCTCGTTTGCTTCACGAGTTTCATACTACTTCGACAGCGGGCATTGTCATCAGTGTAGTTTCCCAGCAGGGTTTCAGTGTGTATGGTGTTGGATTGAGGAAGTTGTCCGTGTTTCTCACTATAGTTAGGTTTTCAGTTAGGCGACTGAATGAATCTGAAGTTCATTCAACTGTCCCTTGGTATTGCTTTCTCTGCCCTATCATGTAAACATACAATCATATCCACTAGTTTGGTGTTGAACTTAGAGTGATCCATTGTTGTTCTAAATTGTCAATTAGGTATCTCTACGGTGTATGATTGCATATTTGAGATCGAATTATCTACATTTAACATGACTTGGCTTTTTTAAATTCCTTCCATGTAAGATTTTGGTCATGAATAGAAGTATGTAGTTTATATTTTATAACTAAAATATCTACAAGGGGTCGTTTGTTTGGGTGGAATTGGGGGGTAATAATTGAAATTGTCCCCCAATTCTAATTCTGTTGTTCGACATACCTATTAAGTGGATGGAATTGGAATTCACCTCAATTCCATTTGAATCACTCGTAGGCTAAATTCTCTCCCCATCATCTCCGGCCTGAATAGGTCAGATTTCGCATTTTCGTCCCCATCCCATCTCACGCCCAAGTTTGCTAGTAGCAGTGCAGCACCGCAAGAAGCTCTAGCTGACTGGCGATTCTCCCTCTCAGGCCATCATTTCTACCCATGCGTCTTGTCTTCCCTCTTCTGCTTCCAGTCTCATCCCCTTTGACGAGGCATTTAGAGGCGTGCGGATGGTGTAAGCAGTAGAGAAACACCACAGTGCGCCGACATGGAGTTCTGCTAGATGGATTTTGGTCGCCTCCTCCCCCTCCGGACATGGATTCGGCGTGGATGTCCCCCTCGTTGCTTCTTCGGAAGTGACAATGAGTGTGGATGGTACTATAAGAATCCAACCACCATGGTATTTTATGTGTAGGGCCCTTTTTACTATCAAACAATGAAATTTCAAATTCCAATTCATGTTTACGAATTCCTATTTGCAGCCGAACAACTGAATTGGAATAGTCTCAATTCCAATCCATGCGGGAATTATGCCAATTCCAATTCCTATTTCTCAATTCCTTCCAAACAAACGAAACTCAAGTATCTGGTCTCAATTATTTTAAAAACAATCAAACTATGCAGCTAAGTGCCACAATTGTATTTTATAACACGTCACTGGTCAGTGATAGCTCCATCAAGGTTATGCTACTTTTTTATTTGTTAAGTGCCTATCCTACGTACTATCGGCTGGCATCCACACTGTACTAGCGAGGTATGTTGCGGTTCGTGCCGTAGTTTGTGGCCAACTGTCTGACGTGTCAGAAGGCCAAGTACCAGGCTCTCTCACCAGTCGGACTCCTCCAGCCCCTTACCCATCCCTAATATGGTCTAGAAAGATATAGGCATGAATTTTCTCACTCGCCTACCCCGCTCTCAGGGCTGACTGTCTTCTTGTGGTGGTGGACCGCATGTCCAAGTACGAGCATTTCATACCGATTCGTCATCACTACACCGCCAGCTCAGTTGCTTGAATCATCATTGGGGAGGTGGTCTGCCTCCACGGTTTTCCCCGTTCCATCATGAGCGATCGCGACCTAGTTTTCATGAGCTCCTTTTGGCAGGAGTTGTTCCGTCTACAGGGGACCAAGTTGTGATTCAGCACCGCATACCACCCACAGACAGACGGAGGTCCTCAATATTTGTGTTGGAATGTATCTACGTTGTTTTGCGACTGAGCAGCCTCGATAGTAGACCCAATGGATCGCATGGGCAGATTTATTATACAAGACGTCCTATCAGTTCGCAACGGGTGTCACCTCCTTTCAGGCGGTCTACCGCCGCCCACCCTCACCCATACCGTGCAACTTACCTGGCGAATGCCAAGTACAGGCTCTGGCCGCCGACCTCCAGGACTGTGACGAGAGCCTCCGCCAACTGAAGCACCATCTGGTACGGGCTCAGCAACGCATGATCCAGCAGGCCAACCATCATCGTCATGAGGTGATACTCTCGGCGGGCGAGAGGTATTCGTCAAACTGCTACCATACAGACAGAGCTCCTTGTCTGGCCTACTACACCCAAAGCTTTCGGGCCGTTATTTTGGCCCCTTCCTTATACAACCCCATATTTGATGAGTGGACCTCATCAGATATGCGAGTGAGGCAGTTTGGCATGCACTCGCCCAAGGCCTAAAGAGGGGCATTCGCGCATCCCTAGGAGGGGTAGATTGGCCCTTCGACGAGTGCAATCTTCATCCAGCACTCGCCTAAGGATCTCGCGTCTTAGCACGCATATAAGGCCAGTTCTCGCCAAGCCAGGCGAGTGGTCGCCAAGCCCGGCACTCTCCCTTCAGGGAGTTTCAAGAAGGCGAATGCATTGTGCTCCTGGCATTCGCCCCTTCTACCGAGTGGTGCTCTCACAGATCATTCGTCCAGCAGGGTCCAGAGGCAAAATTACCAGGATGTCCTCAGAGGTCTGCATTTAGCCCCTCAGGACAGCGGAGTTACGTTGTTGGCAGGCTAATTTGGATTGCGTATAGCCGTTTAGAATAGCGGAGGTCGGCTGTTGGCAGACCATTTTCAGAAAACTATAAATAGACCCAAGGGGGGTACCTCAGAAGGCATGCTTACTTGTGTCTCGATCTTCTAGCACTTTCTGAGATATCCTTAGCTCGGCATTTGGCTTGGGAGGGGAAGCGCTATAAGATCTTTCGGGTGTGTGGTGGGACCTCCACGCCGAGCCCTTGGGTCTGTTCCCTGCTCTTTTCCCTTAGTTGTTTGGCTCGCTAGAGAGAAGTAAGTGTGCGATCATCCCTTCCCCAAGGGTGAACTCCACAGAGACCGAGTTCTTGGTTTCAACATTTTGGTGCGGTGAGCGTGTAGCGTGGTCAGCACAAAAAATCTTCAACATGATCGATGACTTGAGGAGAAGGGCAAGGTTCGGACAGGGCCGACTCGCCACCCCCTTCCCCTCTCGCCGCGGTGGGGATGTTAGAGGAGTTCAGGCAGGAGGTACTCGGCCTCGTCAGGTTCGCACTCAGTGCACGTGCCGAGTGCTCGACACCAGCTGTCTCGGTCGTCGCCGCCCTGGCTCTAGAGGAGGATGCCCCGGCTCGGCGACCTGGGAAGGAGGTAGTAGAGGAAGGCAGTGGGCGAGATCCCCGTTGGACGTCGTTATGACCCTGGGGATGAGTCTGGTTGATGCTCAACACCGACCGCCAGGCTCTCACCTAGCTGATTGGGTCGGTGGTAGCGCCCGGAGGATGATAGATGGCAAGTTTTTCTCGCCCTGGAGTTAGGTCCCAGGATGCTCCCGCTGTCAGGCTACCACCTAGCTGGCAGGGCAGGGATCCCCGTTGGACGACGTTATGACCCTGGGGCTGAGTCTGGTTGATGCTCAACACCCGTCGTCAGGCTCTCACCTAGCTGATTGGGTCGGTGGTAGCGCCCAGAGGATGATGGATGGCAAGTTTTTCTCGCCCTGGGGTTAAGTCTCGGGATGCTCCCGCTATCAGTCTACCACCTAGCTGGCGGGGTCGGGATTCCCATTGGACGTCGTTATGACCCTGGGGATGAGTCTGGTTGATGCTCAACACCCGCCGTCAGGCTCTCACCTAACTGATTGAGCCGGTGGTAGCGCCCGGAGGATGATGGATGGCAAGTTTTTCTCGCCCTGGGGTTAGGTCCTGGGATGCTCTCGCTGTCAGGCTACCACCTAGCTGGCAGGGCCGGGATCCCCGTTGGACATCGTTATGACCCTGGGGCTGAGTCCGGTTGATGCTCAACACCCTTCGTCAGACTCTCACCTAGCTGATTGGGCTGGTAGTAGCACCCGGTGGTTAATCAAAGGAAAATAGGACCCTCGTTCCAGGGCTGTCCAGTGTTGCTTCAGCTGTCAAACTTTCACCTAACTGGCAGGCAAGAGTCATCGGTGGACGAAGTTTTCAAAACAAGTCCTCAATTAATCTCACCAATAAAACAGATCTGAAGCCTAAGGTTTTCTTTAAAGAAAGGATAAGGTCTCGTGAAGATCTCGTCAAATAAGGGGATCTCGCCAGTCTGAAGAGGGTAAGCCAATGCAAGTGCCAAGAGCTCGCTCTCGCAGGCCCAAGAACTTGCACGCGCGTGGGATAAAAGGGGGAAAACGGCGCCGGAGTCTAATCCTAAGCAAAAAAAGTCGGCCTAAGGGGTCGCGAGATGTTTCGGTCGTGGGTTAAGAAGAAGCGCGAGTCGAATGCATTTCTAAGTACCGCGTTACTCGGCATCAGGAAGAATAAAAAGAAGAGATGAGAATTTTTATAACAATGTATTTCATTTATCAAAATTGTTACATTGACAAAAGGGGGCAAGGCCCGAAAGAAAAAAGTACAAGCGAAAGCAAAAAGGGAGGGGGCGAGAGCCTCAGGGCAACGAGGCCGAGTGCTCACTCTCGCCAGAATCCTCATCCGCGCTCTCCATGGGCTCGGGAACAGGCTGGAAGAGCTCCGGGATCAAGATCTCGGCTGTCACCTTCTCGCTGTCGCTGTTTAGGAAGCTGGCCTACTGCATCATCTGGAATGCGTGCCTGGCTCCCATGATGGCATGCTCCTGCATCGTCAGGTCGATCTCAAGTTGTGTATACAGCAGGCCCTCCTCGCTCGGGGGATGACGGATCAACGAGTCGATCCACTGCTGATTTTGGGCCCTTATCCGCTTGTTCTCATCATTCACATTAATTAAACTCTATTCAAAATTCATCGAAGTGGTCTTATAGATTCATAACCTCGAGACAATAATCACCATTCACACTCGATTCCGGTTTCATCATAATCATCTAAACCTACGATCATCCAAATCTAAGCTCAGTTTACTTGTTTTGGACATCGAACTTGCCTAAGCACTTCACAGGTAAAAATCACCAATTATTCTAAACCAGGATTTGGACTATCCACTAATAAGCATCAATTATTAGTGGGAACGATGATGACCTTGGAAGACATCATGTCGTTCATCAAATATTATTAAAATTGGTGATGTTTCCTTGGTTCGACGATTCTACCCTAAATCTGAATGGTGTAACAACGGCCTTGATCTCATCTTCGGCGTCAGTTTCTGTACAACCCCGTATTCGCAGAGTAGGGTCCCCTCGGCAGGCTCAAGACCAGCTTTGTATTTTTAAGCTTTTTGAGTGGTTTTGCACTCTTGGTGGCCAATTTATGCCTGACCCTTGTGATATACTAATAGGGGGAGGAAAAATCCTTCTCCCACCTGCCCACTTTTTTAGTGGGGGGGGGTGCGGCAAGTTGGCCGACACCCGCCCCAGCTTTGTAAATGCGAGGTAGGGGCAGCAAGACCAGCCGGCGGGCTGGGTCTGGCCCAGGAGGCCTGCCTAGCGGGCGAGACCGGCCGGCGAGCTGGGTCTCGCCCAGGCGGCCTGCCTGGCGGACGAGACCGACCGGCGGGCTGGGTCTCGCCCAGGCGGCCTGCCTGACGGGCGAGACCGGACGGCGGGCTGGGTCTCGCCCAGGCGGCCTGCCTGACGGGCGAGACCGGTCGGTGGGCTGCGTCTCGCCTAGGAGGCCTGCCTGGCGGGCGAGACCGACCGGCGGGCTGGGCCTCGCCCAGGCGGCCTGCCTGGCGGGCGAGACCGTCCGGCGGGCTGGGTCTCGCCCATGCGGCCTTCCTGGCGAGCGAGACCGGCCGGCGGGCTGGGTCTCGCCCAGGCGACCTGCCTGGCGGGCGAGACCGGCCGGCGGGCTGGGTCTCGCCCAGGTAGCCTGCCTGGCAAGCGAGACCAGCCGACGGGCTGGGTCTCGCCCAGGAGGCCTGCCTAGCGGGCGAGACCGGTCGGCGGGCTGGGTCTCACCCAGGCGGCCTGCCTGGCGGGCGAGACCGGTCGGCGGACTGGGTCTCGCCCAGGCGGCCTGCCTGGCGGGCAAGACCAGCCGGCGGGCTGGGTCACGCCCAGGCGGCCTGCCTGGCGGGCGAGACCGGCCGGCGGCCTGGCTCTCGCCCAGGCGGCCTGCCTGGCGGGCGAGACCGGCCGGCGGCCTGGCTCTCGCCCAGGCGGCCTACCTCGGGTGTCCGGAGGGGTAGGGGGCATGCTTTTACCATTGTACCCCCAAGCGTGGAATTACTTCTTTGCCCCGGATATGGATGTTTTTTGTTGGCCCAAGGTCTATTTGTCGTCGAGGTATTTCTGACATTTTGGTGCATGAGATTGGGAAAACTATAAATAGATCCTTGAGGGTGCCTTGGAGGGCATTGCTGTTCAGCCACATAAATCCCTTTGCTTTCTTCCTCCAAGGCACCTAGCTCAGCATTGGCTAGGTAGCGGGAGATCTCTAAGGTCTTCCAGGTGAGAGGTGGGACCTCCACGCTAGAGTCGAGGGTCTGTTCCTAGCTTCTTGATCCTTTGGCCTGTGACGTTCTCCTGAGTGTAGTATGTGTGAGGTCACCCCTTTCTAGGGACCCCGAACTCTACGAGAGACCAAGTTTTTGGTTTCAACATTTTGGTGCGGTGAGTGTGGAGAGTGACGAGCACAGAAGATCTCGGTAGAGTGTCATGGCTGGAGGTCAAGGATGTGGTGATGATCTCGGCGAGCTCCCCAACCCAGAACCATTTGTGGGAAGAGAAGAATTTCTGGCATCCATCCAAGGCATCATGGAGATGTTGCGAACTATTGCTCCTCGGGGTGGCAGCTCCACTCAAACCCCCCAGTAGCTAGCGCCCCCCCCCCCCCCCCCCCCCGCTCGACGAGTCGACTCCCAAGGGTCTAGGCGAGGTGACCCCAGCAGGGGGAGAAGGAAGTGTGCCAGGAAGACGGCCCGGGAAGGAGAGGATGGGAGATGGGGTCGAGCGAGACCTCACCGGCCGGGAATTGTTCACCAGCCCGGCGAGTGTCAGCCTTCAGGGTGAGCAGGTCGCGCGAGTAGAGTTGGCGAGACCACCCCTCAGGGGGTCACCCTTCAGCGAGTTGATCATCTCAGCTCCCGTTCCCGAGGGGTTCAGAGAGCCTGACATGTCTACTACACCAGGAAGGATGACCCCGTCCAGCACCTGCAGTGGTTTGAGGATGTCGTCTCCATCAGGCCGATGACGGATGCCTTCAAGTGTCGCCTCTTCGCGATCACGCTGAAGGACAAGGCAAGGGACTGGTTCCACCAACTCCCTCCGAGATTGATCTATGGATTTGAGGACTTGAGTCGGAGCTTTCAGCTTCGCTTCTCCACCTCCAAGAAAAGGAAGAAGAGTCATGAGTCCATCTTCATGATAAGGCAGGGGGCCGAGGAGTCGCTGGCCCGTTACGTTGACAGGTTTCAAGAGGAGATCCTGGATATCCAAGAGATGTCAGGGTATGCACTCCAGATGGCGTTCACGATGGGGTTGCGCGAGGGGTTATTCAAGATGAGCCTGACCCGAAAGACCCCTCTTTCCTTCAAGGAGATGATGGAAAGGACGGCAAAGGAGATATCAACTGAGGCGGCCAACCCGGCGTTTGTCAAGAAGTTGGCGAGGTTGACAGAGGCAGAGTCAAAGGAGCAAGGTGGCTTGAGGCATCAGGAGGGGAGAAGGAGAGAGGAGCAGAGAGCTCAGAGGTTCCAGGGACCTCAGGAAGGTCCGGAGCCAGGTGGGAGGCAGCAGGGAGGACCCGTTCAGGGTCCAGGAAGAGGTCTCGTCCAAGATAGGGGGAAGTTCCATGGAGGCCAGTGGAGGTTCAACTTCCAGAGGCAAGCCCCTAGGCAGCTCCTACCCCCACCGCAGCAAGCATTGGCGATAGGCAGAGGGGGAGGAGGCAATGGAAGATATCGTCGAGCTCGCCAAAGGAGGGGAGGGAGAGCATTGTCATACTGTGACTTCCACCAGTTGGAGGGTCACGCCACGCCTACCTGCCCCGAGTTCCTGTACGTGAGGGGGCGAGAGGCCCTGCCCAGCAGCAGCCGTCGGTGCAGGTTGAAGAGGTTCTACCCAGAATGGGCGGGGATGACATATGTTAGGATCGGGTCGATATCGGACCCCGAGGTGGTATAGCAGTGATCCACGGTAGAGTAGGGATCGAAGCCACTCGGAAGGCAAGCCTCCATATGATGTACCGACAGAGCGTCGCTTCGACATCCTTGACCCAGCCCCAGGAGGAGAAGATCACTTTCTCGGTGAAGGACATGCCAGATCATGAAGATCCGTTCTGCGATGCGTTGGTCATCCAGACGGCCATCGAGGGCTACACCGTCTCCCGGATCTTGATTGACAACGGGAGTTCCGTCAACGTCGTTTTCATGAAGGCGTTTGACGAGATGAAAGTAGAACCGAGGAGGGTGTTGGCCTCTGACGGACCCCTGTTCGGATTCTCAGGGGAGAGGAAGGAGGTAGAAGGTGTAGTAGGACTCCAAGTAAAATTGGGAGGGACTTCAAGAAACTGCTGGTTCGTCATTGTTGACGCTCCAAACAACTACAACGTCATCTTCGGAAGGCCCCTCATCAGCGCCTTTCGTTGTGTGCCGTCTTCTTTCCACCAGTGTCTCAAGTTCAGCTCAGGGGGGATCCAGGTCAGAATCAAGGGCGACCCCAGGATGGCAAGGCAGTGCTACGTCACGGCCGTCAACACCATCTCTTGGTGGGCTAAGGCGAAAGAGATGGAGAAGGTCATGGAAAGCTTGAGCAGGATGGAAGTGTCCGACGAGAAGGAAGCGGATGACGGCCATCATGACCAGGCCCCCTGAAGAAGCCTCACTTTGGTGAAGTCTTTTCCTTTTTCTTATCTTGAAACAAGCTCTACCACTGACCGGCTGAGTCAGGGGATCATGTAACCCATATTTTCCTCGTTTGAGGATGTTGGATTTGGTAAGGTTTGATTGAGATGCCTAGTGCTTTTGCTCTGAGACGGTCCCGCTGTCCAGGCTCTCACTAGCTGGGCAGGGCCGGTGGTACCTCTCATGGAGGCCAAGTCCTTTCGCTCCGAGACGGTCCCACTGCCCAGGCTCCGACTAGCTGGGCAGGGCCGGTGCTACCTCTCGTGGATGCCCAGTTCTCTTTGCTCTGAGACGGACCCGCTGTCCAGGCTCTCACTAGCTGGGCAGGGCCGGTGGTACCTCTCGTGGATGCCCAGTTCTCTTTGCTCCGAGACGGTCCCGCTGTCCAGGCTCTCACTAGCTGGCCAGGGCCGGTGGTACTTCTCGTGGATGCCTAATTCCCTTTTGCTCCGAGTCGGTCCCGCTGTCCAGGCTCTCACTAGCTGGGCAGGGCCGGTGGTATCTCTTGTGGATGCCCAATTCTCTTTGCTCCGAGACGGTCCCGCTGTTCAGGCTCTCACTAGCTGGGCAGGCCCGGTGGTACTTCTCGTGGATGCCCCGTTCTCTTTGCTCTGAGACGGTCAAGCTGTTCAGGCTCTCACTAGCTGGGCAGGGCCGGTGGTACCTCTCGTGGATGCTCAGTTCCCTTTTTCTCCGAGACGGTCCCGCTGTTCAGGCTCTCACTAGCTGGGCAGGGCCGGTGGTACCTCTCGTGGATGCCCAGTTCCCTTTTGCTCCGAGAAGGTCCCGCTTTCCAGGCTCTCACTAGCTGTGCAGGGCCGGTGGTACCTCTCGTGGAGGCCAAGTCCTTTTGCTCCGAGACGGTCCTGCTGTCCAGGCTCTCACTAGCTGGGCAGGGCCGGTGGTACCTCTCGTGGATGCCCAGTTCTCTTTGCTCTGAGACGGTCCCGCTGTCCAGGCTCTCACCAGCTGGGCAGGGCCGGTGGTACCTCTCATGGATGCCCTGCTCCCTTTTGCTCCGAGACGATCCCGCTGTCCAGGCTCTTACTAGGTGGGCAGGGCCGGTGGTACCTCTCGTGGAGGCCCTGCTCCCTTTTGCTCCGAGACGGTCCCGCTGTCCAGGCTCTCACTAGCTGGGCAGGGCCGGGGGAACCTCTCGTGGATGCCCAGTTCTCTCTGGTCCGAGACGGTCCCGCTGTCCAGGCTCTCACCAACTGGGCAGGGTCGGTGGTACCTCTCGTGGATGCCCAGTTCCCTTTTGCTTTGAGACGGTCCCGATGTCCAGGCTCTCACTAGCTGGGCAGGGCCGGTGGTACCACTCGTGGAGGCCAAGTTCTTTTTGCTCCGAGACGGTCCCGTTGTCCATGCTCTCACTAGCTGGGTAGGGTCGGTGGTACCTCTCGTGGAGGCCAAGTCCCTTTTGCTCCGAGACGGTCCCGCTGCCCAGGCTCTCACTAGCTGGGCAGGGGCGGTGGTATCTCTCGTGGAGGTCAGGTCCCTTTTGCTCCGAGACGGTCCCGCTGTCCATGCCCTCGCCAGCTGGACAGGGCTGGTGGTAACTCTCGTGGAAGCCAATTGCTCTTTACCCCGAGGTCGTCTCGTCACCCAGGCTCCCATTAGCTAGCATGACAGGTTGACCCCTCGGGGAGGCCAAGTGTTTTTTTACCCCGAGGTCGTCTAGTCACCTAGGCTCCCATTAGCTGGCATGACAGGTTGACTCATCTAGGAGGGGCCAGGTATTTTTTGCTCTAAGAAGGCCACTCAGCGAATACGTTGGGTTGGATGTTTCTTTCCGAGCTTGTGCCAACCTCGAAAATAGCGGGGATTGTGTACAACCCCGTATTCGCAGAGTAGGGTCCCCTCGGCAGGCGCAAGAACAGCTTTGTATTTTTAAGCTTTTGGAGTGGTTTTGCACTCTTGGTGGCGAATTTAGGCCTAGCCCTTGTGATATACTAATAGGGGGAGGAAAAATCCGCCTCCCCCTCCCCTCTTTTTTAGGGGGGCGGGTGCGGCAAGTTGGCCGACACCCGCCCCAGCTTGGTAAATGCGAGGTAGGGGCAGCGAGATCGGCCGGCGGCCTGCCTGGCGGGCGAGACCGGCCGGCGGGCTGGGTCTCGCCCAGGCGGCCTGCCTGGCGGGCGAGACCGGTCGGCGGGCTGGGTCTCGCCCAGGCGGCCTGCCTGGCGGGTGAGACCAGCCGGCGGGCTGGGTCTCGCCCAGGCGGCCTGCCTGGCGGGCGAGACCAGCCAGCGCGCTAGGTCTCGCCCAGGCGGCCTGCCTGTCGGGCGAGACCGGCCTGCGGGCTGGGTCTCGCCCAGGCGGCCTGCCTGGCGGGCGAGACCGGTCGGCGGGCTGGGTCTCTCCCAGGCGGCCTGCCTGGCGGGCGAGACCGGCCGGCGGGCGAGACCGGCCGGCGGGCTGGGTCTCGCCCAGGCGGCCTTCCTGGCGGGCGAGACCGGCCGGCGGCCTGTCTCTCGCCCAGGCGGCCTGCCTCGGGTGTCCGGAGGGGTAGGGGGCATGCTTTTACCACTGTACCCCCAAGGGTGGAATTACTTCTTTGCCCCCCCCCCCCCCCCCGATGTGCATGTTTTCTGTTGGCCCAAGGCTTATTTGTCGTAGGGGTATTTCTGACATTTTGGTCCATGTGATTGGGAAAACTATAAATAGACCCTTGAGGGTGCTTTGGAGGGCATTGCTGTTCAGCCACATAAATCTCTTTGCTTTCTTCCTCCAAGGCACCTAGCTCAGCATTGGCTAGGGAGGGGGAGATCTCCAAGGTCTTTCGGGTGTGACGTGGGACCTCCACGCTAGAGCCGAGGGTCTGTTCCTAGCTTCTTGATCCTTTGACATGTGACGTTCTCCTGAGTGTAGTAGGTGTGAGGTCACCCCTTTCTAGGGACCCCGAACTCCACGAGCGACCAAGTTTTTGGTTTCAATAGTTTCCAAAGCAAGTTTTGTCATTTATTTTAGCTTCGTCGTTTAGTTTCATCGCACGATCACCGTTGATTCGATTATACGATCACCGGCGATATTTCGATCATGTGATTTAATATTATTTATCGTCGCACGTTCGTCGTTATTTCAATCGCGCGATTCAATATATTTACCGCCGCGTGATCGTCGTTATTTTGATCGTGCGATTTAATATTATCTATCGTCGCACGATCGTCGGTATTTACATCGCGTGATTTAATATTATTTACCGTCATGCGATCATTGTTATTTTGATCGCGTGATTCAATATTATTTTCCACCGCCGTGCGATCATCGTTATTTTGATCGCGCGTTTCAATCTTATTTTTCACGGTGTGATTAGATGTTATTTTTCACCGCAGGATCATCATTATTTTGATCGCGTGATTCAATATTAAGAACGACCATTAATTAGTCTTATGGAGAAATAACACTTTGACATTGATTTACGATAAGCGACGTGACGGTTAAGGATTTACCCTGTTCAAAACATTTTCTTTCAAATACTCAACCAGCATGATTATTCACCTTAACTGATAAGGATAGTTCAAAGGCCACCGACGATAGGTTCTTAGACCCTCTACAACGGAGAGAGGGCCTTATGAAAACAAGGTTTCTCTCGTCGTCGATGAACCGAACCATAAGCGTCATTAACGGCAGAAAGCTATAAATGCAAGAAAAGTTATATCTAAGATCCAGGGGGAGGCGAAGGAACTCATTGAAGTCCATGCATACTACCCAATCTCCGCAGAGGAGGCATTTACTCGTTGCTCAGATCTATATCTAGATCTCGATGAACGCAACCGAGTTTGAGTGAAAGATGTAAGAATTCCTCCAAAGATGAGACATAAGTAGGTGGATCACTAAGTGTGGGAAAGCAGAACACCAACAAGTGAATCTCCGTAATTGATTGACTCTCCATCCTTGAACATGATCTTTAGGACCACCAATCCAAGCCATTCAATAACAACTTCACTTGGGTGCACTTTAACGCATTTCATCAACCAACAACTTATACTCGCACTCAGGGGAAACACCAGAATATCAGATTCCTTGATGATGCAAAACTGAGGGACTTCAAAGCTGCGAGCTTGCCAGAGAAGATGGTGTTTCGGTCATGGAAGATGAGTTGTTGTTGGGTTGCTAGGAGGTAGTGTCTGCTTAGGCCTTGGATAACGAGACACCGGCCATAACTTTGTCGAAGAAGATAGAGAGGAAGGCTCTTGGTTTGGGGTGTTGGTGGTCGGCCAGATCAGGGATTGACGACCAGAGCTTGGATTGGAGAAGCTTGTCAGATTCATGATTTGGAGGCCGAGTAGGGCTTGGGCGAATCTGGAGGAGGTCGCTGGAGCTTCACGATTTGGAGGGGTTGTTGAAGATCTCGTCATATCCGGAGGGGAGCTTGGTCGTGAAGAGTGGAGCTGCTCTCGGTAGGTGTTGGAGTGGTATGTAAGAGAAGTATCTCCTAATGGGATGTAGATGTGGGCCTTTACACTTGGCTTTTACGGATTTCTTCTATAATATATGCAGTGTCCTGTCATACTCATATCATTGTCTCACCCGGGTTATCTAGTCAAATATCTTCATCATGGCCTTAATATCCTCCCAAAGATTATAACAAGTGTAACATCAAAAATTTATGCATCTTCTCATTTTTAATTTCAGAATTTGATTGTGAATAATTTTCTTCGGCACCATCGTCTAATCGAGGTATTTATTTCCTTTATGGTTAATTTTATGCGTAATCGGTGAATTAAATAAGATCTTTTCATAAGAAAATCAGTACCTTATTTAGGTGTGATTTAGAGATCTCTGGGAGCACTCATTGTCAAAATACTGAAGTTATAGTGTGCAGTAGAGTATTTGTAATTAAGAGAGACATTTTTTTATTCCCCTTTAATAAAGAAACAGGTCAACTCTCCCCACTTCTATCGATCTTGTCTCAAGAAGACCACGAAACCCAACTCTCACTCCTCTCGCAGACAACTTCCATGAAGGTTACTTCCCTCATTCCAACGGTTCGACAAAGCCTTCACTTCTCCTCCATCAGAGAGATCACAAAAGGCTTTATAGTCAAAGACAACCATGGTCGATGTATTTCATGTTGATTTGGGCTCACGGTCCCCCCCCCCTCCGCCATTTTGACGAGTAACTGACGATTTTCTCTCCCTTCCAGTGACCCTCCTATGAGTTTCTTATTTTCTCTTTCAACATGTGCTCGATTTCAGAAATCGAAGATCCCGATTTTTCCTGTTCAGAGAACCCCTGGTTCCTTGTGTAGTTTATAATTATTGGGGAAGAGGTAAAAATCTTTTTTTGTTCTTTTTGTCATTTCAATCCTCCATTTGATTTCATCCAAGCATATATAATAAATATTAATTGATTTCCTACTAAACCCTAAAGGGAAGAAATGATCCCTAGACTTGTGTGGTTCTACCAATTATTTTGATGTAAGGGTTTTTGTTTTATTTCAGGTGTCGTATAATCGATAGTGTATATCGGAGAAAGAAACCAGCGAGTTCATAATAGTATCACGCCTTCTGAGGAACTATGTCGCCGCGTCGTGTCTATAAACACCGCAACCTCGAGGTAAGAAATTTGATTTCTTTTGGCTAGGCATATCACCAAATATAGATGCACTGCCTAGGTCGCGTAAAAATGTATATGAAATTGAATTACTCATAGTGTTTAATTGCATGTCAACAGCCAAAATAATTTATTACAAGATGCATAAGAAATCGAATAATATGTAGCCACATATTGCATAAAACAGTCATGTGAATTTATTATGATGCGACACAGATTAATGTGTGAATACCTACATCTTATGGTAAGAACAGAAATGATTAAAGATGTAGAATGCAACTAGGTGAAGAATAAAAGGTGTTAAGTGGATGACATAATATGATGATCATATCAACCACTGGGTGATTAGTTCAGGGGATATGAGAGTTGATTCCCTCATGGTATAGGGCGGGCTGTATGAGCCCCATACATGGGGTCGACAACCCACACTTTCATACTTGAAAGCAATCAAATGTGAGAGTTTGTGTCCCGCTCAAGGGACACATCAAATCAGGGCATCTCCAATTGCTATCAAGGACTCAATAATTAGAATGTGCACTCTAAGCCATAAAATATTGTTAGAGTGTGTTCCCTTATGTATTCGATTGTGATGTATTAAGTTGGGTGATCAAGATATTTCTCGTAGTGAGTGTTTTAAATATCTTGGTTCGATAGTTCAAAAAAACGGAGGTATTGATAAAGATGTGACACATAGAATCCAAACGGGTTGGTTGAAGTGGAGAGGCGCGTCAGGGATCTTATGTGATCGTAACGTACCATTAAAACTTAGGGGAAGTTTTACCGTGAAAGTGAGGGTTAGGTTTACAATACTCTAGAGAGGGGTGAATAGAGTATATTTAAAATTTGTTAGGTCCCTATAATAGTGCTGTTACGGTTTTTGCTGTAAACTGAAGAAATGCAGTAAATAGAAAACTGGAAAACAGAAAATAAGATTAAACTTAATCACAGCAACACAACAAGAATAAAAAGAAAAGATAGGCAACCAGACGACACAAGAAATTTATAGTGGTTCCCCAAATCTGAGTAGTCCACTCTTCTACCACCCTTGGTAGGAATCCACTCAGGTTTTTGATCAGGTGTCTGACACCAATGAGTTTTGATCAGGTCCCCAAAAACCAACTCAAGTCTTTTGGTTAAGAGACTTGCAACCAGGAATCACTTTTGAAGGGAGATGACAACCCTTTATACAGGAGGGGGTGAAAGAGTGATTTTGTCTTCTCTTTCTCAATAAACTGAGAAGACTTATGTGGATTGATGTTTAGCAAAAGATCCCCCTGAATTATTTAATGGTTCAGGAAGATTTGGAAGCTTTGCTGTAGGGTGATAGGTCTTCAATCAGAGTTCATGACAAGCAGTGATGCAGGAGCTTCTTGACTGATTTGATATATATTGTCCTTGGAAGTGCTGGAGAGAATATTGAAGAAGAAGACTCTTGATGTAGTATGATTGTTCTTCTTCCTCTGAATGAAGATCACTGTCTGTCACTGTGAGCTTCAGTATGATTTTCTTGTGTAAAGCTTTTCTGCTACTGTAAGGCTACTTTATCAATTCTTGCAGTCAGTCTGTGTGTGTATGTTTTTCTGACTGAGTATGTTCTTGTTCTTCCTTACTAACTGTTCTCGATTTTCTTTTCTTCTATATCTTTTCAAAAATTTGAATCCTCTGTAATTAATGCTGACGTCTTGAGAATAATCGGCATTGAATCATTTCCTCAACTGTCCCGTGGAAAATCGGCAAATAATATTCCTGAAGAAGACTATAATTAATGCTCCCTCTAACGGATACATTCAGAGAATGTTAGAGCATTAATTTGTCAGGAATTATTCGCATTTGAGTGAGGGCAGAATGCCGGAAATGGCTAAGTCTGGAATCGCCGAACAGTTAGCAGAATTCGTCGAACTGAGTTACCAATTCGTCGAGCTGAGATGTTGAATTCGTCGACCAGACAGCTTCCTGTTCGTCGAGCTGAGTTCCAAGATCGTCGAGCTGATAACAGAGTTGCATGCTTCAGAGCCTTTGCCTTTTCTGTCTGAAGTTCATCGAGCTGAGTTTGTGACTTCGTCGACTGGAGTTCAGCAACCTTTCTGAACTCAGTCGAGTATTTTGTGTTGACTGATATTCTGTGTGTCGACATGAATCTTTTGGTGTCGACAAAGGTGGATGTCGACTGATTAGTCTTGGTGTCGACATAAGTTTTTTGGTGTCGACATAAGTTTTCTGGTGTCGACATAGTTGGTGTCGACACATGCCCTAAGTGTCGACACAAATCTTCTGGTTCCAGAATTCGTCGAGTAGAATGTTAAGTTCGTCGACCTGAGAAGTTGACTTCGTCGACCTGAAAAGTTGTGAACTTGAGATCCAAGTTCGTCGAGCTCAGAATCTTGTTCGTCGACCAAAGTCTGAAGTTGGACTTAGAATAATCTGCAGTTATCCTGACTTTAGTTTGTTGAAGTATCCCAGTTTTCGTCGACCGGAGAATGAAAATCGTCGAGCTCAGCTCAGAGAAATGTCTCAAGATCGTCGAGCTGAGAACGTCTTTCGTCGACCTGAGTTCGACGAACGTCGAACTCGTTCGTCGAACTCATTTTTACTTAGTCTTGAAATCT
The DNA here is from genome assembly GCA_039583875.1 of Platanthera guangdongensis. Lineage (NCBI taxonomy): Eukaryota > Viridiplantae > Streptophyta > Magnoliopsida > Asparagales > Orchidaceae > Platanthera > Platanthera guangdongensis. The sequence continues at coordinate 134,846,204 of CM077155.1, forward strand.
TCTAAGTCTTGAGTCTCTGATAGTCTTGTTGATAGCTGATCCATCTGATGTTGACTCTAAGGACTTGGCCTAAACTTCTAGGACACAACTTTGACCCTGGCTATACATGTTGGGTCACATCCTAAGTTTAGTGAACCTAGCCCAAATCAAATAGGGATCCAACAATCTCCCTCTATTTGCGTGAGATCACTAATAGACTCAAAATAAACATATGAGAGTAAACAAAACAAGAAAAAGATATATCTGGCAGAGAATTACTAACACATGCAGCAGATATATATGTACATAAGCTTTGTTTAAACAGAAAACACAGTTTGAAAGCAAATGCAGAAAGAAAAGCAAAGAAATTAAAACAAAGTAAGGATTACTTCTTCTGCTTCTTCTCTATGGATTTGTCTTCTTTAGTCTTTTCACTTGGCTTTGTAAAGATAATTTCTCTTTTTAGATCCAAAGTCTGTGCCTGTGTCATTGTCATGTCAGCTGCCCCAATAATCTTCAGGGATGTAGTTCTGGGGACAACTGCTTCAGGATGTAGCTTCATGTAGTCATCAACATTGAACAATTTATTTGTTTTATCAAATCTTTTGAGTTCTTCCTTCCTGTATTTGAACATAGTAGAATATCCTGATATATCTTTGCCTTCAGCTTTTGCTTTATTAATCAAGGATAAACCAACAAGTTCCTGGAACCTGCCCATTTTAGCAATGTTTGCTGTTTCAGGATCCTCAAAAGGAACAGGAGGTGAATATGGTCTTTCAGGACTATTAGCCTTCTGATCTGCAAGGATACTTTGTTGTTGCTACTGATGTTATTGATGTTGTTGATGTTGAGTTTCTGAAGAGTGATGCCTTTGCTGACTGCTTCCAGAAGATCTCCCTTGATGTCTCTGATAAGTTTGCATAGGGGCAGATCTCTGAGAGCTAGAGCAAGTGGCACCAGCTGATGGAGGAGGTGGAGGAGGTGAATCTCTTCTGTACTTATGAACTGGTGGAGGAGAGTATTTTCTACTTCTGTTCTTCTCTTTTTGCTGATTTTTAGACAACCACATCCATGTTGGCATTCCTTTGTAAGGAGTAATATTTTGGAGAATGTAGTATGTGGTGTCATTCTTTGAGCTTGGCTTAGCAGCAGTAGGAGGAGGGACTTTCCTTTTCTTTGACAATAGTTTCTTCTTTTTCTTAGCAGCTTCTTCATCTGAATCTTCTTCATCATCATCTTCATCATCATCACTGGCAGAACCCTGAGGGTTATCATATAGAGCATCCAATGCTTTCAAGGCTTTATCATAAGTAGCAGTCTTTTCTGTAGCAGGAGCAGCAGTTCCAAAGGCTGGAGTTTCAGCAGGAGTTGAAGAAAAGACTATACAAGAATCAGAAGTAGCTGGGACAGAGCTTTCAGCTGCTGTCTTATTTTCTTCTTCAATGTCAGCCACGATCAACTCATCTATATCTGGCATAAGAGAGTCATCCATCACAAAGATTGGTGTTGAGATAGCTTCTGGAGGGGATGGAATGACTGTCAAGGTTGGTGCAGAAACTGGAATTACAAAGTTGTCACATAGTTGCTTAGCAACTGTTTGACTGATAGGAGGAGTATAAGGAACAATAGTCAACTGTGGCTTAGTCAATTCTTCTGCAAGATACTGCATATGTACAGTGTCAAAGGTTTTCAGCAATTCTTCTAAGTTAACTGTGGGATTTAGAATAAAATCACCAATAGTTGTGAATCCTTCAGAATCTGACTCATCAAAATCCATGTCAGTATCAATGAAATCAATTAAATCTGTATCTATACAATCTGTATATGCTGCTGTGGGGGCTGGAGTATCTGCTGGTGCTGGAGCTGAAGTGTCTGAAGCTGTAGCTGCTGTTTCATCATCAGGGATCTCCCCTTGCCTGGTTTCAGTGGGAACTGAGGTCAGGCCCCTGACTGAGGAGGGGGCAGCAGTGAGGGCAGATATTTGGGCAGTTAAAGATGTAATGGTGGTACCAAGAGGTGTAATGGCCTCTGCTATAAGTGATTTAAGAAAGGGGGTGATGATGGTGATGATAGATGAGATGGTAGTGGGGTCCAATGAGAAAGTTGTAGATGGTGTTGCAGTTAGGGTGGAAGAGGGGGCAACTATGGATGGAATGGAGGGTGGAACAGCAGGTATGTGAAGGTTAGATGTTGATGGGGATGGAAGGGTGGCATCTTGCATCATGGTGTCTGATGGTAGGATGTAAGATGGTATGGAAGATAGATGGGGGGGAAGTGGAGACTGTGGTGGTGTAGAAATGTATGTGTCATGAGGGGATTCAGGAGGTGTGGGTGGTTGATTCGCCTGAGGGGAGGAAGAGGGAATGTCAGTGATGTGGATTGGTAAAGATGGGGTGAATGGGGATTTTTTTGTTGTTGGAAGGGCGGCGGGAAGAGAAGATATGGAAGGAATATTCTCTTCAGCAGGGTGGGGAGTGGCTTTGATAGCCCTTGTGCCTTCAGAAGCTTTGATGGAAGAGGTGGAAGCCTGAGAGAGCTTAGTGATGGTCCTCTCCCATCTGCCAAATAAGGCACATGTCAGTCTTTTACCGGCATTTATGAATATGGTCTGTGAGACCAGGGATTCAGCAGTCTTTTCCTGTAGGAAAATTCCTAGAACTCTTCCAAAACAGACTTCCTACTTGGAGTTCTTCTTTATCAAATCAAACAGAAGCTATCCCCAGTTTATTGGCTTCTTGTTGATGATTGCACACATAACCAGAAACTGGTGTCTGGTGATATAATCGTGTGCAGTGTGTTTCCCCAGTAATACTTTGTCAACTAAGTCTGCTAAGAACTTATAGGGCGCAGACAAGTGTTTCTTCAACAGTTTGTAAGGGTTTTCTCCAGCATACTCCATGAGGTTGAAAATCAGATCAGACTCCTCTGTTTCAATTTCGAGCTTCTCTTCTCCATTTTTCAATCCAAAAATCTCAGTTAAGATTGCGGGGGTTAAAGAGATTGAGTTACCCGCGATAGTGTCTGTCATGGTGTTCTCTTCTGTTGACGACAGTGTGTATACCCATTCCCTGATTTTCATGCTGTGCAGTTTGATCCTTCTCGTCATCAGGGTCTTTAGTTCTTGTTCTTCACAAAGTTCCAGGATATACAGAAAGATTGGATCCGAATGCTGAAACGAATCGAAATCCACGTCAAATCCTGTATCAAACTTCATTGCTGTGAGATTGCTTGCCAGAGTCGCCATTGAAATCACCTGCAAGAAAGACAGAGAAAACGGCGATCAAGTGCAAGGGAACAGAAAGCGCGGGATGGAGGTCGAAGAAAACCTAGATATAATGTTTGCCAGAATATGAATCGACAAACTCCGTTCCACGAAAATAAAATTACTTCTTTGAACTGAGGTCGACGAAATAGCTTAAAATTAAATAATTCGTCGAGCTCATCAAAAGAATTGAAGACGGTTCGTCGAACTTAGGTCGACGAATATCTTCTGAAGCAAGGTTCGTCGATCACTGTTCGACGAAAATTATTTCACTCACAGAGAGTTCGTCGAGCGTCGTTCAACGAGTATCTCTCAAACTTTCCCTGGTTCGTCGAACTCCGTTCGACGAATTCTGGAAAATTCATCGAATGCAGACAGAACTTAAACTAAGTCTTCTTCATTGATCATTCCCAGCTGATTTAGAAAGAAAGCATGATTTTTCTCATCCATAGATTTGGTGAATATATCAGATTTTTGTAAATCAGTGTAGATATAGACAAGTTTAATCTTATTTTTGTCTACACACTCACTAATGAAATGATGTCTTATGTCAATATACTTTGTCCTACTATGGTGAACTGGATTTTGTGTTATGCCTATAGCACTAGTATTATCACAGAATATGGTTGAATTATTTAAGTTGAACCCATAATCTAGAAGTTGATTTTGTATCCACAGCATCTGTGAGCAATAGCTGCCTACTGCAATATATTCTGCTTCAGCATTTGATGTTGACACTGATGTTTGTTTCTTACAAAACCATGATACTAGTCTCATACCCAGGAACTGACAAGTTCCTGAAGTATTTTTTCTATCTACCCTGCATCCAACAAAATCAGCATCAGAGTATCCAGTTAACTCAAATTTTGATTCAGCAGGATACCATAAGCCTAGATCAGGACAACTCTTTATATATCTTAAAATCCTTTTTAAGAAAATTATATGAGATTCTTTAGGATTCACTTGGAACCTAGCACAAAGGCATGTAGCAAACATAATATTTGGCCTACTTGCTGTGAGGTATAATAGGGACTCAACAATGCCCCTATAAAATTTCTGATCTACTGGTTTTCCTGGTATATCAGAGTCCACAACAGCATTGGTGGTCATGGGAGTTTTCTTAGCTGAGGCATCAACCATTCCAAACTTCTTTAAAAGTTCTTTAGCATATTTTGCTTGAGAGATAAAGATGTCATCAGGAGCTGTTTCACTTGGAGACGAAGGAAATATGAAAGCTCTCTCATGCTACTCATTTCAAATTTAGAATGCATGAGGTCAGAAAACCTCTTGCACAATTTTGAATCTGTAGAGCCAAATATGATGTCATCTACATATATTTGTACTAACAAAATTTGGTCTTTATGATGTCTAGTGAAAAGGGTTTTATCTACAGTTTCTCTTGTAAATTTATGCTCTAATAAGAAACTTGCTAAGATCTCATACCAAGCTCTTGGAGCTTGCTTTAGACCATAAAGAGCCTTATTTAATTTAAAAACATAAGAGAGATAAGTTGGAGAAACAAAACCTGTAGGTTGTTGTACATAAACCTTTTCTTGTAACACTTCATTTAAGAAATCACTTTTCACATCCATTTGAAAGACTTTGAACCTTTTGAATGTTGCATAGGCAAGGAAGATCCTTATAGCTTCCAACCTTACAACAGGTGCAAAGGTCTGATCATAGTTTATTCCTTACTCTTGCCTATATCCTTGAGCAACAAGCCTAGTCTTGTTCCTCACAATGACTCCTTGGGCATCAAGCTTATTCCTGAAGACCCATTTAGTTCCAATAACTGGGTAATTTTGGGGTCTTGGAAACAAATCTCAAACTCTACATCTCTCAAATTGGTTTAGTTCTTCTTGCATTGCAAGGATCCAGTGGGGATCTTGCTCAGCATCATGGATGATTAGAGGTTCAACCTGAGAGAGAAAACAGGCATACATCAAGTCTTGGTTGATTTGATGTCTTGTTTGTACACCTGCTGATATGTCTCCAATTACTTGAGATCTTGGGTGATCCCTAAGTGTGATAAAATCAGTGGGTGGAGTTGGTTGTGCAACAGCATTTTGAATAAATTCCTCTTATGGAATTATATTTGTTGCTGGTTGTGGCTCATGTTCTTCAGCTTCATCTTTTTCACTGTCTTCAATGACCTGTATAGAGGGATGAGTGGGAACCTCTTGGGTGAGGTTTAGTCCATCCAATGTCTCACATAAGTGGGGTACCTGCAAATTACTACTGGTAGAAACTTCTTTCTCCTTGCAATACATGTTAGTTTCATCAAAAGAAACATGAATTGACTTTTCTACTTTTAATGTTGATTTATTGAATACCCTATAAGCCTTGCTTACTTGGGAGTATCCTAGAAAAACTCTCACTTCAGCCTTAGCTTCAAACTTTCTAATATATTTCCTTTTGTTATTATGTATATAACATGTACAACCAAAAACTTTAAAATAGTTTATTTTAGGTTTCTTCCCTTTGAGCAATTCATAGGGAGTCTTGTTCTTCAGTTTGTGAATTAAACTCCTATTCAGGACATAGTTTGCAGTGCTTACAGCCTCTGCCCAAAAGGTTAGTGGCATGTATGCATCAGCAAGCAATGTGTCTGCAACTTCAATGAGTGTCATATTTTTCCTTTCAGCTACCCCATTTTGTTGGGGAGTTCTAGGAGCTGAGAAGCAATGTCTGATACCTTCCTTCTCACAGAACTCTTGCATAAGAAGAGACTCAAACTCTGTGTCATGATCACTTCTGATCAAGGCAACATGAGTAGAGAACTCAATCTGTATGGTCCTGAGAAAATCTGTAAGAAGCTTGAATGTATCTGACTTTGTTCTCAGAAAGAATACCCAACTGAACCTGAAGAAGTCATCCACTATAACTAAATTGTAGGATTTCCCTCCTAAGCTTTGTACAGCAATGAGTTCAAAAAGATCCAACTGCAGCAAGTACAAGATTTTAGGTGAATCACTCTTATTAATTGATTTGAAACTAGTTTTAGTTTGCTTGCCTAATTGACAAGCCTTGCAGAGACCTTTCTTCTTGTAGGGGGCAGAAGGTAGACCTTCCTTCTTGTAGGGGGCAGAAGGTAGACCTTCCTTCTTGTAGGGGGCAGAAGGTAGACCTTCCTTCTTGTAGGGGGCAGAAGGTAGACCTTCCTTCTTGTAGAGGGCAGAAGGTAGACCTCTAACAAGGTTGTGCTTAGATAAACGAGCAATGTTTTTCAGGTTTACATGTCCTAGTCTTTTGCGTCATAATTCATTCTGATTACTAGTTAAGTTCAGTAAACAGAAATCAGTTGTGGCAGAAGAAAAGTTTACTAAATAAATGTTTCATTGTCTACTTCCAGTTAAAACAGTTTAGTTATTTTTATCAATGATAGAGCAGGTAGAAGTGTTAAAGTATACCTGATAACCATCATCACATAATTGACTTATGGAGATGAGGTTATGCTTCAGTCCACTTACATATGTCACTTTTCTGAATGTGACAGCCCCTATTCTTAGTTCTCCAACTCCTTCTGACTGACCACATTTTGAGTCACCAAAGATAACCTTTGGCCCCAATTTGGACTTATAGTTGACTAAGGTGTTCTTGCTGCCAGTCATATGCTTGGAGCAGCCACTGTCCAGGTACCAAGTATCATTTACCCCTGAACACTTTTTCACCTGTAATGCAAACAGTTAGTGATTTTTGACTCAGGTTACCTTGTGTCCTTTGTATGGCAGATACGAGAAATTAGAGATAACAAAAAATTCTGGCTTGGATTTATATCCTAGGGGGTGGTATCTCATAGGTGGAATGGTCTAGTCGGCTAGGAGATTAAATGATTTCCTAGAAGTATTTAAGTTTCTGTTTTTCAATATTGTCCTTAGTTTTAATTTGTTCAAGGATTTTATTTACTTTACCTACTTGATCAGTATTTTTCTTTCCTTTCTCAGAAATAAAATTTATGGGTTGTGACAGGTGGTTTTTCTGAATAATAGGTGGTTCACTAGATGATGCACTTAATCCTAACTTCCATTAAATCTAGCATTAAATATGTTGGTGATTACTGCTGGTTGTTTGCTTCTTCCATTTAGTGATTCTTGTAGCTTTTTTGTCTTATTTAATTCATCTTTCAGAAAGGTGATTTGTTCACTAAACATATCTATTTCATTTTTCAATTGAGTGTTTTCTAATACTAAGCTATCATAGTTAACTTGCTTATCTCTGAGAAGTTTGATTGCCTTCTCAGAGTTAATTTAATCTAAACACATGATTTTAAAATCTGATTTAAAAGATTCTGAATTATAATCAAAACCATGATAATACCTGATCAGCTTCTGATTCAGAAACTTGCTCATTTTCTGACTCTCCTTCTTCTGAGTTGCTTCTTGAGGCATCAATTGTCATGAGGCAAACCTCTTTTGCTCTTTCTTCTTCTTCATCTTCACTGGAGCTTGAAGATGTTGACTCCTCTTCAGTCTCACTCCAAGTCTCAGCTACAAACCTCTTTTCCTTCCTCTTGTGTTTGCTGGAAGAGGGTTTGCTGGTGAACTGTTTTCTGGAACCCTTTTCCTTTTCTCTTCTTTTTTCCTTCTTCTGATTCTCTGGACACTCAGAGAGGAAGTGCCCAGGCTTTCTGCATCCATAACACACCACTTCCTTTGTTGGTGTCTTGTCATACTTTGGTCTGTCATCCTTTCTTGTTGACTTCCTCCTGAAGTCCTTTTTAGCCATCTTGAAGAATCTCTTTGCAAATAGACTCATGAGCTCTTCATTTGATGCAATGGATTCTGATTCTTTTGAGGCTTTGAATGTTATGTTCTGATCTCTTCTGACTGCAGGAGGTGTTCTATGTTCAGCAGTCTTCATTGTCTTTATTAACTGCTCATAAGATTTCAGTTTGCCCAATAGAGATTCAGTTGACATCTCATTCAGGCATCTAGCCTCCTTGATGGGCCAAATTCTTGTGTCTCATGAGCTTGGAAAGCACATCAGAATTTTGTCATTCACTTCAGTGAGAGTGATGACCTTGTCCAGAGTTTTTAGCTCATTAATAATTGAGCTTAATCTGTTATACATTTCTGACAGTCTCAGCTTCCTGTTTCTTGAAATTCTCATATTGGGATATGAGATTTGATCTCCTATCCTTCCTTTCATCAGCTGATCCATTAACCATTTGGTTTACCAATCATTTGGTTTATGGAATCTCAAATGGTTTTTGCTGATGTGCACTCAACAATCTTCTGGAAAATATCATCAGACATTGTTTGTGTCAAAATGTTCATGGCTTTTGCATCAGCCATCTTGGCTTTCCTGTAAGCATCATTGTAGTCTGGAGGAGGTACTGCAGTCATATTTGTAGAGCTACTTGGAGGAGCTGCAGGTGGTGGAGGTACTCCTGTTAAGATGAAAGCAAAGATATTTTCATCAATAGAATTCATATATAGCTTGATTTTTGCCTTCCAGATTCCAAACTTTTACAAGTTGCAAACTGGAGGTATGGTGCTTGCATAATCTTTATTCTGTGTCATGGCTGTGTTTTTAAGTTAAATGTGAATAAAGTGATGTGTAGATCTAACACAGGATCTTTGGTTAAAGGGTTAACTTGTCCAACCAAAGTAACCTTCCCTTATACCAATTGAAAGTGAGGGTTAAATCTACAATACTCTACAGGGGGGGTGAATAGAATATATTTAAAATTTGTTAGGTCTTTATAATAGTGCTGTTACAGCTTTTGCTGTAAACTGAAGAAATGCAGTAAATAGAAAACTGGAAAACAGAAAATAAGATTAAGCGTAATCACAGTCACACAGCAAGAATAAAAAGAAAAGATAGGCAACCAGACGACACAAGAAATTTATAGTGGTTCCCCAAATCTGGGTAGTCCACTCTTCTACCACCCTTGCTAGGAATCCACTCAGGTTTTTGATCAGTTGTCTGACACCAATGAGTTTTGATCAGGTCCACAAAAACCAACTCAAGTATTTTGGTTAGGAGACTTGCAACCAGGAATCACTTTTGAATAGAGATGACAACCCTTTATACAGGAGGGGGTGAGAGAGTGATTTTGTCTTCTCTTTCTCAATAAACTGAGAAGACTTATGTGGATTGATGTTTAGCAAAAGCTCCCCCTGAATTATTGAATGGTTTATGAAGATTTGGAAACTTTGTTGTAGGGTGATAGGTCTTCAATCAGAGTTCTTGACAAGCAGTGATGCAGGAGATTCTTGACTGATTTGATATCTGTTGTCCTTGGAAGTCCTGGAGAGAATATTGAAGAAAAAGACTCTTAATGTAGTATGATTGTTCTTCTTCCTCTGAATGAAGATCACTGCCTGTCACTGTGAGCTTCAGTATGATTTTCTTGTGTAAAGCTTTTCTGCTACTGTAAGGCTACTTTATCAATTCTTGCAGTCAGTCTGTGTGTGTATGTTTTTCTGACTGAGTATGTTCTTGTTCTTCCTTACTAACTGTTCTCGATTTTCTTTTCTTCTATATCTTTTCAAAAATTTGAATCCTCTGTAATTAATGTTGGCGCCTTGAGAATAATCGGCATTTAATCATTTCCTCAACTGTCCCGTGGAAAATCGGCAAATAATATTCCTGAAGAAGACTGTAATTAATGCTCTCTCTAACGGATACATTCAGAAAATGTTAGAGCATTAATTTGTCAGGAATTATTCGCATTTGAGTGAGGTAAGAATGCCGGAAATGGCTAAGTCTGGAATCGTCGAACAGTTAGCAGAATTCGTCGAACTGAGTTACCAATTCGTCGAGCTGCGATGTTGAATTCGTCGACCAGACAGCTTCCTGTTCGTCGAGCTGAGTTCCAAGATCGTCGAGCTGATAACAGAGTTGCATGCTTCAGAGCCTTTGCCTTTTCTGTCCGAAGTTCGTCGAGCTGAGTTTGTGACTTCGTCGACTGGAGTTCAGCAACCTTTCTGGACTTAGTCGAGTATTTTGTGTTGACTGATATTCTGTGTGTCGACATGATCACAGGTAGATGTCGACTGATTAGTCTTGGTGTCGACATAAGTTTTTTTGTGTCGACATAAGTTTTCTGGTGTCGACATAGTTGGAACTATGTCGACACATGCCCTAAGTGTCGACACAAATCTTCTGTTTCCAGAATTCGTCGAGTAGAGTGTTGAGTTCGTCGACCTGAGAAGTTGACTTCGTCGACCTAAATTGTGAACTTGAGATCCAAGTTCGTCGAGCTCAGAATCTTGTTCGTCGACCAAAGTCTGAAATTGGACTTAGAATAATCTGGAGTTATCCTGACTTTAGTTTGTTGAAGTATCCCAGTTTTCGTCGACCAGAGAATGAAGATCGTCGAGCTCAGCTCAGAGAAATGTCTCAAGATCGTCGAGCTGAGAACGTCTTTCGTCGACCTGAGTTCGACGAACGTCGAACTCATTTTTACTTAGTCTTGAAATCTTCTAAGTCTTGAGTCTCTGATAGTCTTGTTGATAGCTGATCCATCTGATGTTGACTCTAAGGACTTGGCCTAGACTTCTAGGACATAACTTTGACTCTGGCTATACATGTTGGGTCACATCCTAAGTTTAGTGAACCTAGCCCAAATCAACTAGGGATCCAACATACCGTACTGCAATTAGACATGCGATGCCCTATGGTTCTGAGTATTGGGCAGTGAATTGTGTACATGAGCAAAAAATGTGAGTTGCGGAGATGAGAATGCTTAGGTGGATGTGTGGACACACGAGATTGCATAAAATTAGGAATGAATGTGTCGGGGATAAGACAGGAGTAGCACCAATTGCAGAGAAGATGTGAGAAACTCGACTAAGATGGTTTGGACACGTACAAAGGAGACCGTTAGAGGCACCTGTTAGGCGTTGTGAGAGTCAAGTTACTAGGCATGTTAAACGAGGGAGGGGTAGACCAATAAAGAATTAGAATGAAACTATAAGGAAAAACATGATGTACTTAGTAATTAGTAAGATTATTACAAAAGATAGGGCACAATGGCGACAAAGGATCCATATAGCCGACCCCACTATAATGTGATAAAGGCTTGAGTGTTGTTGGTGTATAGGGGACCCCTCTATTGAATAGAATTAACTTTGCCCTAATTAATATGGTATCAGAGGTACTGTGTGGCTAACAATCCCGCGTTCGGCTTCCGGCTTCCGCTAGATCTTCCGCTCCGCCTTCGTCGTCAATCTCCTACTCCGCCTTCCGTCCATCCTCCCTCTCTTTCTCTCTCCCTCTCTTTCACTCTTTTTCTCTTTCTGAGGCTCGTGGCCCCTTCTGCAACGTCGAAAAGCGCTCGACAACATGTCGGCCGATTGGGGCTGATGCCTCCTCGGACGGGTCTCCGCTGGTCCGATTGACCTCATACTTTGGCAAAAGTTTCACTTTGTCTACCTTATCCTCCCTCTCAAGTTTCATGATATTCCAACAGTTGGATGTCTTTCAATCTTCGATCTAGGGTTTCCTTTGTTTACGAGGATCGTGACTCCTAATCCTCCATTGATTTTTGTTCTCCCTTCTTCTCTTTGAAGGGGTGTTCTTCTCTATTCTATACAATCTTCTTGGCGGGTTTTTTGGTTGCAATTTGTTTCTATGTCGGAGATTAGTGATATCGGTACTCTCATGACCCCCGCTGGATCTACCCGGGCTGGTCACGATCACCTCTATTCGCAGCTTACCACAGTCCGCCTTGATGACACCAACTATTTGGCTTGGTCCCGCTCTATTACCCTTGCCTTGAAGAGTCAACATCTCTTTGGCTACATCAAAGGCACCACCATTGCTCCAGCTAAGACTTCTACTGCTTGGCCTAAATGGGAGTCCAAAAACTCTCTTGTCATGTCATGGCTAATCAACTCCATGCAATAATCGATTGCACGGAATTATCTTTTTCCGGATACTGCTGCAAACATATGGAAGTGCGCTGAGTCTACCTATTCCCGCAAGGGGAATGCGGCCCAAATCTTCCAACTTTGTCGCACGATCGGGAATCTCTGTCAGGGAATCGACCTCCTTCAGCCTATTACCTTGAGTTTATCCAGCTCTATCTGGAGTACGATCATTTTGACTTTCTTGTCATTGTGTGCAATGCGTATGCACTTTTGCTGAAGAATCGCGAAGATAGAAATCGGATATTTGTGTTACTACATGAATTACACAGAGATTTTGATCAGATTACGGTCCAGATCTTGGGGTGTGTTCATATTCCCTCACTTCCTGAGCTTTACAATATTGCTCAACAAGAGTTTGATCGACGACAGTCCTTGAGCGCCTCCAACCTTCCAGAGGGATCTACTCTAGTGGCTCATCAGCCCAATTTTGGCAGCCACGCTTCTCGAGATTTCAAGCATAAGCCGACAGATAGGGATCACCTTACATGTGACTATTGTGGCAAGCCTCGTCATACTCGGGATACTTGGTATAACCTCCATGGCTTTCCTCCTCGAGGTGGATCGACTTCTCGTGGTGGCCGCGATTGTGGTAGGGCTCCAGGTCGATCTCCTCACTCTGCTCATCTGACCGAGACTTTTGATGGTGGTTCTTCTCAGTCGTCTTCCTTTGTTGAAGAGATGCATTCCCTTCGTTGTTTGATGCAAGAACTTACTACTGAGCCTGTCGATTCCCCTATGTCATCATTTGCTCTTGCTCACACTGGTACTCCGAGTGCCAACTCGGCTTCTATTGATCCTACTCAATGGATTATCGATTTCGGCGCCACTGATCACATGACTGGTTCTACTTCAAGTTTTGTATCTTATTCCCCTCTTTCAGGCAGGGATAAAGTGAGCACTGTTGATGTGTCATTTTCTTTTATTGATGCGAAAGCTGCGAAAGGCTTCATTTCTTACTCTTCTCTCGCTTTATCATTTGTACTTCATATTCCAAAGTTCACCCGTAGTCTACTTTTTGCTAGTCATTTGACTAATTCTCTTAACTGCTATGTTACCTTTTTTCTTCTCATTGTGTATTTCAAGATCTGAAGATGTGGTAGGTGATTGGCTCTGGTAGCATGAAGAATGTCTTGTACGTGTTTGACTCCTCTTCCGACGCTATGCCACCACAAGCTCTCCACTCTTCGCAGACCTCCACCGTATTTACTCGGCATCGTCGTCTTGGCCACCCTTTCATTGCGACCATGCAACGCTTATTTCCTGGTTTTTCTTCATGTTTTAAAAATTGAGTGTGACATCTGTATTTTTGTAAAACATCATCGTACTCATGTTCACCATGTGTCATTACCTAGTACAACTTCTTTTCATATTATTCATTCTGATTTGTGGGGGTCATGCTCTGTTACCTCTATTTCTGGATTTTTTGGTGCATTACATTTATTGACAGTTTTTCCCCCACAACTTGGGTATATCTCATGAAAATTGAAATGAGATGGTTTCTATCTTCCAAAAAACTTCATGTCATGGTTTCTACTCAATTTTCTGCCCCTATTAAAATCCATCGTAGTGATAATGGTTGGGAGTATGTCAACGCTCCATTGCATGACTATCTTGTTGCTCATCGCATTCTACACCAAACCTCGTGTGCCCTTTCTCCATCTCAAAATGGAGTTGCAAAACGCAAGAACCGTCACCTCTTAGAGGTGGCTCGCTGCTTACTCTTCACTATGAACCTCCCAAAATACTATTGGGGAGATGTCGTCTCATGGCAATGAGAATAGTTGTACATTCCTTATCTTTGTAAACAAAGACTGAGTGATCTGAAGTACAACGAGTGAAATTTAAATGTATAAGTTTGTCGTTTAGCTTGGCAAACCAGGCACGATGTGACTGTTTAAGACCATACAAGGCTTTTTTGAGGCGACATCCATGTCCTTTAGGGACCTCCATACCAGGAGGAGTCATATAGATTTCTTCCTCCAATTCACCATGGAGAAAGGTATTTTTTACATCAAGTTGGTGCAAAGTCCAAGACTTATGAGCAGCAATAGACAATAAGGTTTTAACTGAGTTCATTTTATCAATCGGAGCAAACGTTTCTTGGAAGTAACTCTATCAACCTGAGTAGAGCTTTTAGCAACAAATCTTGCTTTATATCTATCAAGAGTTCCATCTTGAAGAAATTTAGTAGTATATATCCATTTGCATCCGACTGGGTGACGCTCATGTGGGATAGGGACAATTTCCTAAGTTTTTTGATGTTGGAGGGCATCAATCTTCTCCTCCATAGTCTTTATACAGTGGGGATTCAAACTAGCTTCTGAAAAATTATTAAGAATAGAAATAGAAGAAACAGATACAAGATATGGTTATAACGAGTGAGAGATAAGAGTGATACCCAACATACTTATCAATAGGATATATGGTACGGCCACTATGAATTTGAAGCGCAGAAGTGATTTCATGAGTGGTGTTGTTGCCTAGATCTGGTGAAGTGGTGGTGGGTGGTGGAGCATGAGTGTGACATTCTTGTCCAATATTTTTGTTTTGCCTTCTCTGGTAAACTTGAAGATCCTTCCTCATTATGTACACACGAGGATCATTGGTTGGAGCTACCTTTCTAACAGGAATATCCACACTTACCGGAGCAAGCACATCAACCAAGACAGGAAGGAGTGGCAGCATGTTACTCTCTTCGTTGCATTCCTTTTGAAATGTGATAATTTTGCCCTCATCGGAGTAACAAGGAGTATTTTCAAAAAGATAACATCCTTTGATATAAACTGTCTTCAGAGAGCAGGAGAATAACATTTATAACCCTTTTGATTGGCAGTGTATCCCACAAAGACGCATTTTATCGCTTGCGGGCCTAATTTATCCTTATGAGGCCCCACAATATGAACAAAAGCAACACATCTGAATACCTTAGGGGGAAGATTGAATAGAGGCATATTTGGACAAAGAAGCTTCGGGGGTTACTTTCCCTCCAAAGTATCAGTGACCATCCGGTTAATTAGATAGATGGAGGTAAGGACACCTTCATCCCATAGACCCTTAGGGACGTGCATCTCTTGCAATAGGCAACGAGTGGTCTCCAAGATATGACGATTCTTCCTTTCGGTTACCTCATTCTACTGAGGAGTCCCTGAATAGGAGGTTTGGAAAATAATGTTATGGTCTCCCAGAAAACTCTGAAGATCTCTGCATGTGTATTCACCTTCATTATCACTTCTAAGAATTTTAATTTATGTTCCAAATTGAGTCTGTACATGATGATAAATAAACAAAATATTTTTAAAATCTCATTCTTCTTTTTCATAAGGTACACTCAAGTAAAGCGTGAGTGATCATCAATAAAAAAACAAAATACTGAAAATCATTCATAGAGCAAATAAGTGATGTTTAGACATCAGAATGTATCAAATCAAATCATTTCACACTTCGACTCAGACTAGGAGCATAACTGGTTCTACAGTGCTTAGTCATTTCACAAGACTGACAATCAAAAATAGTTCTTTTAACATTAAGGAAATGCGAAAAGATAGATTTTAGAGTCTTCAAACTAACATGACCAAATCTCTTATCTCACAGCATCAACTGATCAGGATTGGTAGACCTCTGAGCACCAAGAGCTTGACAGTTGTCCATGACATACACACCACCTGACTCATGTCCACCACCAATCGTCTTCCCGCTCGCCAGATCCTGAAATACACAATGATAAGATAAAAAAGTGATAGAACAATTAAATTATCAGGCACAGAATCTCTTCCCAACATCTGAACTCTCTGAAATTCAAGTTCAGGAGGAAGGCCAGAAAACATTTCAAATACCCTATGTTGCATAAGTTCAGTCTTGTAATCTTTGATGGTCCGGATAGCGGAATATTGATCAATTTTGGCCCACTTAAGGGTCAATTTGCAATAATATTCCTCGAAATCACTCATCCTAGTCAAGTGGATCTGCTCAGTCTGGAGTTGAAATATTCTAGCCAAGTTCTTTTTTGAGTAATTTTATTCGATCAGCTCTCACATTTCTTTCGCTGTTTGACAGAATAGAAAGTGAGTTGCAATCTTAGGTTTCATATGATAATCCAATTGATCATAGTAAGATTCTCACCTTCTCATTTCTCATATAGAGGGTCAGTCTTGCTTGGAACCAGCTTGGATCCGGTGAGTAACCCAAGTCTTCAACGACTCCCAATGAATATCCGCATAGATTAAGCTCATAGGAGGTAATTTCTCTCATTGATCTTGATTTGAGTAACACCATGATTGAAGTCTGTTGAAACCGAAACTTGGCTTCTTGTGGAGTTCGGACCTGAAAGGGGTAATCTCGCACCTATTTCTCCTGAAGAAGTGCACAAGACCAAATACTTAGGACTAGGAACAGATCCTTGGCTACAGCAAGAAGGTCTCACCACACAATCGAAAGATCTTAGAGCGCTTCCCCTCCCTAGCCAATGATGAGTTGGGGCACCATGGAGGGCACTTGAAAGCCAACCAGAAAACCAAAGGAAGAAAGAGAGAGAGCTCCTCTCCAAAGGTACCCCTACAGGTCTATTTATAGTTTTCCAAGTCTGGTTTACAAACAGCGTAACTCCGTTGTTCGGATTTACTATACGCAGCCCAACTGGGTCTACCAACAGCGTAACTCCGTTGTTTGGGAAGGCTAATAGCAAGCCAAAACATAACTCCTCGGTGGAGTGGTGAATGTCTAGGCGATATGACGAGCATCCGCTTACTCCTGGCTGGGGGTGAGTGCCCGATGAAACTCGCACTCACTCACTACCCACCCGCTGCCATGGGCGAGTGCGGACTGACTAACACACTCGCATGTTGCGCGCAAGCCTCGGGTCCTAGGAGAATGCAGACTCGTTGGCCTCATTTGTCAGGTCACGTGCAAGCCTGCGTTCCTGAGCGAGTGCAGGCCCGACTACCCCACTCGCCTGCCCGGCCACCCTGGGTCATGGGTCCCTTTTGTCCCTGGGACTCCCTGAGGGACCCACTCAGCGAACATGTGGGTGTACACAATCCTCATTATTTTCGAGATTGGCACAAGCTCGGAAAGAAACATCCAACTCCAGGTGTTCGATGAGTGTCTGCTGACCTGGCGAGAGTCTTTTGGTAGGTCCCCTCACTCTGTTATATATACCTAATCATAGGTAGGTGAGGCTTGCTCTTCTCACCCTGCTCTGCCTTTTCTCTCGCCTCTAGCTCATAATGCCGCTCTCGAAAGAAGTCCAGGATCAACTTGTTGTCGTGAGAGAGGAGGCTAAGTCTTCTATCGCAGGGTTTGCTCTCTGGCTCTCTCGGAAAGCTTCGAGTTCATCCCCAAAGCTAAAAAAGGGCAAGATGGTCAGGCGCGACCTGACGGTGGGCGGGTCCATCCCGCTGACTCCATCACCACACCCTGGGACTCCACGGGTATTCATACTCACTCCTCCACTCGCCACCGTTTAGAGGAAAGATAATCGACACTGAAGCGGCTACTCGAGGGAAAATCCTACGAAGGAGAAAGACGTGGGGAAGGGACGACGAATGCCGACCTGCACTCGCTCGAAGTCGGGGGCCATCAGCCGGCTCGAGAGACCAATACACAAATCACCCACAATGATCTCCCGCATACCCCCGGTAAGTCACCTTTTGTGCCCTCCTTTTTTATCTCTTTCTCTTATTTATACTTCTCACAGCTCTTGCCTTTGGGACCACAGGCCTAGGCGCTTTACCGTACAAGTCCCCAGCCCGCCCGATCCTTCCAGATTTCGCATCAGGGTCACACCTCCCGGCGGAAGGGGTTTGCATCCTCCCGCCACTTGCCAGTACTCCTGCCACTGAACAAGCGCCTCTCCGCCCAGGGCTCAGGAAGGCGCACATTACCTTGACACACCTTTCGAGGGGCAACCCAGTACCTCTCGTCGGCACCCGGGCAGAGGTGTTGATAGTTTGCAAGTAAATAAGTGTGTTCGCCTCGTTCTTACTAGAATTCGATCATGCATAGCTGAATCTATCCACTGCAGGCTATTGCGGGATCTCATCGACTGATGCTGACATCGAAGAGGAGTTCTCGCCGCCTCCCTCTCTTGACTCAATCGCAGCTTTCTTGGGCAACCCGAAGGACGTCGTGGTACTGAAGAGGCGAATTACCGAGCTATTCCGTAAACACACCCTCATGTTACGCGAGATCTATAATCGGGTTCAAGGGAACCAAGACTCCGTCAAGGAACGACTGCTCAGCCCGGAAAACAACAATTCGCAGCAGGTGGACGAGTTGAGGGGAGGAGCTGGCCGTAGGACGGACTACCCTAGAATCCACATCGCGCGAGCTGAAGATCAGTTGCGCTTGGTGCAATAGGAGCTACAAGTCATTCACGCGCACAAATGTTCGAGCATGCCAACTAGTGCGGAGAGGAGAGGTCGGGGACCGCGGTAACGGCCCCATGATGGGCCTACCGGCACTCGCCCCCTGCCCCTTCTTTTTAATTGCTCATGCTGTAATATTTAATATTGGTTGTCAAACATTGCTCCTGTCGTATAAATATCGTGAATGTGATTGTTCACTTGATGATTTTTCTTCTCTCGCTGATCTGCGTTTAAAGCCTTGAATATGACATTAACTCGGACTCGGCGGCGAGTGGAGGAGTGCGGGATCGGTCCAGGGAACAAGGAGGGGTGCGGAGAGTAGGCTATCCGCACACCCCTAGCCTTGGATCCCTCCCGCCCAAAATTTTCTATAAATATCCCCCATCATTGACCGCATTTACTACCGCTCGATAGATTTAGCCCTCTTCTCTTTAACTTTTGTATCTTGCACTCGTGCTTTACGTTCTCTTTCTGACACTAGCGCAATGACTGGTGAAGCTGATGGTCGGACAAAGTGTGTTGCGGCCATTGCCGACTACCCCTTCCACAACTACAACCTGATTGAGGACTAGTACCATTCGCCGGTGGGGCTCTACGTCTCGCCTGGGTTCACCGCGCGTCACACGGGGAAGGACGAATCACTAAACCACTTCTTGTTGAATCAGCTCGTGATACCCGCAGAACACTTCGAGGTAGGACTCTGCCTCCTCATGTGGTCGGAAGTGCATCAGGCCCTACGGTATTTTGAAGTTGTTCCCGCTCAGCTCAACCCCAGCTTCCTCGCCCTGCGGAGAAGCAGATAGAGTTAAACCTTTCTATCTTTCGCAAGCTTTTCAATTTCAAGGCCAAGAAGGATGGGATCGCTTTCTTCTCCGGCAACAACCTCAAGTCTGTCGGTCTCGCAAATAAGAACCACCACTGGATCCGCAAATTCATCTTCGTATCAGGCAATTTCGGCAACCATCCCCTCTCGCCTATACAGTAGGAAGAAACGACCTATCGCCCTCCTAGCCTTGGAGGTCACGAAGCAAAAATTCAGCAATTCTTCTTCCAGAATGACTTTGACATCCCTTACTTGAAGAGGAATGTCGACTCTCTCATTCCAGTGCTCGCCGGCGAAGGTACCTTCCATCCCTCTGACTTTTACTTGACTCTCTCTCCTTGAGAATTTCTTTACTAACTGCCACATGTACAGGGGCGCGAGACCTACCCCTTTATCCGCCTTACGCGAGTGGAAAGGCTCTTGCTCCCGAAAATGCACGCGCGGAGGCCGCTGCCGCGGTTTGCAGGAGTGAACCGGGATCCTTGTCGAAGCCAAGTGGCCTGAAGCGAAACCCAGCGCTCCCCCATTTTGGCGATCCCAAAGAAACCAAAGGCCACAGTACTTGTCAAGGGCAAGGAGGTCAGCGCGGCTCCTCCCGCGAAAACCCTGGTCGCGAGCGATAGACCACTGGTAGGATCTCAAGCGAGACAGTCGGGACCTCGGCAGCGCCAGAAGAGAAAGTGGTGCCGAGAGGTCACCGGAATTTTAGTGTGGGCGAGAAGTTGTTGGACGACGTCGGCGAGCCCCTGCTGCTCTGGGAAAGAGAAGCCAACGGGGCGTCTATCTCTACCATCCTTCCCTCCTGGCAGGAGGGCGAGACCGTCTTCGGCCAAGCATACGCCTTCTCCTTCGGGCTATACGGGCGGGACAGTGTCGCCTATTATGATGAGCAAGTACGCAAGCACTCGCGTATGAGAGAGCGCGAGCCCAGCTCCGGGCCATTGAGCTTGCTCATATGACAGCGCGTCGCGGCATTCGCCTATCGCGGAACCTGGCTGATGTCAACGACTCGCGAAATCTGTTGTCGGGAGAGGTCGAGACGTTAAAGCAGACGCTGGAAACTGCAGAGAGAGTTCTCGCGGGGCACGTGGGTGGAGTGGTAAGTCTGCGCCTGCTTTGCGCATTCGCTACTTTGCATTATTCTTGCTTTAACCCTCCTTTTCAAACTTCTTGTAGGATGTCGCGACCGCTGCCCCATTGCATGCGCGCATCGCCCGTCTTGAGGAGGAGAACAGGGGGCTGAAGGCCCAGAACGTGCAGCTGGTCGACACCCACATACCCCCACTTCCTGGCAATAGGAAAAAACTTGAGCTATATTCTCAGCATGAAATCGAACTGATGATGCAGGAGAACGCCATCGGGGGGACGAAGCACGCGCTTCAGGTGATGCAGAGGTCTGGCCTTATGAGAGGTGAAGGCGTAAGAGTTACCATCGAGGACTTGATCCCTGAGTTGTTCGTCCCTATTGACGAATCAGGGGACGACCCCGACCCCACCTCCCGCGAGAGCGAGAAATCGGCATCTCCATCCTGAAACTCTCGCTCTTTATAGTTCTTTTCTTTTCTTTCATGTATTTTTCTTTCTTTTTGGGCATGACCCACTTCGCGAGAAGTAATATTGGTTTGAAAAATATAAATTATAATTTGTTGTCTGGATTCCTCTTCGACGCTCTTTGATTTCAACTTCAGTAGTTCTATCACGCGCTGTCTGCACTCGGCCCGCGCTTTAAATTTTAATTTCAGTAATTTTAACTTCAGTAGCTCTTGGGAAGGATGTCTTGCGAGACCTTAACCTTGCCTCTCGCCGCAACATTCCGCAAAACGTAAGTTTCTCAAACTCGCACGTTAGAATTAGGCCGGCCCTTAAGGTCCGTTCCAGTACTGCTCTCGTCTTATTGAGCTCATGTGCGACTACATACCTTTTACCTTTATTGCTCAATATTGGCCCCTGGCGAGTGCACGACTAACGAGATCTAGCCCCAGACACTCTCATTCTCTTATACCCTCTGTCCTGCCTCTTTCATTCCCTGGCCTTGGTAATTGCCACAACTTACTTTTGAGTGACTTATGATCATGCTAACTGGCGAGAGCCTTGATGGCGAGATCCTCTTAGGGTTGTTTTTCCAACATCTCATCTCAATATTCAACCGAGTGACTTCCAGCCTTGTCGACTGGCGAGATCTTCTTAGGGTTATTTTTTCAATATCACATCCTGCCTCTCTGAGAGGTCAATCTACCATATCGGCTAGTGGGAGCCCGGTCAGTGGAACCATCCTGAGGGCTTCAAATCAACATCTCATCCTGCCTCTCCAAAAGGTCAACCTGCTCTGCCGGCTAGTGGAAGCCCGGTCAGCGGAACTATACCGAGGGCTTCAAATCAACATCTCAACCTGCCACTCTGAGAGTTCAACCTGTCATGCCGGCAACTGAGAGCCCGGTCAGCGGAACCATCTCGGGGCTTTCAAATCAACATCTCAACCTGCCTCTCCGAGAGGTCAACCTTTCATGCCGCCTAGTGGGAGTCCGGTCAGCGGAATCATCTCGAGAGCTTCAAATCCATATCTCATCATGCCTCTCCGAGAGGTCAACCTGCCATGTCGGCTAATGGGAGCCCGGTCAGCGGAACCATCTCGGGGCTTCAAATCCACATCTCATCCTGCCTCTCCGAGAGGTTAACCTGCCATGTCGGCTAGTAGGAGTCCGATCAGCGGAACCATCTCGGGACTTTCAATCAATATCTCAACCTGCCTCTCCGAGAGGTCAATCTGCCATGTCGACTAGTGGGAGCCCGGTCAGCGGAACCATCTCGAGAGCTTCAAATCCACATCTCATTCTGCCTCTCCGAGAGATCAACCTGCCCTGCCAGCTAATGGGAGCCCGGTTAGCGGAACCATCTCGGGGCTTCAAATCAACATCTCATCCTGCCTCTCCGAGAGGTCAACCTATCATGCCAGCTAGTGGGAGCCCGGTCAGCGGAACCATCTTGAGGCTTTCAATTAATATCTCAATCTGCCTCTCCGAGAGGTCAACTTGCTCTGCCGGCTAGTGGGAGCTCGGTCAGTGGAACCATCTCGAAGGCTTCAAATCCACATCTTATCTTGCCTCTCCGAGAGGTCAACCTGCCCTGTCGGCTAATGGGAGTCCGGTCAGCGGAACCATCTCGGGGCTTTCAATCAATGTTTCAATATCATTTATCATCTACCTAGTGGAAAACTTTTTAATAGAATACGTCCAGCCATAATCGATCAGGGATAAAGTTCATTACAAAAAAGGGCTTACCAGGACAAGGCTCCTTCAGCATGCACGACCCTGATGACCATTGTCTTCTTTCTCTCATGCTTCGAGTATAACTTCCTCAATCTGCACCTGCTCCTGCTGCTGTACTGGGCCTCTCGCCCTTATTAGTTCTAGGAACTCTGGGCAGGTGGTTGCTGCATGACCTTCCTCCTGATGAAAGTCACAGTAGGGCAACTCCACCCTGCCCCTTCCTCTCTTTCCTGAGCGATTCTTTCTTTCTTTCCTCCATTCTCGGCCGATTGTCATAGCTTGTTGCGTAGGGGGTAGGAGCGGCCCAAGTCCCCGCCCCCACCCCTGGGTGAATCCTCTTCCTTGACCCTGAGTGGGTCCTCCTTGCTCCTCCCAATCCAGCTGGTTGTTCAGCCCCTGACGATCCCATCTTTGTTGATATCCTTAGAAACCCTGTCCTCGAGGCTCGTCTCTCCTTCTTTCCTCGTACATGCTTCCTCCCCGCTCCTTTACTCCTTCCTCCGCCAACTTGGCCCACTTTTTGGCAAAAGTCGGGTTCGCCGCCTCCCCTTCGATTTCCTTTGCCGCTCTTTCCATCAACCCTTCGAAGGAAAGAGGTTGTAGCCGCTTCAGCTTCATCCTGAAGAATACCTGATGAAGCCCTAGTGTGAAGTCCATCATCAGGGTGTACCCTGGTACTTCCTGGACTTAAAAATACGACCACCCAGATGTTAGTGTGAAGTCCATCATCATTTGTCTGGTTGCAGCCGCTTCAGCTTCATCCTGAAGAATACCTGATGAAGCCCTAGTGTGAAGTCCATCATCTGTCCACATAGCTCGTCAGAGTTTCTTCCGGCTCTTTCTTGATCTCGAACAAGAACTCAGCCCTCTTTTTCCTCTTCTTTGATGTTGAAAAGCGCAATAGGAAACTGTGGTGCAAATCCTCAAAGTCGTAGATGGTCCTTGAGAAAAGTTGGTGAAACCAGTCCCTCGCTTTTTCCTTTAGAGTGATGGCGAAAAGACGGCACTTGAATGCGTCCGACATCGGTCTGATGTAAACCATGTCTTCGAACCACTACAAGTGTTCGGCGGGATCATCCCTACCAGTGTAATAGGTCTTTTTTGGCTCTCTGAACCCTTCTGGAACCGGGGCCGAGACAACCAACTAGCTGAAGGGACTTCCTCCTACGAGACAAGTGGGTAAATCTCGTGCCAACAACTGGCTGGCCCGGCCAGCACTTGTCGGGCCAGGGCAGAGCTCTCGCCCAGCAAGATCCTGTCTGCTTCCCTCGCCCTCTTTTTCTCTTTGGGATTGTTTGGCGGGAGCGTTCTTGCCCAGTGTTAGTGGCGCGACCACTGGGACGGAAGGCATCGAGCACTCGCCCAGGGTGGCGAATGTGTGATGTACAGTCTCCATGATCTCCCTCCTGAATTCCTCGAACATTCTCACCGTGGCCACACCAAGCGGGGATGGCAAGTCCACCAACTCAGCTCCTTGTCTTTCTCCAACCATGGAACTTTCTTAGGGTTTTCTTGTGTTGCTTACTCTCCACGCTCACCGCACCAAAAATGTTGAAACCGAAACTTGGCTTCCTGTGGAGTTCGAACCCGAAATGGGCAACCTCGCACCTACTTCTCCAGAAGAAGTGCACAAGACCAAAAACTTAGGAGTAGGAACAGATCCTGGGCTACAGCGATGAGGTCCCACCACACACCCGGAAGATCTTAGAGCGCTTCCCCTCCCTAGCCAATGCTGAGCTAGGGCACCTCAGAGGGCACTTGAAAGCCAACCAGAAAACTAGAGGAGGAAGGAGTCAGAGAGCTTCTCTTCAAAGGAGCCCCTACAAGTCTATTTATAGTTTTCCAAGTCTTGTCTGCAAACAGCGTAACTCCGGCGTTCAGATCTACTATACGTAGCCCAACTGGGTCTGCCAACAGCGTAACTCCACTGTTTGGGAAGACTAATAGCAGTCAAAACATAACTCCTCGATGGAGTGGAGAATGCCTAAGCGAGATGACGAGCATCCGCCTACTCCTGGTTGGGGGCGAGTGCCCGGTGAAACTCGCACTCGCCCATTACCCACTCGTTGCCCTGGGCGAGTGCGGACTGACTAACACACTCGCCCGCCGCGCGCAAGCGTCAGGTCCTGGGAGAATGCAGACCTGTTGACCTCATTCGCTAGGTCACGCGGAAGCCTGCGGTCCTGGGAGAGTGCAGGCCCGACTACCCACTCGCCTATTCGGCCACCCTGGGTCATGGGGCCATTTTGCCCCTGGGACACCCTAAGGGAACCACTCAGCGAACATGGGTTGTACAAAATCCATGTTAAAACTTCCTCCATTATAGTGTTTAGGTGGGTCAACCACCCCCTTCAGAGTCACCAACACCCTTCAATTTATCATCCATAGGAACAATCACCAAGAAGAGGGAAAGAGATCGAGAAAGAAAACCAGCACAACTAATGGCTTTAGCAACAAGACTCCCTCTAACAGCCGGCAGCAGGTCCCCCTAACAGCAACAGGAAACAAGACTTCCTATAACTGACAGCAGCAGGCCAACAGACACTAGAAGACGGCAACAAACGGACCTCCAGGCAGGTCATGCAGGGCACCAACAGGTACCCCTACAGCCACAGACGACTTCAGCCAAACCAACGAGAAGGAGAAGATGATCGGCTGACGGCTCCTGCACCGACAAAAGTAGAAAATCGCGCAAGATATGGAGATCGATTGAGAGCCCGATGGCTTCAGGTCGACGGAGACGAGAGATGGATACGGACGGCTTTCGATAGAGAGACGAACGGCTCCAGCGGGATCGGTCGAGCGCAACAGCGAGCGACGAGCCTTCAGGTCAACGTGAAACACACTGCCTCTGATACCATGTTAAGTGAAAGAGCACGGGAGCATACCTTAGGGTTTTAGCGCGGTTCTTTTCATTATCCTTGCAAATGAGCCTGAATAACCTTTAATACAATCAGCCACTCTCTTGGTTATGGTCACCACCCCGTGAGCACAAGTTAGTTTGACTCTTAACAATATCTTGTTAGAATCGTTAGCCAATATATGCATATCCCATAGACGAGACATCTAAAATCTTGAGATATTTGAAGACTTCAGCAGGAAGGGGGATGTTGTTCACTCCCAATACAGACTTGAAGATTGAAATTTTTACTGATGCTGATTTGGGCGATCTACATCAGAGTATTGCTCATTCGTTGGTGGAAACTGTCACTTGGAGAAGTAAAAAACAATTTGTCGTCTCAAGGTCCAACACTGAAGCTGAGTTTAGAGCAATGGCGTGTGACATATGTGAAGGATGATGAATACGCTCTTTGATGTGTGACCTAGGTTTGAATGAGTCTAGTCTTATCCGGTTGTACCGTGACAAAAAGGCTGCAATCAGCATCGCCAACAACCTCATCCAGTATGACCACACAAAGCATATCGAGGTGGACAGACATTTCATTAAGAAGAAAATTGAAAAGAAGATTATTTGCATACCTTTTGTTCCCTCAAAGGGACAATTAGTTGTTATCCTAACTAAGAGTCTTGGGGGAATATTTTTTATGTTTGTATTGACAAGTTGGGCATGAAAAATATAACATGCACAACTTGAGGGAGGGTGTTAGACCGTGTTCCATTATGTATTCGATTATGATGTATTTTTCCTATATATAGGGGACCCCTCTATTGAATAGAATTAACTTTGCCCTAATTAAGAAATATAAATTAATAAGAGGAACATGAAATTAATTTACCTCCGCTTTAGAAAGAAATTAAAAACACAGAAATCTCTATACTTCAAGAAATTATAATTATGAATGTAACTCACAATACGACAAATGCAGAAAGGAAAATCTATTGTTGGAAGAGGAAAATAGAAATATAAGTGTTTTGATTCTTATTCATCCATATAGGGCATAGTATATAGGAAATACATTGGCACTTACAACTTGACTCACGATGTGGGACTAAACCCACGCACATACAAATACTAATATAATAATACTAATAGACCAACATTGCGACATTTCCAACACACCCCCTCGAGCTGAAGGGGGGACCCTTCAGCTTGTACACGGCAAATAACGGCAATGGAGGTAGGCGGTGTGGGACAAAAACAACATACCTTAAGGTCCGTTCCAGTACTGCTCTCGTCTTATTGAGCTCATGTGCGACTACATACCTTTTACCTTTATTGCTCAATATTGGCCCATGGCGAGTGCACGACTAACGAGATCTAGCCCCAGACACTCTCATTCTCTTATACCCTCTGTCCTGCCTCTTTCATGCCCTGGCCTTGGTAATTGCCACAACTTACTTTTGAGTGACTTCTGATCATGCTAACTGGCGAGAGCCTTGATGGCGAGATCCTCTTAGGGTTGTTTTTCCAACATCTCATCTCAATATTCAACCGAGTGACTTCCAGCCTTGTCGACTGGCGAGATCTTCTTAGGGTTATTTTTTCAATATCTCATCCTGCCTCTCTGAGAGGTCAATCTACCATATCGGCTAGTGGGAGCCCGGTCAGTGGAACCATCCTGAGGGCTTCAAATCAACATCTCATCCTGCCTCTCCAAAAGGTCAACCTGTCCTGCCGGCTAGTGGAAGCCCGGTCAGCGGAACTATACCGAGGGCTTCAAATCAACATCTCAACCTGCCACTCTGAGAGTTCAACCTGTCATGCCGGCAACTGAGATCCCGGTCAGCGGAACCATCTCGGGGCTTTCAAATCAACATCTCAACCTGCCTCTCCGAGAGGTCAACCTTTCATGCCGCCTAGTGGGAGTCCGGTCAGCGGAATCATCTCGAGAGCTTCAAATCCGTATCTCATCATGCCTCTCCGAGAGGTCAACCTGTCATGTCGGCTAATGGGAGCCCGGTCAGCGGAAACATCTCGGGGCTTCAAATCCACATCTCATCCTGCCTCTCCGAGAGGTTAACCTGCCATGTCGGCTAGTAGGAGTCCGATCAGCGGAACCATCTCGGGACTTTCAATCAATATCTCAACCTGCCTCTCCGAGAGGTCAATCTGCCATGTCGGCTAGTGGGAGCCCGGTCAGCGGAACCATCTCGAGAGCTTCAAATCCACATCTCATTCTGCATCTCTGAGAGGTCAACCTGCCCTGCCAGCTAATGGGAGCCCGGTTAGCGGAACCATCTCGGGGCTTCAAATCAACATCTCATCCTGCCCCTCCGAGAGGTCAACCTATCATGCCAGCTAGTGGGAGCCCGGTCAGCGGAACCATCTTGAGGCTTTCAATTAATATCTCAACCTGCCTCTCCGAGAGGTCAACCTGCTCTGCCGGCTAGTGGGAGCTCGGTCAGTGGAACCATCTCGAAGGCTTCAAATCCACATCTTATCTTGCCTCTCCGAGAGGTCAACCTGCCCTGTCGGCTAATGGGAGTCTGGTCAGCGGAACCATCTCGGGGCTTTCAATCAATGTTTCAATATCATTTATCATCTACCTAGTGGGAAACTTTTTAATAGAATACGTCCAGCCATAATCGATCAGGGATAAAGTTCATTATAAACAAGGGCTTACCAGGACAAGGCTCCTTCAGCATGCACGACCCTGATGACCATTGTCTTCTTTCTCTCATGCTTCGAGTATAACTTCCTCAATCCGCACCTGCTCCTGCTGCTATACTGGGCCTCTCGCCCTTATTAGTTCTAGGAACTCTGGGCAGGTGGTTGTTGCATGACCTTCCTCCTGATGAAAGTCACAGTAGGGCAACTCCACCGTGCCCCTTCCTCTCTTTCCTGAGCGATTCTTTCTTTCTTTCCTCCATTCTCGGCCGATTGTCATAGCTTGTTGCGTAGGGGGTAGGAGCGGCCCAAGTCCCCGCCCCCACCCCTGGGCGAATCCTCTTCCTTGACCCTGAGTGGGTCCTCCTTGCTCCTCCCAATCCAGCCGGTTGTTCAGCCCCTGACGACCCCATCTTTGTTGATATCCATAGAAACCCTGTCCTCGAGGCTCGTCTCTCCTCCTTTCCTCGTACATGCTTCCTCCCCGCTCCTTTACTCCTTCCTCCGCCAACCTGGCCCACTTTTTGGCAAAAGTCGGGTTCGCCGCCTCCCCTTCGATTTCCTTTGCCGCTCTTTCCATCAACCCTTCGAAGGAAAGAGGTTGCAGCCGCTTCAGCTTCATCCTGAAGAATACCTGATGAAGCCCTAGTGTGAAGCCCATCATCAGGGTGTACCCTGGTGCTTCCTGGACTTAAAAATACGACCACACAGATGTTAGTGTGAAGTCCATCATCATTTGTCTGGTTGCAGCCGCTTCAGCTTCATCCTGAAGAATACCTGATGAAGCCCTAGTGTGAAGTCCATCATCTGTCCACATAACTCGTCAGAGTTTCTTCCGGCTCTTTCTTGATCTCGAACAAGAACTCAGCCCTCTTCTTCCTCTTCTTTGATGTTGAAAAGCGCAATAGGAAACTGTGGTGCAAATCCTCAAAGTCGTAGATGGTCCTTGAGAAAAGTTGGTGAAACCAGTCCCTCGCTTTTTCCTTTAGAGTGATGGCGAAAAGACGGCACTTGAATGCGTCCGACATCGGTCTGATGTAAACCATGTCTTCGAACCACTACAAGTGTTCGGCGGGATCATCCCTACCAGTGTAATAGGTCATTTTTGGCTCTCTGAACCCTTCTGGAACCGGGGCCGAGACAACCAACTAGTTGAAGGTACTTCCTCCTACGAGACAAGTGGGTAGATCTCGCGCCAACAACTGGCTGGCCCGGCCAGCACTTGTCGGGCCAGGGCAGAGCTCTCGCCCAGCAAGATCCTGCCTGCTTCCCTCGCCCTCTTTTTCACTTTGGGATTGTTTGGCGGGAGCGTTCTTGCCCAGTGTTAGTGGCGCGACCACTGGGACGGAAGCCATCGAGCACTCGCCCAGGGTGGCGAATGTGTGATGTACAGTCTCCATGATCTCCCTCCTGAATTCCTCGAACATTCTCACTGTGGCCACACCCAGCGGGGATGGCAAGTCCACCCACTCAGCTCCTTGTCTTTCTCCAACCATGGAACTTTCTTAGGGTTTTCTTGTGCTGGTCACTCTCCACGCTCACCGCACCAAAAATGTTGAAACCGAAACTTGGCTTCCTGTGGAGTTCGAACCCGAAATGGGCAACCTCGCACCTACTTCTCCAGAAGAAGTGCACAAGACCAAAAACTTAGGAGTAGGAACAGATCCTGGGCTACAGCGATGAGGTCCCACCACACACCCGGAAGATCTTAGAGCGCTTCCCCTCCCTAGCCAATGCTGAGCTAGGGCACCTCAGAGGGCACTTGAAAGCCAACCAGAAAACTAGAGGAGGAAGGAGTCAGAGAGCTTCTCTTCAAAGGAGCCCCTACAAGTCTATTTATAGTTTTCCAAGTCTTGTCTGCAAACAGCGTAACTCCGGCGTTCAGATCTAGTATACGTAGCCCAACTGGGTCTGCCAACAGCGTAACTCCACTGTTTGGGAAGACTAATAGCAGTCAAAACATAACTCCTCGATGGAGTGGAGAATGCCTAAGCGAGATGACGAGCATCCGCCTACTCCTGGTTGGGGGCGAGTGCCCGGTGACTAACACACTCGCCCGTCGCGCGCAAGCGTCAGGTCCTGGGAGAATGCAGACCTGTTGGCCTCATTCGCTAGGTCACGCGGAAGCCTGCGGTCCTGGGCGAGTGCAGGCCCGACTACCCACTCGCCTATTCGGCCACCCTGGGTCATGGGGCCATTTTGCCCCTGGGACACCCTAAGGGAACCACTCAGCGAACATGGGTTGTACAAAATCCATGTTAGAACTTCCTCCATTATAGTGTTTAGGTGGATCAACCACCCCCTTCAGAGGCACCAACACCCTTCAATTTATCATCCATAGGAACAATCACCAAGAAGAGGGAAAGAGATCGAGAAAGAAAACCAGCACAACTAATGGCTTTAGCAACAAGACTCCCTCTAACAGCCGGCAGCAGGTCCCCCTAACAGCAACAGGAAACAAGACTTCCTATAACTGACAGCAGCAGGCCAACAGACACTAGAAGACGGCAACAAACGGACCTCCAGGCAGGTCATGCACGGCACCAACAGGTACCCCTACAGCCACAGACGACTTCAGCCAAACCAACGAGAAGGAGAAGATGATCGGCTGACGGCTCCTGCACCGACAAAAGTAGAAAATCGCGCAAGATATGGAGATCGATTGAGAGCCTGATGGCTTCAGGTCGACGGAGACGAGAGATGGATACGGACGGCTTTCGATAGAGAGACGAACGGCTCCAGCGGGATCGGTCGAGCGCAACAGCGAGCGGCGAGCCTTCAGGTCAACGTGAAACACACTGCCTCTGATACCATGTTAAGTGAAAGAGCACGGGAGCATACCTTAGGGTTTTAGCGCGGTTCTTTTCATTATCCTTGCAAATGAGCCTGAATAACCTTTAATACAATCAGCCACTCTCTTGGTTATGGTCACCACCCCGTGAGCACAAGTTAGTTTGACTCTTAACAATATCTTGTTAGAATTGTTAGCCAATATATGCATATCCCATAGACGAGACATCTAAAATCTTGAGATATTTGAAGACTTCAGTAGGAAGGGGGATGTTGTTCACTCCCAATACAGACTTGAAGATTGAAATTTTTACTGATGCTGATTTGGGCGATCTACATCAGAGTATTGTTCATTCGTTGGTGGAAACTGTCACTTGGAGAAGTAAAAAACAATTTGTCGTCTCAAGGTCCAACAGTGAAGCTGAGTTTAGAGCAATGGCGCGTGACATATGTGAAGGATGATGAATACGCTCTTTGATGTGTGACCTAGGTTTGAATGAGTCTAGTCCTATCCGGTTGTACCGTGACAAAAAGGCTGCAATCAGCATCGCCAACAACCTCATCCAGTATGACCACACAAAGCATATCGAGGTGGACAGACATTTCATTAAGAAGAAAATTGAAAAGAAGATTATTTGCATACCTTTTGTTCCCTCAAAGGGACAATTAGTTGTTATCCTAACTAAGAGTCTTGGGGGAAATATTTTTTATGTTTGTATTGACAAGTTGGGCATGAAAAATATAACATGCACAACTTGAGGGAGGGTGTTAGACCGTGTTCCATTATGTATTCGATTATGATGTATTTTTCCTATATATAGGGGACCCCTCTATTGAATAGAATTAACTTTGCCCTAATTAAGAAATATAAATTAATAAGAGGAACATGAAATTAATTTACCTCCGCTTTAGAAAGAAATTAAAAACACAGAAATCTCTATACTTCAAGAAATTATAATTATGAATGTAACTCACAATACGACAAATGCAGAAAGGAAAATCTATTGTTGGAAGAGGAAAATAGAAATATAAGTGTTTTGATTCTTATTCATCCATATAGGGCATAGTATATAGGAAATACATTGACACTTACAACTTGACTCACGATGTGGGACTAAACCCACGCACATACAAATACTAATATAATAATACTAATAGACCAACATTGCGACATTTCCAACACTCCCCCTCAAGCTGAAGGGGGGACCCTTCAGCTTGTACACGGCAAATAACGGCAATGGAGGTAGGCGATGTGGGACAAAAACAACAGATGCGCCACCGGGGGAAATTTCAAACCGGGGAATCAAGTCAGGGACATAGCCACACACGACGCGGGACCCACACACGACATAGACTCGTTGGAAATCGGTCAACCAACATCACCTACACACACAACATGCAAAAGAGATCGAAAGTTGTGGAGCAAAATCATCAAACTAGTGATCGGGAATAATCCGTCGGGGATAATCTGTCAGAGATAATCCGCGAAAAGGGCGGTCTCACACGACACAGTCTTGCACGACACAGTCCCACGCGACACAACCCGCTGAGATTGGAACTACCAACACAATCTCCCCCCAACACATGACCAATCGAAAGACAAACTGGTGAGACACAAACAACATACAACAAAAAACCTAGAGGTCGTGTGGAACTAAGGCGAACAACAGGAAAGATCATCTGAGTCGCCCTCATCCCAAACACTCTCTTATGTGGAACACGCGTGCATATAGGCATAACTAGGTCATACTAAGCAAATACGAACAGCAATCAAACAAGGATAATTAAAGACACAAAAAAACGACTACAACTAGCATGAAACTTCATTATCGGCAAGAGATCATCCCCCGGAAGAGGCGGCAGCGGCTGGAATTGACAGACACCAAGGTGCAGCGGTTGAAATAGCTGTAAACAGCAGTGGGAACACCATAAGAGGGTCTGCTGGGAGCAGAATCGGCAGAGGAGCTCAACCAGAAGATAGGAGCAGCAGCCTGCAGTAAAGCAGAGCACAACAACACAGCAACTGTGTGGAGAAGAAGCGACATACCAGGGAGGCGGAACAGCAGCAGAGCTGGAGGAGGCGTGGCACTGCAGGGCAGATCTGGCGCAAATGGAGGTGATGGAGGAGGAGGCGCAGCGACAACAAAAGCCCGATGGGAGAAGCTGAGCGCAGAGGAGCAACCGGCAAGGAGCCATCCGGGCCGGAGAAGAAGCGGGCCCAGCCGCTTTCTCCATCGATGAGAACGAGGGGGGGGGATACGCTCCCCCTGGCGGCGGAAGAGAGGGGAGGAGAAGAAGAGGACTGCCAAGCGAACACTAGAGGAGAAGCAGAACACCCTGGAGAAATTTGAGCGTCAGACGAGAAGGAGAAGCAAGTCGTGTAAAAGGCGACTAGCGGCACGACGTCGATGGAAGAGTCGGTCACTCCTGTCGATGGAGTCAATCGGACATTTCGTCGATGGGAACAGGCGGGCTACTTCTTGTCGGAAGCCCTAGCAGCAGCACGGAAGCGGAAGGACGGGACGGGAGAGAAGAGCAGTGGCGGAAGCACGGGAAAACTTTTTATTTTAAGTTTCAGATCGAGTGCTCTGATACCATATTGGAAGAGGGAAATAGAAATAGAAGTGATAGATTCTTATTCATCCATATAGGGCATAATATATAGGAAATGCATTAACACTTACAACTTGACTCACGATGCGGAACTAAACCCACGCACATACAAATACTAATAGACCAACATTACGACATTTACAACATCTATGTTTCTATCATTTATTTCATTCAAAAACATGCATAATCACCAAGTTTGTAACACCCCAGTTTTGGAGGGAGGGGTCGATTTACGTTTCTGGACTTTCTTTTTGGTTTCTGGCAGGGGCCACATGGCCCGGGGCACGGGCGTGTCCCAGGCCGTGTCAGGCCGTGTCGACGACTTGGCCGCGTGGTCGACACTTTGCGCTCGACGAAGTGTCTAGTGAGGGCACACGGCCTGCGACATGGGCGTGTCGCAGGGCGTGTCGCAGGGCGTGTCGATCCCGTGACGACACTCGGCCCGGGGTGTCGACATTTTCGCTCGACTTTGTGTCGAGACAAGACACACGGCCTAGGACACGGGCGTGTCCAAGGCCGTGTGGGTCTGTCGACGATCTTTAGTCGACGATGTTCACTCGACGAGTGTCGAGTGTCGAGTGTCGAGACTGGGGCACACGGCCTGTGACACGGGCGTGTCACAGGGCGTGTCCCGCTTGGTCGACGATCTTCGCTCGACGTTTTTTCGCGGTGTCGACACAAAGGGTGTCGACGAGTGTCGAGACTTGGCACGCGGCTTGGGACACGGGCGTGTCCCAGGCCGTGTCACCTCTCGGGATGTTTTTGGGGCCATGTCAATGGAGGCACACGGCCGGCCACACGGCCGTGTCATTGGGGACACGGGCGTGTCGGATCGAACACGGGCATGTCAGATGCCCGTGTGCTGTTCCAGGCGCGTCGATTTGAGACGGAGAATGAGGCACACGGCCCTGGACACGGGCGTGCGTCAGGCCGTGTTCGGCCCAGGTGTTTTATTTTTCAGGCGGATCGTGGCCATTCTTTTCCTGATTTTAGGATCTGACGGTTTAGGACTGTTCTTGGGGAGTTAAGTCCGAGAATAGGGTTGGAAACCCTCATTCTTCTTCAAGCTTTTCTCTTACTAATTTCTAGAGAGAAGGGAGAGCAAGGAAGAAGGTGAAGGAGGGTTTGCGCTGTAGGAGAAGCTTCGGTGCTCCAAATCGCGAGTCGGACCCACGTTACTAGTAAATTTTACAGGGCAAGGATCGCATGCAGGAGTTAGCTCGTCGGCCAGAAAGGCACAAGCCTCATGAAGTGCTTTTCTTTTTGTAGCTCTACTTATATGATGTATGTTTGAGACTCATGTTGTCCGGCTTGCATGCCGAGGTAGACTAGGAGTGATAAGCTCATTCATGACTGTTGTATTGTTTGATTTTGGACACTTGTTGCAAGGTCATAAGGCCATTTGTTTTACTCTTTTGTAGTGGATAACTTCTTGTCTTGCTTGTGTTTCCGTTGTGTTGTGCAAAGTGTTTTGAGTGTGGTTAGCTATATCAACTTTTAATACTAAAGCTGGGGCGTCCGTATGTTGTGGGGCCCCGGCCGGACCCATATTATACGGTCATTACAGGGGAGGTGTTACAATGTTAGTATTCACGGTTCATAGATTCAATTGTTGCATACTTATATCTACTAATACGTGTTTTCAATTATGTCATTTTAGAGTCACGGAAAGTAAGAGTTTTTCTTACTCACCAGATGAGTTAACATTGTCTTCGGATTTTTCTTTTCAGGGAATTCAAGTCGGGAGATTTGCTTAGGAAAAGATTTCAAGGGTTTCGACATTTAGATTGTCTTTTCTTTGAGTTTGATGTATCATTTGTGTATGGACTTATATGTATCAGATAGTATTTAAGATTTTTCAGTTATTCAGATTTATTGTACCTTTATTTAAAATTGACTCAATGAATGAGAATTGAGATACTTCTTTAACCTTAATACCAGTCTTTTATTTTTACTGTGAACTCTAGTTATTTTCATACTATGTACTAATTTTATTATTGTTGCTTAGTTTACTTCTCATCAAAAGTGTCAGTAGGGCTTTTGAAATGTGATTGAACTAGATAGAAATGTTACAACAAGTAGTCGCATTAAGTACATTAAAGACAAGTTGGGCACTTCGAACCTCTTTACATCAGCTTTACTTCTTCCTAGATTTCAGTCCAACTTAGTTAAGACCACTATACTTTCGCCCATAAGATTATGAACTACTGCCCACTTGATATTGGTTCTACTTCAGCTTGGTTAATAATGTACAAAATGATGATTCTTCTGAATGAAAAAGAACTTAGATCTTTTGCTTAGGCATTCAAAAATGTCCCGTAACAAATTTACATTAATGGATTCTCCAAAGTTCAAACTTGCTTAAAATAGTAATGACAACCGCAGGAATCAAAGCAGCAGCACCAGTTGGCATGTGTATATAGAAGCCTTGATTGTGTAAATGAAGAAATTTTGAAAACAAAAAAGTGCGTCAATATGATGCAGAAATAACATAGGAATAAAATATCTACCAACTCTCCAGAAAAAATAGTTGTCAATGCATCAGCCACCTGACCAGAAAGCATTACAATAGCAGCATCCCTGCAGAAATGTAGCATACAAAATATTTTAAAAGATATCCAAAGACATTTGCCCAAGGAAAGATGCAGTTGAAAATTGATTAAATATCTAAGAAAGTCAAAATTTATTGCAGACCTCCTGACTAAGAAATGTAAATTGGGTTATGGACTGCCGGGACAGCAGGGTACGGAGGATTTATACACACTCTTAGATACAAAGTAGAAGGTCGGTTCCTCAATCCAAACAGTGGTATCTAGGACAGAATATGATATTCAACAGCTGTACGGACCAATTGCATTAAAAATTTATAAGGATCTAGGTATCCTGATCAGAATAGCTAACAAAGAAAAAGCAACATTCTAACTCAACCAACCAAGCTCTATAAATATTTAGATTAGAACTTGCAATATAAAGATTAAGACCTCTATATCATTGTACTTAGCACCTTTTAATGGATAATTTCCAGGAAATCCTACTTTGGAGTTAGGGATGTTCATAGGCTCACCTGTTGGTGCAATAAATGGAAAAGAATATGAAGTACCTTTTGATGGAGATCGATTACGCGCAACATTACCGATGATTATGAGATCGAGACTTTTGAATCGTCGGATAGACAATCGGAGTTCGTGATCACGTCGGGCTCATTTTTCTGCATTTCCTCATATATTTGTTTTTTCCGGACGCATATTCTGGAAATTAGATCAAATAATGTGATCGGCCGATTTGGGTCATCGGATCACTTAACCAAATCCCCCACCACCCCACTCCACCCACCCGTCTCTTATATTACGTGTGCAGTTAGTTGAAAGGGAGTGATCGAGAAGTTAGGTTTCCGAAAACGAGAAGACGGTCAGTCTTCTTCCTTCGATGTGACGCCAAAGCCCCGCGTGATGTGTGCCGACGGTTCCAACTCCAAGGGGTGTTGACGCTCCCAAGCGCTGCCTCCCTCTCCTCCAATAGGCCCGTGCTTCCCTCCATCCATTCTTCCCACCAACGAATCCACCCCCATCCCTCCTCCAGCCCATCGACAGCTGTCCTCCTTCATTCCCACACCTCTCCCAACCATGGGAACTTCCGCCGCTGCCTCCTACACCGTCCACCAACCCGACATCTACCCCCACAGGATTCAAACTTCCTTTGCAGTATTGTCGTGCTCTACACAGTCCCTCTCCCACTGAAATCCACCCACAAACACCCCCACACCAGCCCTCGTAAGCCTCTATCTTCCCCCTTACAACCATATCAGCCCACATTCAGCCCACCAATAATAGTCTAGCCCCTCATACCTGCTCCAACATCAACCCTAAGCCATACCTATCATCCACACCTCAAAATCAATCCTCGCCGAGGCCCAACCCAGCCAATACCATCCCACAAAATCCCATTCTACTTTTCGTACAACCGTCGCTGCCATCGAAGCTTCCCCACCACACCGGCATTGATTATTTGGTGAGCTTTTATATTGTAGTCTCATTTTCCTTTACATTGCACGAATATTCTTCTTTATTGCTAGCAGTATTTCGCTCTGATCAAGTTTGGTAAAGTTTTGTTCATTGATTTGTATTTATTAATTGATTTATGCTTTGATTTTGTGCGCTTTCAATAATTTGAAATTGTTACTTATCTACCCAAATTGAAATATTTGTGATTAACTATGACGTGCACAGGAATGTTAAATTTAACATTGATTAGTCAATTGTGGGTCCAAAGTAATTGCATGATTCAAGTTTTGCATTTGCAATAGAGTTAGGGTTTAGGTCATTGGTTCTTGTTCATTGAAGTGTGTGTGCTTGCATTTCTCATGCATCTTCATTTTAGCATTTGGTATAGGTCCAATGCATACATCATGAGCTCGCTTACATTGCATATAGTATTAGGGCATCGCTCCTTCAGCCATCTATAGATTCGTCTTGCGTCACCTTTCAAGCCTTTAATATGATGTGAAGTAGCTACAAAAACTGGAGAATTTCTATTTAAAATAAATTTACATTGCGTACTTTCGTACATATTGCAGAAGAATTGGAAATTACGATAATAGAGGCCAATAACAAACTTAGTTATACAAAGATGATCCAAGTCATCCAACATGTACTCTATACATGAGATGCGGCACTAATGGAGACAAAAAAATAATCAATATAGAACAAAAAATTTATGCAATGGAAAGATGTCTATGCTCTCCTACAAGCTAAGACATACATATCATATGAGACACACTTAGAGAGAGAATATATAAGGATGAGATAAAACTTTTGTGAGAATATATGTAATATGGAAAACAATGTGGTGGAATCAAGAAACATCATTATATTATGAGGAGACTCCTATATTTATACAGGTAGAGGAGAGAATACAACATTCCACTTACAATGCACAACTATTCATTTAAAGAAAACTATGGGTTTTTCTAATGAACTCTAACGCTCCACCTCAAACTAAGCATATATATTAATCATGTATGTCCAGCTTAACATATGTGTGTGTGTGTGTGTGTGTGTGTGTGTGTGTGTGTGTATACACACGTATGTATATATATACACACATATGTATATATATACACACGTATGTATATATATACTAGCATCTTCAAACGGGCTTTACCCGTTCTCGATGCGTCGATGCGGGCTGCGCCCGCATCCAGACGGGCTGCGCCCACATTCGAGCGGGTTGCACCCGCCTATGAGCAACATATACATATGAGTACTTAAAATGATCGTAAAAAAATATTAATCAATATTGCAATTTTTATTTTTTAAAAATTGTACATTTTTAAGTAAAAATAAAACTTTTCTCTCCCTATCCCTCCAGCTCTCTCTCCCTCTCTCACGCTCTTTCTCTCTCTCTCTCCCTTCCTCCCCCTCTCTCTCACCTTTTCACCCGCATCGCCTCTCACCCTCCTCCTCTCATTAAGGGTCTGTTTGGCGCAGCTCTGGCGGCTGGAAAATCTCTATTCCAGCCGCCAGAGCTGCTTTATATGTGTTTGGGACAGCTCCCTGTGAAAAGCTTTTCAAAAATCTGGAGCTGTTTTGCAGCTTTTCAGAAATCTCCCTCCCCCCAGCTTCTGCTCTTGCAAAATAGCTTTCTCTCTCACAGGTTTTGGAAATCTAATGATTTCTTCAGTTGGAACATGCTTAGAGGTCGGACGGCCTTCCTCCGGCGATTCCGAGCCCCTGACGGCCTTCCTCCGGCGATTCCGAGCCCCCGA
This sequence comes from Platanthera guangdongensis, assembly GCA_039583875.1. Lineage (NCBI taxonomy): Eukaryota > Viridiplantae > Streptophyta > Magnoliopsida > Asparagales > Orchidaceae > Platanthera > Platanthera guangdongensis. The sequence continues at coordinate 134,885,451 of CM077155.1, forward strand.
CGTCCTTCCTCGGGCGATTCCGAGCGCACTTCTGCACAGAATACCCAAACACTCTGCAGCTTTTCAAAACTGCTCCCCAGAAATCTATTTTAAAACAGCTCTATCCGGACAGCAGCTTTTCAATCCGCCAGAGCTGTCCCAAACAGAGCCTAAATGTTAAATGTCACCTCACCTCTCTCTTTCTTTCTTTTTCTCTTTCTTTATACTTTAAGCGGGGCCCGCCACCCTCTCTCTCCCTCTTCCACTCTCTCTCTCCTACCATCTATCTCCCTCTCTCTCCTCTCTTTCTCCAGTCAGTACCGCCAACTCTCTCTCTCTCTCTCCCTCCCCCTCCCTCCCCCTCCCTCCCCCTCTCAGCTTTAAGAGGCCTAATATTATTCTCTTTTCCTCTCTCCCCCTCTCTCCTCAAACTGTCTTTCTCTCTTACCATCCAATGGATGAGATAAAAGATGCTCTTTGATCAAATGGTTTAGGGGGATTTACTAGTGTGCTCTCAAATATGCATATTGATATATATGGTAGAGATATATATCAGCAAGTTTTGTGTGACATAATGAACAAAGTGAATTGTGGCTCGACAATTTCTTCTCTAATAAAGTGACAGCCCACTTCTACATACTTGGTTCTTCTATGAAATACAGGGTTCTTTCATAGAATACAGGATTCTTTCATGAAATGATATGTTCTTAAATATGTAAATTATTGTTTTGTTTCATCTAGGTCATTCATGGGAGTTCTATTTCATTTTAGTTCACATGTTGTTTCTATCAACATAACATGATATTCTACCTCGACACTAGACATAGAGACAAATATTTGTTTCTTACTTTATCATGTGACCAAAATTCATCCTAGGAGTGTATAAGGTCCTGAAGTCGACTTCATGTCCGCTTTATCGCCTGCATAACAAGTATAAAAATATGCTTCGATATGTAAGTGGTCAACTCTCCTAAACCAAAGACCTTTACTAAGAGAACACGTAAATTAGTCTAAAATCTCAAAGGTTGTCTTAAAATGACACTCCCTATGAGTATGCATAAATTGGTTACCTCAGACTAAATTCTCTAGCAGTATGCATAACTTGTTGACACTTCCTATTGCAAATGAAATGTCATGTCTTGTTATCGTGAGATAAATAAGTTCGCTAACAAGGCCCATATAGCAAGTGATATCCTGAAGAAGAGGATACATGTCATCCCAAAGACCGTCAATCCTCATTGTCATAGGAGTATGAGTTGGCATAGCTCTAAGTAAGATAATCTCAACAAGATCGATAGCATATGTTCTTTGTGATAATATTTGTTTATGTTGTGTTTAATAATTTCAATTCCAGGAAATATCGCAGCGTACCAAGATATTTTGTCAGAGTTTTTGGAGATATACTTTGATTTTTTTTCCTATGCCATCAACACTATTTCCAATAAGTATATCGTCCACATATACGTCAATTACCACGAGACAGTATGTGTCTTCATGACAAATATTGAACGGTCTGCATAACTGCAACCAAGTCCAATGGTGTGAATGACTGGGCTAAATTTGTGAAACTAGATTTTGAGCTTTGTTTGAGATCATAAATAGTCTTGAGTTTGCATACTCGAGGCACCGCCTGAGTAAGTACTCTGGAGGTTGCTCCATGTACATGGTTTCTTGGAGATCATCATATAGGAAGTCATTTTTGACGTCAAGTTGGAACATAGAGCAATCTTAGTTGACAACTATAGAAAAATGATTTGTATACAACTGATACAAGAGACTGGGAAATATGAAAAAGATCAACCTTGAATGTCTATGTAAAGTCTTTGGCAATGATTCTTGCCTTATATTTGTAAGTCAAACAATCAGAGAGAAACATGACGACAAATACCGAAGAGCAGCCAAAAATGTCACCCCTATGGGTGGGAACAAGAGTCCAAGTGTTATGAGAAAGAAAAGTAGACATCTCTTCATCCATAGCCTACTTCCAACATAAATGTTCTTAGTTTCTTAGTATGATGTAGGATGGCAGCTGCCGATAAGGCTAGTGCGAACCTACTACGAAAGGTACTCAGATGCTCATAGGAAGTCACGTTGGCAACAGGGTATTGAGTACATCTGAAGTCTTTCCTAAGAGCAATTGGAACGTCGCAATCTAAAGCTATGCGTAGAGTGGAAACTTCAGAGGAAGGAGATGCACAAGGAGCTAGAGGGAGAATTACATAAGTGGGAGGTAGAATAGTAAGTGGATGGTGATGTCGTGAGAAAACTTGAAGAATAGGGGGCGGAGAGTGGAGGGGTGGAGGGTTGGTGGTGAAGGTGGTGAAGGTGGTGGTGATGGTCGAAGAGTTAGAGTATTTGGAAAGGGCGAAGAATGAATAACGGGTATGGAGGGCATTGTTTCCGAGGGAAGGTACAGAAGATGGGGTAAGGATGGTATCAATAAGAGAGATTGTCCCTTCTCGGAAAAATATGGAATGGTTTCAAAGAAGGTGACGTCAGCAAAGACATACTGAGGTCGAGATAGGGGGTCAATGCACCGAGAACATTTTTGGTCGAGGAGTAACCTAAGAAGTTGTTGAAACCGAAAACTCGATCTCGTGGAGTTCACCCTTGGGGAAGGGGTGATCGCGTGCCTACTTCTCTCCTGCAAGCAAAACAACAAGTAAGCAAAGAACTGACCCAAGGGCTTGGCGGGAGGACCCACTACACACCCGGAAGATCTTAGAGCGCTTCCCCTCCTTAGCCAAAGACCGAGCTAAGGTATCCTCAGAAAGCGCTTGAGATGGAGCAAGAGGGCACCAGAAGCAGGCTTTTTGAGGTACCCCTTGGGTCCTATTTATAGATTTCTGGAAACGGCCTACAAATAGCCAACTCCCGCTGTTCTGAACGGCTATGTGCAGTCCAGGTTGGTCTGGCAACAGCATAACTCCGTTGTTCTGAAAGGCTATGGGCAGGGCCAGCGGGGGTAAAACAGTAAAAAATACCTCATAGACCTGGACGAGCTGAGGAGCTCGGCCACCCCTAAAGATCCTGCTCTCATGCTGCCTCCCGAGCTCCTTAGGGCGAGTGCGAGCTGGGATACTAAGCTCGCCCATCGATCGGCCTCCATTAGTCGAGCTCAACTCGACGAAACCCGGACTTGGCTCGGCGAATGCCGAGCTCGGGGTCGACGAATGCTGAGCTCGGGCTCGGATTTCCCTGTCGAGCTCGCCTGGGGCCTGGGTGATCTGAACCGGACGGTCTGGTTCCTGGCGACCCCACTCGTCGGATACGGGGTTGTACACAATCCCCGCTCTTTTTGAGCTAGGCAAAGCTCGGAGAGAAACATTTAACCCCAAGTGTTCGGCGAGTACGGGGTGAACCAGAGAGAATCTTCGGGTGGGGTCCACCTGTGGCTATATATATACACCTGCATATTTGCCTGACTTTTGCCATTCTCTCTGCTCTAGCCCTGCCGAGATGCCGATCCCAAAGGAGATTCAAGAGCGGCTCGCCCGGGTTCGCCAGACCTCGGCTGCTCGTGTAGCTGCCCTGACTGCGGTTCCACCCGCCGTCCCGCAGGGTGGCTCGACCGAACCCAACTCTGCCAAGAGGCTGAAGTCGTTTCCTCTGGCGGCCCAGCCCATTTATGATGACCTGAGGAGAGCCCTGGAACATGGGGATGGCTTGTCCAATCTGCCTCCCCCTGACAAGGGCAAAGATATTGTTGACCTCTGCGACGGCCCGGACAGCCAGCTTGATGGCATGGGGGGCGCCACGCCGCGAGACTCCACCCTGCGAGCTGTAAAAGCCGAACAGAAACAAACCGGAAGTGGTTTAACTGAAACTTTATTATCCGAAAAAGGTATTTATTACAAAGGTATGACCTCTCTTATATAGAATGGAGGAGAGAAGAGAGAATACAAATACGAGATGAGAGACTAAAAATTTACAGGACACAAGCGGACTATACAGACACAAACCGCACAAGCCGCGCGGTTAGAGAGAGGGGCTAACCGCTCGGCTACTACCAGAGAGAGAGAGACTGTCATGGGAGACCGCTAGACCGCCCGGTCTCCAAGTCGCCAGAGACAAACAGCTAGACCGCTTGGACTTCAGACAGCAACACACAGCAACCAAACCGCTGAAGGGTAACAGCAAAACCGCGCAGTCATCAACCCGCCAAGCCAGACCGCCAGACCGCCAGACCGCCAGACCACCAGACCACCCAGTTACCAACTTCAACACTCCCCCTCAAGCTGGAGCATATATATCGATCATGCTCAGCTTGTCAGAAATATGAATAAACGAGGCAGATACTGGCTTGATGAAGATGTCAGACAGCTCTTTATCAGAAGTGACGAAGGGAATGCAATTTTGTTCTTTCAAAATCTCTTCACGAATGAAATGACAGTCGACCTCAATGTGCTTGGTTCTTTCATGGAAGACCGGATTTTTGGAGATGTATATGACAGCCTTGTTGTCACAGAACATAGGTAGAGGATGGTTGTAGACTTCTCCTAAATCCAGCATGAGAGCCCGTAGTCATTTTAACTCACAAGTAGTCGATGTCATACTCTGATACTCTGCTTCAGCACTGGACCTGGAAACCACAGACTGCTTCTTGCTCTTCCAGTTTACCAGATTTCCCCCAACAAAGGTGCAGAAACCGGAGGTAGACTTGCGATCCCCTTTGTCATCAGCGCAACTCGCATCTGAGTATGCTTCAACCCTCAGATGACCATTCTTCTGAAAGAGTAATCCTTTCCCAGGCGCTGCTTTGACATACTCCAAGATCCGCAAGGCGGACTGTAGATGGCACTCCCTAGGTGCTTGCATGAATTGACTCACCTTGCTCACAGCATAGGAAATGTCGGGCCTGGTCACTGTGAGATATATGAGCTTACCAACTAGATGCCTGTACCGCGTAGTATCCGAAAGAAGAGGCGAATCATCTGTCCAGGTTTTGTCTTCTCCAATTGTCATGGGGCATCGGGCAGGTTTGGCTCCAGTCAATCCTGCTTCTTTTAATAGATCAAGGGCATACTTACGCTGGGAGAGGACTAAGGAGTTGGGCTTCCGAGAGATTTCGATCCCCAAAAAGTACTTCGGAGATCCCATATCTTTTGTGACCAGATGTTGACGAAGATGCCGCTTTGTCAAGGCTACCCCTTCCTGATCATCGCCAGTGAGAAGAATATCATCGACGTACACAGCAAGAACCACCAGTCCCGAGGAGGTTTTGCGAATAAATAGCGAGTGATCGGCAGAGCTGCGCGCAAAACCAACGGCCGCCACGATGCCGCTGAACTTGTCAAACCAAGCCCGAGGGCTCTGCTTGAGGTCATAGATTGCCTTCTTCAACCGGCATACTCGTGTCTCCCCCTGAGCAACATACCCAGGAGGTTGCTCCATGTAGACGGCCTCCTGAAGATCACCATAAAGGAAGACATTCTTTACATCCAGCTGGAAAATCGGCCACTCGCAATTGACGGCCACAGAGAGAAGGACACGTATAGTGCTGAGACGAGTCACGGGAGAGAAAGTGTCAAAGTAATCAACTCTATATGTCTGAGTAAAGCCCTTAGCAACAAGGCGAGCTTTATAACGGTTCATCGTGCCGTCCGGGCCAAATTTGACCACAAAGACCCAGCGACAGCCAACAACATCAGTACCGAAGGGAGGAGGAACAAGAGTCCAGGTACCCCGCTCCGTGAGGGTCGTCATTTCCTCATCCATGGTCAGCTTTCAGTGAGGAATAACAAGAGCCTCCGGGTAGGAACGTGGTGTGACAGTGGCTGAGATAGCCAGCGCAAAGGCCCTGCGAGAAGAGGTAAGACGATCATAGGAAACAACAGCAGCAAGGGGGTGTACGGTACACGTCTGCACCCCTTTGCGAAGAGCTACAGGAAGGTCCAGGTCGGCGGCTCCTTCGGCATCTGGAGCATCCGTGGCAGAGAGAGCTGGCCCGGGAGGAGAGAGCGACGGCGGTGGAGATGAGGGAGACGGTGGCGGAGAAGTGGGAGAGAGAGGCGGAGGGAGAGGAGTGGACGGAGACGGTGTAGGGGTGGATATCGCGGTAGGAGACGAGGGAACGAAGGGAATAGCAGGAGAATCAGAAGCTGGGGGAAGAGGAGAGGAAGCTGGGGGAAGAGAAGAGGAGTCATCCGAGAAGTAGGAGGCATTCTCGAAGAAGGTAACGTCAGCGGAGACGAACTGCAGATGGGGCATGCACAAATGCAGTGCACCAGAAAGACACTTTTGGTGGAGCGAGGGGATAGCTTATCACGGGTGGCAGATGGGGCATGCACAAATGCAGTGCACCCAAAGATTCGGAGAGGGAGAGGAAAAGGCTCCTTGCCCGGATACAGAATGGAGAATGGGGTTTTCCCGTGGAGAACTGTGGATGGAATGCGATTGATGAGATAGCAGGCAAGGAGAACAGCATAGCCCCAATATGAGCGAGGGACATGCATCTGGGTCATCAATGTGCGAGCGACATCGAGGAGGTGACGGTTTTTGCGTTCCGCCACCCCCATTTTGTTGGGAGGTATAAACACAGCTAGTCTGATGAATAATGTCATGTTGCACACAAAAAGAGGTAAACGCATGACTCAAATATTCTTTAGCATTGTCAGAGCGAAAGGTTTTAATGCAAACACCAAACTGAGTTTTAATTAACTGATAAAAAGAAATCCATACATCGAAAAGTTCAGAGCGATCTCGTAAGAGATACACCCAAGTACATCTAGAAAAATCATCAATAAAAGTGACAAAATAAGAACTACCCCGACCAATGGTGAGGGTAGCAGCAGGTCCCCAGACATCGGAGTGGACAAGATCAAAAGGACGAGTAGAGCCCCGACCTTGCTTCGGTGGGAAGGAGGAACGGTGATGCTTGTCTAGTTGACAAGCGTCGCAGTGGAGAGGAGTACTGGAGGGAGGGAGGTGGAGCAGAAGCTGATGTAGAAGTCGTGGTGGAGGATGACCGAGGCGGAGATGCCACTGAAGAAGATCCGTACAAGAAGATGAGAAGGCGGATAAGGCGGAAACGTTGTCCAGGAAGTAGAGGCCGCCGCTCTCAGTCCCAGTAGCAATCGTCCGTTGGGAGCTCGGATCCTGAAAAGAATAAGAAGTCGGAGTAAACGTCACAGAACACTGAAGCTGCTTGCATAAATAGTTAACCGACAATAAATTGCACGGAAACTTGGGCACATAGAGAGTGTCCGCTAGTCGAAGGGACGGAGTAACATGAACCACTCCCGACTCATGAACCGGGGAGGGAGAGCCGTCTGCAACGAGGACCGGGGGCAACCGATCATGCTGTTCGAGTAGAGAGAAGCACTGAGGATTGACCGTCATGTGATTAGTTGCACCAGAGTCGATGAGTCATTTACCTTGAGTTACCACATGGGCACTACCTGAGGATGTGACCACAAAGGCAGACGGCTTGGAAGAGGAGGCGGAAGAGTCGCCGGAGGGGCGAAGATGGGGATGCTTCGTCCAGCAGCGTTCGAAAGTATGGTCGGTGTGGCCACAGTGAGAGCAGAGGTAACGGGAAGAAGCACGTCCGCCGGACTGGTGACTGCGGCTACCAGAGCCACTCCGCTGAGTTTGATGAGCATAGTTGTCCGGTGGAGAAGCGGGCAGAAGTGGGCGCTGAATGAGAGAGGTGACAGCGGCGATGCGGGCAGCGGTGGCATCTAAGGTAGGCGATTCTGCCTCACCCAGAATTTGCTGGCGGATCATGTCATATGTATCAGGAAGCCGGAGCAGATAACACACAACCAGAAGCTCCTGGAAGTGTTTGTGTTGTTGAGCCAAATCCGCAGAAAAGGGGCGATTCTGAAGAATCTCAGCCCCAAGAGTCTGAACCTGTTGGTAGGCAGCAGCAGGAGACAAGGTAGGACGGGCAAAGAGGTCTGCATACAACGTATAGATGCGGGACGTCTGAGCCCCCTTGGAGTACAGAGCGGCAAGATGAAGCCAAGCGGCCTTGACCGTCTCATCATGACGGATGACGGGAAGGCACTCATCGGATAGGCTGTTAGCGAGCCAAGTACGCACAAGCGCGTCACTCGCATCCCAGTCATCAAAGAGAGGTGAAGTGGTAGGAGGAGGGTCATCAATGAGATGGTGGCGTTTGCGTTGCGAGCGTAGGAGAAAGGTGAAAGAGACGCTCCAATCTGGGTAGTTGGAGCCGACAAGCTTGGAAACTGTGTCAAGGTTCCCGGAAGGAGTAGGAGGAAGAGGCAGAGTCGGATTGGCGACAGGGGTGGTGGCAGGAGTGGTGGCAGTAGAAGCATCAGAAAGAGCCATAGGAGCAAACAACGGGAAGTCGTGCGGTTAGGAAACAATCCGCGCGGATAGGAAGAAGAAGAGCTGCAGCGGTCACGAGGGCAGACACCAGCGGCCAGGAAAGTCACGACCAAACCGCAGACCCAAGCAGAGGGATAGAAGTCGAGCGGCTAGAAGATAGTCCGCGCGAACAGAAGCGAAGAGCAACAAGGCAAACAAGGCAACAGGTCGCGGCGATAGGATGCGGCGACTTAGCACAGGTAACAAAGAGGTCGCGCACACAGAGGGCAACGACAAGGAGAGAAAGAAGCCGCGCGGACAGGGCGCAAACAGGCGAAGCAAGCCGCGCGGACAGGGAAGACGCACAGAATCAGGAGGAGAAGATCGAGTCCTCTGATACCATGTAAAAGCCGAACAGAAACAAACCGGAAGTGGTTTAACTGAAACTTTATTATCCGAAAAAGGTATCTATTACAAAGGTATGACCTCCCTTATATAGAATGGAGGAGAGAAGAGAGAATACAAATAAGAGATGTGGGACTAAAAATTTACAGGACACAAGCGGACTATACAGACACAAACCGCACAAGCCGCTCGGTTGGACAGAGGGGCTAACCGCTCGGCTACTACCAGAGAGAGAGACTGCCATGGGAGACCGCTAGACCGTCCGGTCTCCAAGTCGCCAGAGACAAACCGCTAGACCGCTTCGACTTCAGACAGCAACACACAGCAACCAAACCGCTGAAGGGTAACAGCAAAACCGCGCGGTCATCAACCCGCCAAGCCAGACCGCCCGGTCACCAACTTCAACACGAGCCAAGACCACACTTGGCGACTCGCGATTCAGAACTCCGGAGAATCGTCCCCGGGACTCGTCGCCCCCCTTTGGGACCTTGGGGGTGGACTCGCAGAAGCCGAATTCATCGGTTCGCGCTCCTTCCCCTCAGCGACCTGTCATGACCACGGGGGCAGGTGTGGAAACCATCCCCATTCCGGGATTCGACCTCCTCTCACTGGGAACGCGCTGCCCAGGCCGCGGGAAGGACCTGAGGTTTGTCCCTCCCCGTACCTTCTTGGAGATGTCGAGCTCGTCAGGTAAACTTGGCCTTGGATTCTTGTCATGTGGTTTTCCAGCACACCTCCCCTTGCAGATGTTTCTGTCTTCACAGCTCCCCCCAGCCAATCCGCGGTCGAGGAGTCTTCGCGGACAGTCAACTACTCTCCCCTCCCCTCCCCGAGCTCGCTGGACTCTTACCTAGGCCCTGAAGTGGAGAATGACGAGCTGACGAGGAGGGGGATCAAGCTCTTCAAGAAACTTGTGCGCGGGCTGCGCGAGGTGAAGGAGGTCAATATGGCGCTGCAACGCGACTACGTGCGTCTCGCTTACGAGGTGCGAGGCGGCCAGGCTGGCGAGATGACGTCTCATTCCCGGCTTCTGGACGAGATCGACGATGGCCTTTCGGTGGAGCAAAGGAATTCAGGGCGGATCCGCGAGCTTCTCCTCTAGCGGCAATCTGGGGGACGGGGAATGCGAGGCCGGGGTAGATAGAAGGAGGCTCCCTTGCCGAGCCGACCGACACTCGCCTCCTGGTCCCCCTCTGCCCGCGGACCCTGCTTTTTTATTTTTGCACTTAATTCTTGTAATAACTTCAAACATTCTTAGACTAGTGTCTGGTATTCGAATAATAATAATAAGTATATTGCTTCGTATTTAACTTGGCCAGGGACGGGATGGGACAGAAGTCGGCGAGCTGGGGGTTGGCGAGCTGGGCCGATTGGACAGTTTGGCCTCAGATTCCTTTTTTATATAAATAGACCCCCCCCCCACCAACCCTATACCACCGCCTTAACTGCTTGCTTTTTCTTTCTTTTTTCGCGCCCCTCTTTCGTACTCGCGCATCACCCCTTTTGGCGAGCATGGGCAAGACCAACCCTGACGCCGATGGTCGCTCCAAATGCGCCGAGCACTTCAGGGACTACAACTTCTTTGAGGGAAACACTAGCGAGGCCGAGCTCGCCGAATTCGTCGGCGACCATGTTCCGCCGGGCTTCGAGGCGCGCCGGCCGAGGGAGGGGGAGGCCATCAACTCCTTTTACGACGACGAACTCGCCTTCCCCATCTCGCATTTTGAGGTGGGGTTCCGACTCCCCCTCTGGCCGGAAATCCGCCAGATCTTGCAGTACTACGGCGCGGTGCCCGCGCAGCTGAACTCGAACGCCATCGCCATGATGATGGCGTTCGCGAGCTTCCTCCGTCGGGAGCGGATTGAGTTCAACCTGACCGTGTTCCGGAAACTTTTTTCTTACAAGGAGACGTCGGATGGCGTCGCCTACTTCATGGGCTCGCTGATCAAGGTTCGCGAGATCGCGAACAAGCATCACAACTGGATGACCAAGATCACCTTCATCAAGGGCGATCTCGGCAACATCTCGTACTCCCCCCAGCAGAAGGGCGAGGAAATCTACCGCCCGCCCACCGTGTCCGGCAATGATGCCGACCTCCACAAATTCTTCCTCCACAAGGACTTCGAGGTCGCCTTCCTGCGAAGGGGCCTCGACTCGCTCCGCCCCGTTCTGCCCGGCGAAGGTATTGTTCTCTCCCCATTGCCGAGCTCATCATATTGTCATGGAAATCTTCTAAGTTTTCTAAGTTATTCCATGCTGGGGAGCGGCTAATCCCCGTGAACCCGCCGTTTGCGGACTCGGGGTTACATGCGGATCCTCTTGCTCGAGAGAAGGCAGCGGCGGCGGCCTGCTGAGACGAGCCGGTTTTTTCCAAACCCTCCTCCAGCAAGAGGCGACCTGAGGATGCGGGGTCGAGCCCGCCCCATCGCCCACAAGTACCAAAAAAGATGAGGAGAGTCATAGTGGCACCTCGGGCGAAACAACATCAACAACATCAACAAAGCCCCAAATACATGAGTTCGCCCGAGGTTATCCCCGATGCGTCGCCGGAGAGCCCGCTCAAGGAGATTACGAGCAAGGGGCAGAAGGGTGGCGAGACATCTCCTCCCCCTGCGGCGATCTCTGCTCTCCCTGCGGCGAAGAAGGCGACCCGCGAGCCCGCCCCGCCGAAGGAACACCCCCTTTTTGGCTTTGGGTGGAGGTGGAAGGACTCGGCTGGCGAGCCCATGGTCCAGTGGGACGCGCTGGCTCACCGAGTCTCCATCTCCACCCTCCACCCCTCTTGGGCTGACCGCGAGCTCTCCATCGGTCATGCCTATGCACTCGGCTTCGGCCTCTATGGCCGCGAGGACGCCGAGGCCTACAAGGGCATGACCCTGCGACAGCTCGGCCATGAGGGCATGCAGGCCCACATGCGAGCCATGGAGCTCCACCACATGATGGTCCGCCGCAGCTTCAATCTCAGCAACCACCTCCAGAAGGCCGAGCAAACACGCGACGTCGCCAAGGATAAGGCCGTCGACCTGGAGAGATAGCTCGGCATTGCTGAGAGCGTTCTCACCCAAAACGCCGGCGGACTGGTAAGTATCGGACTTCCTTCTCCCCCCTTTTACTTAGAATTTTTCGTGTTGTTGCTAACGTAATTCCTTTCTCATCAGGATGCCAAGGCCGCTGGAGAGTTGCGGGCTCGCGCCGCCGAGCAGAAAGAGGAGATCGACCAGTTGTGCGCCCGTCTTGCCGAGCTGGAGGGGACGAACGCGAAGCTGATGGAGGAGAACACGAGCCTCAGTCGTGAGGTCCGCCGCCAAGCGGAGATCTTCTTCCCGACTCGCGACGTCGAGCCCACCTTCCCCTACAAGAGCTCGAGGATCTTCGGCAAGGCTGACGTCGCTGAGAGGCTGCGGATTAACTCGATCCAAACTGCCGAATGTACCCTCCAGATGATGAAGGATACAGGAGTGCTGGCGGAGGGTTGCGAGAAGATCTCAGTCTGGGACCTGATGCCGAGCCTGTTCCCGGCGACGCCGGCCAGCGAGAAGGAGGATAGCCTTGACGCGCTCTTCGGGAAGGGCTTCCAGGACCTGTCCGGCGAAGGGGGGGAGGATCACCAGTCCGGCGAGGGGGGCAAAGGTTGATCATGTATTTTCTTTTTTGTTTTGTAATCTCGCCGAGGCGAGCTCCTCCTGTAACTATCACTATTTAATGGAATACATTTTTGATTATGATTTTGTCTATTTTTTCTATCTTCTTTCTGGACTCTCCTGCAGCGCCCTGCTTGCCTGCGAGCACTTCCCCTGTCGACCTCGCGTAGACAGATTTTGCGGTTAGGATAGTTGTTTGGACCTGCTCCCAAGAGTAGGCCTTGAGAGCTCGCCGATTCTTAGATGATCCGGTGGTGGACTATCTGTCGCACTGGGCACACTACCCCCAATTCGCTCGCAAGCTGCCCATAATTTTGTCAATATAATACCAAAATCGAAAAATTTTCCAAGTAAAATTGAGAAGAGGTAAAATGTCCTGCCAGAGCTCGCCTCCTTCCGGCGAGATCTAAGGGTCCGGCTTGTCGCCCTTCTGCCGAGGCCGAGCTGAGCTTGGCGAGCCCGGACTCGCCTGTGCAGAGCTTTCTTCTCCGCTTTTTTAGAAAAAATACCAAGCTCCTTGGACACCAACTGAAGAGTAAAGGACTCGCCCGAGTGACATCCAGCCACTGCCGGCTAGGTGAGAGACTGAGAGCGGGATCTGCTCGGGGTCCGGGTAGACACCATCGAGTGACATCCAGCCCAGCCAGCTAGGTGAGAGCCTAACAGAGGGATCTGCTCGGGGTCTGAGTAGACACCATCGAGTGACTCCCAGCCCTATCAGCTAGATGAGAGCCTGACAGCGGGATCTGCTCGGGGTCCGGGTAGACATCATCGAGTGACTTCCAGCCCTGTCAGCTAGGTGAGAGTCTGGCAGCGGGATCTGCTCGGGGTCCAAGTAGACACCATCGAGTGACTTCCAGCCCTGCCAGCTAGGTGAGAGTCTGGCAGCGTGATCTGCTCGGGGTCCGGGTAGACACCATCGAGTGACTTCCAGCACTGCCAGTTAGGTGAGAGTCTGGCAGCGGGATCTGCTCGGGGTTCGGGTAGACACCATCGAGTGACTTCCAGCCCTGTCGGCTAGGTGAGAGCCTGGCAGTGGGATCTGCTCGGGGTCCGGGTAAACTCCATCGAGTGACCTTTATCCCTGTCAGCTAGGGGAGAGCCTGGCAGCTGGATCTGCTCGGGGTTCGGGTAAACACCATCGAGTGACTTCCAGCCCTGGCAGCTAAGTGAGAGCCTGGCAGCGAGATCTGCTCGGGGTCCGGGTAGACTCCATCGAGTGACTTCCAGCCCTGCAAGCTAGTGGAGAGCCTGGCAGCGGGATCTGCTCGGGGTCCGGGGAGACACCATCGAGTGACTTTCAGCCCTGCCAGCTAGGTGAGAGCCTAGCAGCGGGATCTGCTCGGGGTCCGCGTAGACACCATCGAGTGACTTCCAGCCATGTCAGCTAGGTGAGAGTCTGGCAGCGGGATCTGCTCGGGGTCCGGGTAGACACCATCGAGTGACTTCCAGCCATGTCAGCTAGGTGAGAGTCTGGCAGCGGGATCTGCTCGGGGTCTGGGTAGACACCATCGAGTGACTTCCAGCAGTTAGGTGAGAGTCTGGCAGCGGGATCTGCTCGGGGTCCGGGTAGACACCATCGAGTGACTTCCATGCCAGCGAGCCTGGCAGCGGGATCTGCTCGGGGTCCGGGTAGACACCATCGAGTGACTTCCAGCCCTGCCAGCTAGGTGAGAGCCTGGCAGCGGGATCTGCTCGGGGTCCGGGTAGACACCATCGAGTGACTTCCAGCCCTGCCAGCTAGGTGAGAGCCTGGCAGCGGGATCTGCTCGGGGTCCGGGTAGACACCATCGAGTGACTTCCAGCCCTGCCAGCTAGGTGAGAGTCTGGCAGCGGGATCTGCTCGGGGTCCGGGTAGACACCATCGAGTGACTTCCAGCCCTGCCAGCTAGGTGAGAGGCTGGCAGCGGGATTTGCTCGGGGTCCGGGTAGACACCATCGAGTGACTTCCAGCCCTGCCAGCTAGGGGAGAGCCTGGCAGCGGGATCTGCTCGGGGTCCGGGTAGACACCATCGAGTGACTTCCAGCCCTGCCAGCTAGGTGAGAGCCTGGCCGCGGGATCTGCTCGGGGTTCGGGTAGACTCCATCGAGTGACTTCCAGCCCTGCCAGCTAGGTGAGAGCCTGGCAGCGGGATCTGCTCGGGGTCCGGGTAGACACCATCGAGTGACTTCCAGCCCTGTCAGCTAGGTGAGAGCCTGGCAGCGGGATCTGCTCGGGGTCCGGGTAGACACCATCGAGTGACTTCCAGCCCTGCCAGCTAGGTGAGAGCCTGGTAGCCGGATCTGCTCGGGGTCCGGGTAGACACCATCGAGTGACTTCCAGCCCTGCCAGTTATGTGAGAGCCTTGCAGCGGGATCTGCTCGGGGTCCGGGTAGACATCATCGAGTGACTTCCAGCCCTGTCAGCTAGGTGAGAGTCTGGCAGCGGGATCTGCTCGGGGTCCGGGTAGACACCATCGAGTGACTTTCAGACCTACCAGCTAGGTGAGAGCCTGGCAGCGGGATCTGCTCGGGGTCTATCAAATGAATACATCCTATCACACGAGTTGCTACAGCAGAACTGGTGCATCAAAAGATTTTATTAAGGACAAAACACCACTTACATGTCTCAAGGATAAAAACGCTTCAAGTCGTCACCGCTGCAGGTGAGACTCAGGGTCTCGCCCTCCACATTTCGGAGTCGATACCCTCCTGATCTTAATGCTTCTTTTACAATGAACGGGCCCTCCCAGCTGGGGTTGAGCTTCCCCACGGTTGCCGACCTTCCCGCTGCATCCACCTTTTTCAGCACCAAGTCCCCCTCCGCAAATTGTTTAACTCTGACGTGTTTGTCAAAGTACTTAGTCATTCTCCTCTTCACCTCTTCTTGTCGGATGGCGGAGAGGTCACGCAGCTCCTCCACCATATCCAGGGAGAGCCGCAGTTCTTCCTCGTTCTCGGCCTGCCACTCTTCCCTGCCTTCCCCGACTGCGACAACTTGAGGCGTTTGAATTTCGAATTTCACGGGGAGTACCGCTTCGCACCCATGGGAGAGCTTGAAAGGAGTCTCTCATGTAGCTGTGTTGGGGGTGGTCCTCAGGGCCCAGAGGACCGCGGGAAGCTGCTCCACCCAGCTCCCTTTCAGATTCTCAACTTTCTTCTTTAGGAGGTTTACAATAATTTTATTCGCGGCCTCCACCTGTCCGTTGCTCCTAGGGTGGTGAACCGAGGCGAACCTGAGGTCGATCCCGAGCTGCCCGCAAAGCTGGTGAATTCTGCGCTGGCGAACTGGGGACCGTTGTCCGTGACAGTGGCCTGGGGCAGCCCGTGACGACAGATGATCTCCCCCTAAACAAAGTTCCGGATGACCTGGGAAGTCACCTTAGTCAGGGACTTCACCTCCAACCACTTAGAGAAATAATCGATCATCACCAACAAGAACCTTCTTTGCTCACTGGCCTGGGGGAACGGTCCAACCAAATCCATCCCCCAAATCGCAAAGGGCCAGGGGCTGTGATACTATTGAGTCGCTGTGCGGGCTGTAGCTGGAGGGGGCAAACAGCTGCCACTTGTGACATCTTCTTGTGAACTCTGCAGCATCGCGGCCCAGGGTTGGACAGAATTACCTTGCCTGACGATCCTTCCTTCCAGGGTCCGACTCCCGGAGTGACTCCCACACTCCCTAGAGTGGACTTCTTCCAAGATTCTTTGTACTTCTCTCTCGGCCACGCAACGGGCCAACATCCCCGAGAGAGTCTTCCTGTACAACTGCCCGTCCCGGAGGAGGTAGTACGCCGATTTGTACCTGATCTTCTTCCTGTCCACCCCCTCCGGATACTCTCCCGTAGAGAGGAAAGTTGTGACTGAGTCCATCCACGAGGGGCGTTGATCTATCTCCATGAGCTCTCCCTCTTCGATGGAAGGGCGGAATAGGTCGGTGATGGTACCCCCCACCCGGGGACCATGTTTCGCTAGCTGATCGACCTGCTCGTTCTCCTCCCGGGGCACGTGTCGGATGGAAAAAGTTTGGAATATGCCAATGACTCCCTTCACTTTGGCTAAGTATAATCGCAAGGTAGGCTCTCTTGCCTCAAACTCCCCGTTGATCTGGGAAGCCACCACCATGGAGTCGGTGAGGACCTCCACGTCCAAAACCCCCAGCTCCCTGGCCAGGCGCAGCCCTGCTATCACGGTCTCGTACTCGGCCTGGTTGTTGGTGATGGGAAGTGCACCACCACCGTTTGTTCGATTCTAGTTCCCTGGGGGCTTTCCAAGATTACCCCCACCCCCAGGGAATGCCTCCCCGAGGCGCCATCTACCTTCACCTTCCATGGGTCGGACGAGTGAGCTCTTCCTCCGCCACCTCAATCACATAATCGGCCTAAAAGTCGGCCATCGCTTGAGCCTTGATCGAGAGGGGGGGACGAAGGAGATGTCGAACTCGCTCAACTCCACCGACCACTTGGCCAACCTGCCTGAATGCTCCACCCCCTCAAAGATGTTGCGGAGGGGATGGTCAGTCACCACTCGGATGGAGTGTGCCTGGAAATAGGGCCGCAGCCTCCGGGCCGAGATGATCCGGGCGAAGGCCAGCTTCTCCAAGATTGGATACCGGAGCTCGGCCTTCCTCAAGACCCGGCTCACGTAGTATATGGGGAGCTGCTTCTTCCCCTCTTCACGAACTAGGACGGAGCTCAAGGCCTCCGCCCCGACCCCGAGATATAAAAATAGGTCCTCCCCCTCCTTTGGCCCTTGGAGCAACGGAGCCCGCGTCAATTACATTTTAAGAGCTTGGAATGCCTCCTCGCACTCCTTGGTCCATTCAAACTTTTGCCCCCCCCCCCCCCCCCCAGTGTTTTGAAGAAGGGGGAGCACTTCTCCCCGGCCCGGGAGAGGAACCTGCTTAACCCTGCCAACTTCCCTGTCAATCGTTGCACCTCCTTAGTATTTCTTGGCGACTCTAGCTCCATGATAGCTTTGACCTTATCAGGATTTGGCTCGACCCCCGCGGGGGTGAGGAGGTGCCCCAAGAACTTCCCCCTGCTGGCCCCGAAGACACACTTCAGGGGGTTCAGCCGCATCTTGTACTTGCGCAGGGTGGCGAAGGTCTCCTCTAGGTCCTGGAGGTGAGAGTCCACATCCTGACTCTTGATCATGAGATCATCCACGTACACCTCCAGGTTCCTTCCCTTCTGTTCCCGGAAGACCCTGTCCATCATTTTTTGATAGGTCGACCCTGCGTTCTTCAGCCCAAAGGGCATCATTTTATAGCAGTAGCACCCATCACCCGTGATGAACGAGACGTCCTTGACGTCCGGGGGTGCATCCTGATTTGGTGGTAACATACGTCACCGACCGTCCCCTTTTTTAACCATGACTACATTAGAGACCCAGCCGGGGTATTGGATTTCGGATATGAAGCCGGCCCTGAGAAGTTTTGTCATCTCCTCCCTGATGGGCTCGGCCAGCTTGTCCGCGGTGGACCTCTTCTTTTGCTGGACGGGGCGTGCTCCCGGGTCCAGGTTGAGGCGGTGGCAAGCCACTTCCGCGTCAACCCTCGGCATCTCCGCGGCGCTCCATGCGAAGATGTCCACGTTCTTCTGGATGCATGCCAGCATCCTGCCTTGAGCCTCCGGGGTCAGCCCTCCGCTGACGCGGACCTTCTCCACCCTGCCTCCAAGGGTGAGAACCTCCAGCTCCACCACCTCTTCCGCAGCATCCAGCCTGGACTGCTGCTCCCATTCTCCGACGTCCCCCTCCTCTGGGACAAGAACCTCCTCTACTCCCTCCACGGCCATCGCCTCGGCCGACTCCTCCCGATCTCCTCCTGCCACCTCGACCTCGGTGCAGTTCTCCACCTCCATCTCCTCCCTGCCAGCTTCCTGCTCCGCCTCCTCCATCCTTCGCTCCATCTCCTCAGCTCCCTCCTGCCAAGAGATGGATTTCACGGCAGTAACGTAGCACTCCCGCGCCACTTTTGGGTCCCCCCTGACCCGGACCTGGATCCCCTCGGCATTGAACTTCAAGCATTGATGGAACGACGAGTGGACGCAGCGGAAGGCGCTGATGAGGGCCCTCCCGAAGATGGCGTTGTAGCTGCTGGGGGCATCCACGATGACAAACCTGCAGTTCCGGGACTGCCCCCCAGGGTGATATGGAGTCTCACTCCTCCTACCTTCTTCCTCTCCCCCGAAAATCCAAACAAGGGCCCATTTGAAGCCAACACCCTCTTCTCCTCCACCTTAATCGTGTCAAACGCCTTCTTAAAGACGACGTTGACGGAGCTTCCGTTGTCGACGAGGATCCGGGAGACGGTGAAATTTTCGATGGCCGTCTGGATGACCAGCGCATCGCAAAATGGATCCTCATGATCCGGCATATCACTCCTCGAGAAGGTAATCCTCTCTTCTGGGGGTGGGGTTTGGGATGTGGAGCAAACGCTCCGGCGATACATGGTATGGAGGCTCGCCCTCCGAGAGGCCTCTACCCCACCCCCCACCCCCCCACCCCCATGGATCACTCTGATCCCTCCTCGGGTCCCGACGTCCACCCGATCCTCACACCGATCCTCCTCCGTCTGAGGCAGGACCTCCTCGATCCTCACCTCCTGGCGCCCCTGTTGCTGTTGTTGCTCCCAGTTTCCCCTCATTTCGAGGAACTCCGGGCACGTGGCTGTGGCGTGCCCTTCCTCTTGATGGAGGTCGCAGTAGGGCAACTCCACCCTAACTTCTCTCCTCCTCCTCTTTGCTACTTTCCTCCTCTCCCCTATGGCTATGGTCATAGCATGTTCTTGATCGGGGAGTGGAGGCCTCTGCTCTCGCCTCCAACCCGGGGGGTGGAATTGATCTTGTCCCCCTTGATGGCGGTCCCTTCCTTGGTACCCTCTCTGTGGCCCTGCTCTTGCCACTCGGGCCTCCAGCCCAACCGATGGTCGGGCTCCTGACGCCCCCACCTGGGTTGCTGCTACCCTAGAGCTGCCTCTGCTCCCTCTGCCGGGGCTCGACTCTCATCTCCTCCTGCCCTCTTCCGCCTCTCGGCTCCTTCTCTTCCTTTGTGGCCCACCTAGCCAATTTCCGGGCGAACTCCGGATTCGACGCCTCCCCGTCGACTTCTCTCGCCGCCCTCTCCATCAACTCCTCGTAAGAGAGGGGGCACTCTTTTCAGCTCCATCCTGAAGAAACCATGTTGCAGCCCCAGGGTGAAGGCCATCATCAGACTATGGCCCGGCATCTCCTGGACCTGGGTGACCTCCTCCTGGAACCGGTCCACGTAGCTCCCCAAGGTCTCATTCATTCCCTGCTTGATGTGGAACAGGGATTCTGACTCCTTCTTACTCCTCTTCGAGGTAGTGAACCTCAACATGAACACCTGGCGCAGGTCCTCGAAGCAGTAAATGGAGCTGGCCGGCAGCTGGTGAAACCACTCCCTCACCTTCTCCTTGAGGGTGATGGCGAAGAGTTGACACTTGAACCCATCCGACATCTGCCGGATCGAGACCACGTCCTCAAACCACTAGGACGTGTTGGACCGGGTCTCCCTTCCCGGTGTAGTAGGACATCTCGGGTTCCCTGAACCCCTCTGGAACTGGAGCAGAAGAGACCAACTCGCTAAAGGGGCTGTCTCCCCCCAATGGGCGAGCTGGCACATCTCGCGGGCCCAGCTCGATGATCCGGACTCCGCCTGCCGAGCCGGGGAAGAGCACGCGCCCGGGGAGCTCGCACCCTCGGCCTTCCTCGGCCACCTCCTTCCCAGCTCGCCTTTCGGGAGCGTCCTCGCCCAGAGACGGGGCGGCTGCGATCTGGGCAGCTGGAGTCGAGCATTCGGCCCGCGCGCCGAGTGCGAACTTGACGAGGCCCAGCACCTCGTTCCTGAAATCTTCGAACATCCCCAACGTGGCCAGAGGTGGGGGGCGGCGAGTCCGACCTGTCAGATCCTTGTCCTCCTGTCATCGAGCTCGCTGAAGATTTTTTGTACTGACCACGCTCCACGCTCACCGCACCAAAATGTTGAAACCAAAAACTCAGTCTCGTGGAGTTCACCCTTGGGGAAGGGGTGATCGCGAACCTACTTCTCTCCTGCAAGCAAAACAACAAGCAAAGAACTGACCCAAGTGCTCGGCGGGAGGACCCACCACACACCCGGAAGATCTTAGAGCGCTTCCCCTCCTTAGCCAAAGGCCGAGCTAAGGTATCCTCAGAAAGCGCTTGAAATGGAGCAAGAGGGCACCAGAAGCAGGCTTTTTGAGGTACCCATTGGGTCCTATTTATAAATTTCTGAAAACGGCCTGCAAATAGCCAACTTCGCTGTTCTGAACGGCTATGTGCAGTCCAGGTTGGCCTACCAACAGCGTAACTCCGCTGTTCTGAAAGGCTATGGGCAGGCCAGCGGGGGCAAAACAGTAAAAAATACCTCATAGACCTGGGCGAGCTGAGGAGCTCGGCCACCCCTGAAGATCCTGCTCGCCTGCTGTCTCCCGAGCTCCTTAGGGCGAGTGCGAGCTGGGATACTAAGCTCGCCCTTCGATCGGCCTCCATTAGTCGAGCTCAGCTCGACGAAACCCGGACTTGGCTCGGCGAATGCCGAGCTCGGGGTCGACGAATGCCGAGCTCGGGCTCGGATTTCCCTGCCGAGCTCGCCTGGGGCCTGGGTGATCTGAACCGGCCGGTCTGGTTCCTGGCGACCCCACTCGCCGGATACGGGGTTGTACAGAAGTCACATTTGATTGCACGAACAGATAATTTGCCACGGTCTTAAGCAGGGATGTGAACAAATGTCATGCAAGTAAAATGCAACATATGAGAGGATAAAAGAAAGAGAATGATGATTGACCTTAAAGAATCGATGAGGGCGTGATTGATCAAATAATACGGGACAAGAATGACTTTTGGTACAGGCAACTTCATGGAGGTAATGATTCTTCCTCTCTGCGATGCAGTTTGATTATTACGTATAAGCACAACTACTTTGATGAATAATGTCGTGAGATATATAAGAGGAAAAAGGGTTAGTTGTGTATTTTTTTGTGATGTATGAACACAAATATTTGAGGGTCCAAATGGTTTAACTTCATGATAAAAAGACCGGAAATTATTGAGGAGTTCATATATATCTTTCATGAGGCATATCCAAGTACAAATAAATTTGCATTACTTAGGGAATTCGTTGGACTACAACCAGATATTAAAATGTACTTAATCAAAGTAGTAGTACTTTTCTTGATTTTAGTACGAAAAAAAGTATGGTAATGTTAGACATACTGACAAGATTCACATTCTAATATAATTGTAGAAGAAAAGAAGGGTGACAACTAATGAAGAACGTGGGCAGGAGGATAATCAAGACGATGTTGTTGAAGAAGGAAAACCTTAGCAGCAGAGGTAGAGGGAGAAGAAATGTCATCCAAGTATGATAGTAGTCCCATTTCAATCTCGGTAGCAGTAATCTTCCTTGAGTAAAAATCCTGAGAATAACAATGAGAATGACTGAATGAAAGAATAAGCCACACCAATTTTAATTTTTTGGCACGATGCTAATTGAGAGGAGGATATAGAGAAAATTAGGAATCTAATTGAGAGGAGGATATAGAAAAAATTAGGAACAAAAATAAATAGTGCCAATGTGACTTGTGGGAGAAAAGGAGGGGCTTGGCAAAACAACAATCAACAGGATTGTCAAGTTTGCCACAATGAGAGTAAATAGGATGTTTGTCGCATGCACCAATGTCCTTTGTGTTGTAAAATCCGGTACGAAACGCGCAGGCGCAGCTATAATAAATACATAGCAAATAAGAACACAATCACACAAATATATATACCACAAAATGTTTAAATGCAATACAGAAACAATATCAAGTGAAGAGGTGATCGTCCGGCGAGTATGCCGTGCATGCTCCAAACACGCACGATCCACGACAAAGTCTGAGATCTGAACTGCAATTCGCCTAGCGGACGCATAAGGTTCACCAGAACCTTCGACGTCAATGTCCGGCGTCCAATCGCAACCACCACCGGAAAACACACCACCAACGAAGAGAAAGCACTGTCGAGGCCATCTGCACTTACGCATGCCTTCGACACCAAGCCCACACCGCAACACCACCTCCATCGAACAACCCTAGCCGAATCCAAGTAAACCGCCTGAACCTCTTCCAAGAACAACAATGCTCTACAAAGATCGGAAACAACATGCTTGCGACTCTCTTCCTTCCGAACAAGAGAAGAGGCTACACCTTGGGAACAGGACGATAGGTGGCTGCTTCACTTTAGGAGAACTGGGAGAAAGAGAACGGAGGATCCACTGGGAAACTCCTTCTTTTCAAAGAGGAACAAGGGCGGCTGTTACTTCCTCTCACACGAACAGGGCACGGGCGGCGGTTCTCACGATTTCTGTCGGGATACTCAATCAGGCAGCTCTGAACTAGGAGATTCTAAACACTAGGTCTCACAGGAGGCCTAAATGAAATGGGAAATGGGTCCAGATCCAGTTTGAATCCGAATTCGAACCAAGAACATACCCAACAAACCACCACCTTGGTTCGAGATCCGGAGCCACCACCTGCACAAAGCATTAACTGCATTAGACATTATCTCCACATAGCATCAAATGCACGAAGCAATACTGCACTAAGCACCCCACCCCAAGGACCTGTGGCGTCAGCCGACTTGCTCTATTCGACTCATCCTCGCACGGGCTCAACCTTTGAATGTCGACACAACTGGATCGGTGAATCTGACTCGCCTAGTAAGACTACCAGAAGGACAATCCCCTGTACCACCTAGACCATCCACACTGTCGGCCGCATAAATCATGGGGGCACCACCTTGCATCGTGGTCCACATTAGTCGGTATAGACTACCGCACTTCATAGCTTGCATGAGCACGGTGTGCTCTTGCTTCACCGTCAGAACTCCAGCTCTTGCTGCAAAACTGCATCCTCTGGAGTCTAGTCTGCCCGGCGATATCAAATTCTTGTGCAGCTTGGGTACCAGATGTACCGGGTCAAGCATGTGCATTGCTCTGTCATGCGTCTGGATGTCTACATGTCTGTCCCCGTGACCTCACATGTTGAGCCGTCACCCAGAAAAACTAACCCAGCATCACCTCCAATGAACTGAACATCCCCGCATCTGAGCAAATGTGATGTGAAGCATCAAAATCCAAAATCCAACTATCAGAGTCATTCTGAATCGTAGTGAGGGTGAGAGCATCATCACACTACTCTGACAGGGCTAACGTCGCCTTTTACGTACTCTGGGCGTCCCCAGAACTCTGCACACGCTGCGGACAGTTCCTCCTGATAAATCCACTCCGTTTGCAGTGGTAGCATGTCACTGCCTTCTTCGATGTATATCTGGGCAGTGCACTCCCTAATCCCTTCCTGAACTGTCTCCCTCATACTCCTACTGTCAAAGCATGCTCACCCCCAGGAGTGGGGTCCGACGGCATCTGACTGGATAGTAATGCAGATGTAATCTGCTCCCCGTCTATCGTATCCTTCTCATACAGTAGTGTGGTCTGCATATGCCTGCATGATGATAGGAGCGATGTAAGAAGCAATAAAGTTTTGTCTTCTTCCTCCACTTGCACACCAACCACATGCAGTTGGTTTAGAAGGTCATTGAACAAGTTGAAGTGTCCATGCAGGTTACCAACTTCCTACATCTTCGGGATATACAGTTGATGCTTCAGCAACAGGCTCGTGATCAACGACTTGCTAATGTATAGTCCCTCAAGCTTCTCCCATATCTTGACAGCGGACTCTTCATCCCCGACGTTGAACAACACCTTATCGTTGATGCATATCCTGATGGCGCTGGTGGCGCGCTCATCCATCTCAAGCCACTCAGAATCCTTCACCAGAGCGGGCAAAGACTCACATCCCTGCAGCACTCGCATCAAACCCTACTCAACCAGCATGTCCTTGACCTAAATCTGTCGTCAAACTTCTTCACATAATATCTGGCCAACACTATATTATTCGTTGTCAAAGTTGCCCACAGTACGGACCAATGACATCACTTGTCGTTCACCCAAACCTAAACCAGAACGTCCAATCACTCACTCACTCGAAACCTGACTCTGATACCACTTGTTGTAAAATCCAGTACGAAACACACAGACGCAACTATAATAAATGCAGAGCAAACAAGAACACCATACAACCACGTACATATATATACCACAAAATGTATAAATGCAATACATAAACAATATCAAGTGAAGAGAACACCATCCAGCGAATACGCCGCGGATGCTCCGAGCACGCACGATCCATGGCAAAGTCTAAGATCTGTACTACAGTCCTCCTAGAGGACGCACAAGGTTCACCGGAACCTTCGACGTCAATGTCTTACGATCAACCGCAACCACCACCGAAGAACACACCACCACCGGAGAGAAAGCACCGTCAAGACCAACTGCACGCATACACGCCTTCGACACTAAGCCGCACCACAACACCATCTCCGCCGGACAACCCTACCTGTATCCAAGTCAGCCCTATGAACCTCCTCCAAGAACAACAACGTTCTCCGATAAAGATCGGCATCAACTGATTGCGGCTCTCTTCCATCAAAACAAGAGAAGCGGCAACACTTTGGGAACAGAAGAATAGGGGGAGACTTCACTTTCGGAGAATATGGAGCAAGAGAACGGAGATCCACCTAGGTGACTCCTCCTTCCTCTTCGAGAACAAGAATAAGGGTGGCAGTTCCTTCCTCTCCTGCGAACAGGACACGAGCGGCGATTCTCGCGATTTCTGTCCGGATACTCACCCAGGCGGCTCTGACCGGGGGATTTTAAATGATAAGTCTCACATGAGGCCTAAATGAAATGGGAACTGGATCCAGATCCGGTTTGGATTCGGATTAAAACCAATAACATATCCAACACTTTGCGAATACGAAGTCCCCTTTATTCAACGGTATGAGCAGAGCGCTCCGAAGATGGAGATATAATAGGCGCAGTCTGGCTTAGAAAATGAGTCAAAGTGATGGAGCGAGTAGTAGTGGTTTCTAGTGTAGGTATTGTGGGTTCGACCAAAATTTGTTGTAGGACCATATAGAAGGATCCTAATAGTCATTGAAGATAGTAAAACAAGTAGTTCTTTAAAGTATCTCTCTTGAATCGCAATATCAGTGAAAAGGGGTGATAACAAAAGCACTTGAGTCACTTCAAGAGGAAATATAACACCATGGAGGCCTCAAACTTGGAGGCAATATCTCACCACCACGTATTGTGAGAGAAGTGACAGATAAATAACGTCGAACTCAAGGAGCGAGGACCATTTAGTTATGTGCGGGAACCATCCTACACGAGAACTAACAGGATGGCAGCAACAAGTGCAGGCGAGACCTGCTTAAGAGATACTTGCTTCGGTAAGAGCTCAAAATAGGCGATATTATCATCGACAAGAGCTAACGCAAATCAAACAATCGTAGTATCGGCCACTAGAGTTGCAGAGCACGCAACATGTAAAAGAGCTTACCACTGCGAAGTTCTTTAGCAACAACCTTCAAAACAGTGTTACCGCGCGGGACAAGAAAAAGCAAGGATAAGGTGGAGGAACTCTCTTAACCATCCCTAGGCTCAATTTTCCATTCATCCAAAATAATCCAAGCATTGGTCTAGGTTGGGTATTAGACCCTCCAAATAGCAAAACTAAAACTTAACGCAGAATACAAAAAATGCGATAATAAAATCTAGGAGATAAATTAAAGCTAGAAATTACATTGATGATGTCTCTGTTGGGTTTTGTTATACGTCACAACGCTTGTGCGCAGCGAAAATGGAACAAGAAAACCCAAAATAGTTCGGATCTATCGATGAACATTAATCAAGAAGTAAAGTGCGGTAAATAAAATTTTACCTTTGAGGGATTGAGTCAATACTCAACCAAGGTGCTCCGATTGATTCCAACGAACGGCAACGGCTGGAGTTCCGAGCGTAGAATGATGTCCACGCCTCTACAGGTGATCCACACGAACGGGAGGCCCTTAGACTCTTGTCGCACAAGATCTAGCTTGGAAGATAATATTTTGCGTCTTCACAGACCGATAGGTCTGCTACAGAAGAGGAGGAGGGGACGAGTACAAACGCCCTGGAAACACTTTTCGGCGAAGTACAAGGACGGCGGACAGTCGGCGGTGAGATCGGCATAATCGGCCTTGGAGGAACAGTTCCGTCGGGAGGGAACAAGAGCCGACTCGCGATTAGGTCAAAACTGTATCGTCTTTCGTAACTTAGTAACTTCCTTGCTCAGTTTACTGTACATAACGTTTATATACTGAATACTGAGCTAATCGATAACAACAGACCGGTTCGGATTTAGAGGAATTAAATCGGACGAAACAGAATTCGTCGAGTATTTTCGTCGATATTCGACGAATCAACACTTGACTCGACGCATCGTTGAGTATACACGTCGATATTCGACGAATCAACACTGGACTCGACGAATCGTTGAGTGCACTCAACGCACTCAACGCCTCAACGCCAGACTCGTCGAATCAACACTTGACTCGACGAATCGTTGAATGAACTCAACGCACTCATTCGATGAGTCAACATTTAACTCGACGAAGGCGTCGAATGACCTCGACGCTCTCAGCACCTAATTCAACAAGTCAACATTTGACTCAACAAAGGCGTTGAGTGGACATGACGCACTCAACGCCTAGCTGAGTAGACTTGATACACTCAACGCCATCATTCGATGAATCAACAATTGACTCGAAGAATCGTCGAGTGGTCCCAACACTCTCAACACTAACTCGACAAATCAACACTTGACTCGACGAAAGCTTTGAGTGGTCTTGACGCACTCAACGCATGGCAGAGTCCAGTCCTTCACTCATCTCATGTCAGTACTTGGTCCTTCACTCATCTCATGTCAGTACTTGGTCCTTCACTCATCACATGAGCAAGACCAACATAATCCAATCTTCCAAATTCTCCAAGCGCTCTTATGTGCGACCCTATAGGCTCATATTGCGTTAACAGTGAGACTACATGCTTGATCACTTCCAGATCACAATGGTAACACCAAAAGTCTCTTAGGCCCCCTCGACCATTGGTATCGCCTCCTAGAATAAACGCGCCAAATCTTCAAGGCACCTTCATGACCATCTGAATCTGCGTCAAGATCTGCCTCCGTAATAATACTAGCTTCTGGAAAAATTTGACGTCCTCAAGGAAATAGTCAGGGAACTGAGTTCGGAAGTTCTCGCGGTCTATCGACATTGAGTAGATTGGGGGCGATGTTGCCAAGCCACAAGAACTGGATATCGAGTCATCCCATCGGTTTGCTCCACTATACGGTCCAGGATAGTACTAGGGATGTGCACTAATGATGTACTGGTAGTAACATGAGGCAGCAACCTGTCCTTGACCGGGTGGGTCTCCCACAACTCGCTTAAGTTGTGATACAAGAAATACGGGATGGATGCGGCTCTTCTTGGAAGTTGGAGGTGGTAAGCTACCTCGCCAATATGTGTTAGAACCGAGAAATTCGATTCCAAATAATCGAACCTTAGGGAGACCAAAAACTATTTGTCTAGCGGTCGACCAGAGCAAATTAAGACTAGACGGGGTTGAAGAACTAGAACTGTTCTTGGACTGTCTATAAACTAGACCCGAGAGCCACAGCGAGGAGGTCCCTCCTTGTACCTAGAAGTTCGAAGGAATTTTTCGTCCCAAACCAAGACTGAGCTCATCACAAGGCACAAACTTGTCAGATGGGAACATTGGGGAAGCAATGTGCCTTCTACATGTGCCTTGGGGTCCTATTTATAGGCAATCCAAAAGGGGTGCATGATCTGCAAATAGTTGCCCCGACCTTTTTGAGATACTGGGTACTTCTCACCGGGGCAACCTGTTCTCTGTGAGCCTCTGTAGGAGGCGAGCTGATTGGGGTCACCTTAGGCAAGGTCTCCTATCCCAAATACCTTCTGGATAAGCGCGCCAGAACTGGTGTTGTTTGAGAAGGGAACTCAATGAAGAGTTAGGTTCTGTCCAGGCGATCTTACTGGCGAATTCGGAAGGAGCTCGACAACTAAAATGTTATCAGTGCTCGTCCGGTGAGCTCGCTGGCGAGCTAAGCGCCAGCTTGGCGAGCCTGCTAACGAGCTTATTGCTGAAGAGACGAGCTCCTGATGAGCCCCAACAGCCTCTAATGTCATCATGTTTCTTGGTCAATGGTCAACTCTCTGAGGCCCTGGGACCTCTAACCAAACTTGAGTTTACCTCGCCGAATACGGGTTGTACACAATCCCCACTCTTTGTGAACTCTCCTAGAGCTCAGAAAGAATCGTCTAATCCTTACTTGACGAGCAAAGGCTAGGAAAGGCGATCTTATGGATTATGGCCACAGAGAAGAAAGAGACCTCGCCAGCCGTGAAAATGACCACTCGTCAGCTGAGGTGAAAGGGGAGCCTTCACGCAAGGTCCGTCACGTTCCAGACGCCAAGTCTCTGGCAGCAAGCATCCTCCGGGCAAAATTAGGAGTGGTTCCCTCTCCCGATCTCTTTAGGCGTGAGAGAACGGAGCGAGCAAAGAAGATGAAGCGGGCTAAGGCCACGGCTTCGAAACGACAAAGACTAGGAAAGGCTGAGTTCCTCGGAGAAGGGGATGAGCCTCCTGTGAAGTAGGTTGTCTCCTCCACCATTGCTGATTCGCTGCCAGACTCACGTCCGGAACTGATTGATGAGTTAAAAATCGAGCTCGTGTCAAATCAGTCGAGGTCCTGCTTGGTGTTGAAACTAACTGCCTCCACCTTTTCTGACAACTTTCCCAGGCGGCCTTTGGGTCCATCACGGACCTAACTCTAAGCGACAACGGCGTTCCTTCTCCTTTGTGAGGAGGGAATGCCAGAGCCCCCTAGAGTGAGATGATGCTCGCCTCCACCTTTTTCAACACAACTCTCAAGGGGTGATCTGAAACCACCCAGATGGTGTGAGCCAGAAAATACGGTCTCAGCCTCCTTGTCGATACAATGAGAGCGAACACCGGCTTCTCCAAGATCGGATATCATAGCTCTGCCTTCCTGAGGACTCTACTTGCGTAGTATATTGACAACTAAGGTTTTCCTTCTTTTCTAACTAGTACTGAGCTGACCGCTTGGGCTCCGACTCCCAGGTAAAGGAAGAGATCTTCTCCTTTGCAAGGCCCCTAAAGCATAGAGGTTTGCATCAACTGCTGCTTTAAGGTTTGAAAAGCCAACTCGCACTCGGCGGTCTTCTTAAATCTTTGATTGTTGCGGAGAGTTCTAAATAAGGGAGAGCACTACACTACTGCCTTGGACAAGAACTGGCTCAGATCGGTGAGCATTTCGGTCAACCGCTAAACCTCCGTAGTGGTTCTGAGAGAGGTCATCTCCATGATTGCTTTTACTTTGTCTGGGTTTAGCTCCACTCTAGCGGGAGTAAAAAGATGTCACAAGAACTTACATCTGCTAGCTCTGAAGACGCACTTTGCAAGGTTAAGTCTCATCTTGTACTTCCGCAACATCGTGAAGGTCTCTTCCAGGTCCTTTACATGATCGATGACGCTCGTTCCCATGATCTTGAGGTCGTCGACATAGACCTCCAAGTTCTGCCCTTTCTGATCCTTGATCTGTTCCATCATCCTCCGGTACGTCTCCCCCTGCATTCTATAAACCAAACGACATCATGTTGTACAAGTAGCACCTGTCATTGTTATGAAGGCATATATCATGTCAGGGGATACATCTGAATCTTATGATCATTGTTTTAAATGTCCTCTGACATGTCCGACAAGTCATCCGATATGTCATTTTTTAGAGGAAAACGATACGTTTTTTCTCAAAATAATAGATTATGTCCTTTTGAAAAATATAGGCCGACATGTCCGATCTTTTCCGATATATCAGCCGACACGACTTTTAAATATATCACTCGCTATTTAATTTTATATTATATTTGCAAACAAATATCATATATTTAAATTACTATGGCTACTATATTATGTATGTTTAAATCGATTAAACTTATTATTTAAATTTTTTAACGTTTTATTCTTACACTCAATTTTGTATAATTGTTTCACAAATTTTTAATTTCATATTATAAAAAATAGGAAAATATTTAATAAATTTATTAGGTGATTGTTTCATTTTTTTAATATAAATTTATAAGTTTGAAAAATATATAATAAATCAAGTATTTTTAACTTTTAAATTTTTTAATTTGCAATAAACTTATTATTATCAAAATAAAATTAGTGTATAGTATTAAATATATTTTACAATGTATCATTTTGTATTTGTTAATAATATTTTTTCTTATATACTATTTAAATTTATTTCATAATATAAATGACTCCTTTTTTATCTATTTTTTTATATTACTTTTCTATTTTTATAACATATAATTATAGTTAGCATACATTAAATAAAAATTTTATTTATAATATATGGAAATCCGATATTTTTAAATATCCCCGACATGTCTCCGACTTTCGACATCCGATATTTAAAAACGCAATCTGATATGTGTCCGACATCTGATATTTAAAACATTTCTTATGATATCCGGAAAATGCATCAAGAAAATTCATCACAGGAAAACCGACGGCGAAATCAACCAATACGTCGATCCGAGGTAGAGGATAACAATCCTTCGGGCAAACTTTATTAAGCAATGAGAAATCAATACATATCTTTCACTTCCCCAGGACTTCTTTACCATTACCACATTAGATACTCAACTTGGGTACTGGAACTCCGATACAACCCTGCCTCAAGCAGTTTCTTTACTTCTTCCCAAATGGGCTCGGGAAAGGAGGTGGTGATCACCCTCTTCATTTGTCGAATAGGGCGAACCTTCAGATCGAGGTTGAGGCGATGAAATGCCAAATCAGCAACAATGTCGGGAATATTTGTGGCTCTTCATGTGAAGACGTCGATATTGGCCTGCAGAGCCACCACGATCTTCTATCGATCCTCCTCTATCAACTCCTTGCTAACCATGACGCTTTCGGACCTCCCGCTCACGGTAATCATTTCCACCTCCTGCACCTCCTCAACCACATCCAGGCGTGTCATCCCTTCCAACACCCTCTCGTCCTCATCTGCATCTTCCCTCCAACTGATGGTGTTGATGTTAGGCCTGAAATTTAAAAACTGAAACCGCAAAAAACCACAACACCGCACCACACTGCGCCGTTTTCGAACCACGCCGAACGGTGTGGTTGTGATGCGGTTTTGGTTATTGTAAAACCGCATAGTTTGCAGTGCGGTTCGAATTTTGTCTTCACAAAACCGCATAAATCGCACAGCACCGCATTGATTATAATAATATTTTATTTTTATTTTTATATCTTATAATTTATAAATATCTTACAAAATAATTTATATATCTTATATTTATTAATATATCTAAAGCTAAGCTATATTAATTCTTATACAAACCGCAACAGTTAACACTGCATTTACGCTACACTAATTCTTATCTTAATATAATAATATACGATATATGTATTATGTATATCTAACGATAGGCTTACTATAGGAGTGAACTGCAATTACACAACAGTCACTCGTCGGCTTATTTTTATTTTTCCCTTCTTCGGGTCTACACAATCCTGCACGCATGGAGGCTGGATTTGATTTGCCCTGTTTATGGCAAATTTGGTTAGTCATAATGTACTTTTTGAAACATTTTGATAAATGTGCAAAAATCAAAACCGCACCGCAAAAACAGATTCCAAACAGCACCAATGTCAAACCGCACTGCATGATTTGGATGCGGTGCGGTTTTGTAAAGTCCAAAACCGACCCTCTTCGGTGCGGTTGCGGTTTGGGCTCAAACCGCACCAGTTTCACCCCTAGTTGATGTCACCCCTCCCTGATTATACTTCAGGCATTTATGGTAAGAGGAGGACACAAACTAGAAAGTGATGATAAGTGGTCTCGTGAAGATTGTGTTATAACTACTCACATCGTCTATAATGACGAACTGATAGTTCTTCAAGGTGCCTCTGAGAGTCACCAACAGATCCACTCCCCCTTCCATTTCCTTCCGCTCCCCTGAGAAGCATCAAACGCCTTCTTGAAAACAACGTTGATCTAACTTCCATTATCTATCAAGATTCGAGCGACTATGAAATTCTCGATCACCGTTTGGATGGCGACAGCGTCGTGGAATGGGTCCTCATTCTCTGGCATATCTTCTACTGTGAGCGTGATCTCGCCAATCGAATGTGGGCTTTGATACGTCAAAGTGACGCTCCTCCGGCAGATGCTGTGAAGGTTCCCCTTGTGGGAGACCACTCCCGTTCCTCTGTGGATGGAGTTGATACCTCCTCGAGTTCCAACATCGACTCTTTCTTCACATCTTCCTCAAGCAATCGTCGGCACTAACATGCCCCCAACCATAGCATCCTGTTACTGATCTCCTTTCCCTGCTCCTAGGGCTCTCCTGGCTTCTCCTGTCATTCTTCTCATTTCTAAGAACTCCTAACATGTCGAGGTGGCATGTCCTTCTACCTAATAGAAGTTGCGGGAGGGGATTGCGTTCCCTCCTTATTTTTCCTGACCCGGAGCTCTCCACTGTTGCTTGCAAGCATGACAATTAATCGGAATAGCCTCCCAAGGCGAAGATCTAGCAGGTATTCTGGCCTCTTGGCGCCTCTCTGGTGCACTGAAGCGAGCTTGATGCTCGAGAAAACGAAGTGGATCAGGTGCGAACGAACGAGGTCCTCCTCCTGCTGGCCTCTAAGGAGGTCTATGTTATGGGTCAACTCAAAGGTTGTCAGAGGAGTGGCCGGAGGTGGAGATGACGGTGTCGGAGATACTACAGAGCTTTGATCGTGGCTGCCTAAGCGAGGCGTGCTCAAGACAAAGAACTTCCAAGATCTCATTCAAAGACGGGAAATAGATTATTACATGACTCTAAGGGGGTATATGTAGGACCCTACATGGCACAATTGTAAATAAATCAATAGACGATAAAATTTTAATATAACGACAACTGCGATTAGACTCATAGGATGCTAATAATACGCTCGACTCGACTCAATACATATAATAATACATAACTAATGGGGGATCTGTAAAAGATTCATAACATCTTTGTCGCCCTTCAAATTAAGCCTACCCACAAGCTCGAATGAGGCGTGTATCGCTTGATCATCTGGCTCTTTAATTTCCAGCCAGAACAACTCTCAGTATAGTGTTGTTGTAGTGGAGGAAGAAAAGATGGCGATCAACAAGCTGAACAAGGGTCCCCGGTGATTGCAGATAGGTGAAAGAGACGATAGTTTGGGGGTAGAAAGAGCAACATCAATCAAAAATGGTAGTGCTGAATTTGGGTAGGGTAGATGAAGAAATAGATTCAGAGGGGCGGGCGGGGTAGAATGCCGCAGAATAGGCGGCGAAGCTGGTGGCGAAAACTGCAAGGTGAAGCCTACAGGAGGTGGTGATGAAAGGACAACCACCGTGGAAAGCGGCGGTATGGTTGTGACTGGTGTCGAGAGCGGTGTAAGGACGATCGCAGGGACCATTGGTGGTGGCGGAAGCCGCAACGACATGGGCTGCAGTAGAAAGGTGGTTGTCAAATTCTTAATTTGGTGGAGTGTGTCGGCGTCTCGAAAGCGTGAGTCCATGGAAGTCATGAAATCTCATAACATGGAATAAATCGAACCGATAGCAGCCTAATCCGTGGCATTAAGCTTCACGGCCATTATAATTAATTGATGAAATAATTAATTAACTTGATTAAGAATAAAATAATTAAATCAATTAATTAATGGGGACTAAGGCGGCAAAATCAATTAATCCATAAAATAAATCTCATCGGTCGGTTGTTGATGAGCTTGAGATGGGTTAAGGCTAGCAAAGAGATGTGGGCGTGAGATAGGGATCGGGGAGGCGGGGGAGACCGTGGATGCATGTGTCGGTCGTGCTGGGAGGCGTCGAGTGTGCTTGCTAGAGAACACAAATTTTGTTGCACTCGTCTGTTGAGCTCGTCGGTTGAATGAAATATAAGCAACTTTGAGTCAGAAGATGGGTCTTCGACAGAGGGCATCGTCGTCTTCGACTGAGGATGTCGCGGCTGGAATGAAAAGGGCCGAACGAGGGCTCGCGAAGGGAAGGACCGATGGCACTAATACCAATTTGTTATGGATTTACTCGAAGGTTGTCGGAGGAGTGGTCAGAGGTGGAGATGACAGTGGCGGAGATACTACGAAGACTTGAACGTGGCAGCCTAAGTTGGGCGTGTGCTCGAGAGAGAGAGAGAGTGCTTCCAAGATCTCATTCAAAAACGGGAAACAAATTATTTAATTGCTTCCTCCATTACATGACTCTAAGGGGTATATATAAGACCTAGATGGCACAACTGTAAATACATCAATAAACGCTAAAATATTAAAATATAATGAAAACTATGATTAGACTTACAGGACACTAATAATACCCTCGACTTGCATATAATAATAGATAACTGACGGAGGATCCGTAACAGATCCATAATA
This sequence comes from Platanthera guangdongensis, assembly GCA_039583875.1. NCBI lineage: Eukaryota > Viridiplantae > Streptophyta > Magnoliopsida > Asparagales > Orchidaceae > Platanthera > Platanthera guangdongensis. The sequence goes on from CM077155.1 coordinate 134,920,223, forward strand.
GTTTATTCATCGGGGCTTGGAACATCCTCTCGGGTTCCCTACGCTTCGGAACAATTCACAGCCTTATAAACTCTTTCCCTTGACTATGGGCCTCTTCCTCCCTCCTCCCTCCTCCCTCCTCCCAAGGTCCTCGACTCGTCTGACTTCATTAACCACGTAAGAGAGGCTAAGAAATTCATGTTGTCGCTCTCCTCCTGGATGAACCGCCTAGCACGGTCGAACGGGTCTTCAAAAAAGACTTGGGGATCTCAATCCACCTCCGTTTTGAAAATGCCCTTCTTCAAGCCAAATGTGAGCACCGACTGGAGGGTGTTGTCGTCCACCTCTTGAATCTACAGAATCTCCTCCTACAATCGATCGATGTAATATCCCAACGACTCGTTGCGTTTCTGCTTGAGATGGAAAAGGATGGTTGGCCCTTTTGTTTTCTTCTTCGACGTTGAGAAACGCAACAGCAACCCTCGACACAAATCATCAAAGCAGTAGATGGATCACATCGGCAACTGATGAAATTAGTCTTTGGCCTCCCTGTGAAGATGATCGTGAAGAACCTGCAGTTGAAGGTGAGAATCATCGCTCAGATAGAAACTATATCGTCGAACCAATGTAGGTGTTGAATGGGGTCATCCTTCCCAGTATAGTAGCTGAGTGTGGGCTCGTGGAACCCCTTTAGGACGAGCGCGCTCAACACCTCCTCGCAAAATGGACTTGTCACCCCAATTTGCAGAGCTGGACACTGGAGAGTTGAATCGTCCACGTAAAAGCGAAGATCTCGCAGAGTGATGCACTGGTTTTGGTCGAACAAAGGTCGATCCTTCTTTGACGAGACGGCGACCCCTTTGCCATGTTGCCTGGACGGTTCGGCATCTTTTGCTAAGGTGGCAACTGGAGGCGAGTCCGTTACGACTTACGAACTCGGCACTCGAAGTCAAGAGAGTTCGCAATGTCTCCACTATCCCTTGCCTGAACTCTGTGAGGTCGGCCTTTGTGACGAACTCGCTTGGAGCTCACTGGTTGTCGATCTCCGACCCCCTCTCATCTTCATTTGCCATCAAACCTCGCACAAGAGGTTCTTCCTTCGATCATGATCCATGCTCACCGCAACAAAGTTGTGGAATCGAGAAATTTGATTTCAAATGTTCGAAACTAAGGGAGATCAAAGGCTACTTGTCTAGCGGTCGACCCGAGCAAACTACGACTAGACGGAGATGAAGAACAATAACTATTCTCGGACTTCCTATAAACTAAATCCGAGAAACACAGCGAGGAGGTCCCGCCACATACCTGAAATTTTGTAGGAACTTCCCCTCCCAAACCAAGGCTGAGTTCGGCACAAGGAAGGCAAGGACTTGTCAGAAAGGAACCTTGGGGCGGGGGGGTCAATCAATGTGTCATCTACTTGTGTTTTGGGATCTTATTTACGGGCAACCCAAATGGAGGTAAAGGGTCTACGAATAGCCACCCCAGATTTGAGATACTGGGTATCTGACACCTAAACGACCTGTTCTCGAGGGGCCTCTGTAGGAGGCGAGCTGATTGGGGTCACCATAGGTGAGGTCATCTATGCCAAATTACTTCTGGATGAGCGCGCCAGAACCAAGATTTTTTTAGAAAGGAGCTTGACGGCTCGTTGGGTTCTATCCTGGCGATTTTTCTAGCAAGTTCGAAAGGAGCTAGCCAGCTGGATTGTTATCTGTGTCCGTCTGGTGATGTCGATGGCGAACTGAGCTCCAGCCTGAAAAGCATGCAGATCAGACTATTGTTGAAGAGGCAAGCTCCTGATAAGTCCTAGATGTCTTTAATGTCATCATGCTTCTTGGTCAATGGTCAACTCTCTCAGGCCCTATGTTTTATAGCCAGACTTAGGTCTGCCTCGTCGAATACGGGTTGTACAATGTGCTACCATTGTGAAAGGTCTGCAGAAGCGGGTGGATAACTTGGGTTGCAAACGTGTGGCCATTGAGGTCTGACGAAATGGGCGGAGTTTATTAAACATTGAGCTCCGACTTGAAAGTTGACATCCCAACGGCGTTTATTTGCATGATTGAGCATCTTTTGTTGCACCCGTTACAAATGGAATTTTATATGGCGCGAGATTTCATCCATGTTCAACAGCTGAGTGTGAAGTGCTTCGAGGCCCTCGACCTTGTACTCATCGGAAAATGGTGTAAAATAGTAGGAGAGGGTGACCATAAACTGCATGGAATAGTGTCATGTCTGCCGCATAATAAAAAGGAGTGTTGTAGGAAATTCGCCCAAGCCAAGCATTCTTCCAATCGTGTGACCGGTCAAGATGTAAAACATCGTAGATAAGTCTCCAAACAGTGATTCAGAACCTCTGACTAGCAGAAAGTTTGGGGGTAATTGGTTGAGCTCAGTCGTAACTGTGTGCTCTGGAGTTTGAACAATTCCTGTCAAAATGTGCTCATGAGCACGGAGTCCCGATCATCGATGATTGAACGCGGAAAGTCATGCAAGCACACGATCACCTGAGATGATACCCTCCACCATAAGAGGTGTCGTAAAGGGATGTCTGAGAGGAAAAAAATGTGCACACTTGGACAAGAGATACACCGCTACTAGGATGCGATCACAATCGGAGGACCGAGCAGGCGTGTGATGAAATCCATGGCTAGATCATCCCAAATTAGATCGGGAATGGGTAATGGTTGCAACAGGTCCCCCCGGAAAGGTGGCTTCTTGTAACATCCAAAATATTTTGCTTAAATAAATAAAAAATTGTTCATATAAAAATAACATTTTAATCCCTTATGATGAAAAATAAATATAAGTGTCAGCATGTCAAAGAATTTTTTAAAAATGTTTAAATATCTTAGATTGATAGTTCCAAAAGACGGAGATATTCATAAAGATGTGGCACATAGAATCCAAGCGTCTTGGTTGAAGTGGAAAGGCACGTCAGGAATCTTATGTGATCGTAAAGTACCACTAAAACTTAAGGACAAGTTTTATCGTACTGCAATTAGACAAGTGATGCTCTATGGTTCTGGGTGTTGGACAGTGAATTGTGTGCATGAGCAAAAAAATGGTAGTTGCGGAGATGAGAATGCTTAGGTGGATGTGTGGACACACGAGACTGGATAAAATTAGGAATGAATGTATCAGGGATAAGACAGGACTAGCACCAATTGCGGAAAAAAGCGAGAAGCTCGACTAAGATGGTTTGGACATATACAAAGGAGGCCATTAGAGGCACCTGTTAGGCATTGTGAGAGTATAGTCACAAGGCATGTTAAATGAGGGAGGGGTAGACCAATAAAGACTTGGAATGAAACTATAAGGAAAGACATGATGTACTTAGGCATTATTGATATTTTGACAAAAGATAGGGCACAATGGCGACAAAGGATCCATATAGCCGACCCCATTGTAGTGGGATAAAGGCTTGAGTGTTGTTGTTTACAAAATTTTACGACGAGATTTTATTTGAAAATCTGCCTCAAGATGTCTACTTAAATTTGTGATCAGCAGGTTGTTACACTTCGTACTTGGAGCGCTAATAAAACCAAACACGCGACCACAAACTCCACCTAGCGTAGCATGCGTTTCTAGTAAAGGGTAAAGGTGAGGTGATGGTAGGTGTAAAAGGCGTCGGCATGATCTGCCGAAGGAGTAGTGTGAAACTCGACTAGAAACCTTAGGATACACATCGAAAAATGGAGATAATACGAGCCGGTTTTGATAGTGTATTCTAACACCAATGAGGGTATACGGAGGGCATGTAGTAGGATATGGCCGCACACTCTCCAAAAGGGGTCATAGTGTCGAATCGTCCTCCACCTCAATCTAAATGATGCTAGACTCCTGGCACACTGGTCGGCAAATGGAGGTCAATTCAGTCAACTCAGAATGGCGAGACAAGGCATCAACGGCCTTGTTGTTTTTGCCCAAACAGATCGACGGTAAAATAATAGTCCAGAAGCTTAGCCATCCAAACCAGTTGTGCGATAATCGACATTTTCGAGATCAAAACATATCTCAAACTGAGGTGATCTGTTCAATAGAGATCTTATGGAGAGTCTTAGAAAAGAAAGGTGTAAATCTATCATATATTGACATAATCAAAGATTTGTATACAAATTCAGTGACAAGGGTGAGGACATCTGGAGGATTAACACAGGAATTCCCTGTCACCGTTGGCTTACATCAAGGTTCAACTTTAAGCCCTTATCTCTTTACCCTTACCTTAGATGAGCTCAGCAACATATCCAACAAGCAATACCATGGTGTTTATTGTTTGTGGATGATATTGTTTTGGTTGATGAGACGTGTGAGGGTGTAAACGCAAAACTTGAATCTTGGCGAGATACTTTAAAAAGAAGGGTTTTAGGTTGAGAAGGGCAAATACAGAGTACATGGAGCTTAAATTTAGCAGTACAAGAAGGACGAATGACTTCGTTATTAAGTTGGGTGATCAAGATATTTCTCGTAGGGAGTGTTTTAAATATCTTGGATCGATAGTTCAAAAAGACAGAGGTATTGATAATGATGTGATACATTCCAAGCGGGTTAATTGAAGTGGAGAGGCGCGTCAGGGATCTTATGTGATCGTAAAGTACCACAAACTTAAGGGCGAGTTTTACCGTACTGCAATTAGACACGCGAGTTTTACCGTACTGCAATTAGACCCGTGATGCTTTATGGTTATGAGTGTTGGGCAGTGAATTGTGTACATGAGAAAAAAATGGGAGTTGCGGAGATGAGAATGCTTAGGTGTGTGTGTGGACACACGAGACTGGATAAAATTAGGAATGAATGTATCAGGGATGAGACAGGAGTAGTACCAACTGCAGAGAAGATGCGAGAAGCTCAACCAAGATGGTTTGGACACGTACAAAGGAGACCATTAGAGGCACATGTTAGGCGTTGTGAGAGTCTAGTCACTAGGCATGTTAAATAAGGGAGAGGACCAATAAAGACTTGGAATGAAACTATAAGGAAAGACATGATGTACTTAGGCATTAGTGAGATTATGACAAAAGATAGGGCACAATAGCGACAAAGGATCCATATAGCCAACCCCACTATAGTGGGATAAAGGCTTGAGTGTTGTCGAGGTGATCTGTTCACACAATAAATTGGCAATTGATGAGGTACGGTCGCCAATGTCCGATGGCTAGGACGAGTGTCATCAACTTGTTCTCATAAGCCGATGGAGAACGAACCGAGGAGGGGAAGAGTTGACTGAAGTAGGAGACCAGACAACCCCCTTGCATGAGGACCATGTTGATGCCCATCCTTGATGTGACGCAAGACGAATCTATAGACGGCGGGAAATGCGGTGACCTAACCCTACATGTTATGCAAATCTGACGGTTAAGCCACAAATTAGATAATTAAATCAAACAATATCATCCCACGTAGATAAATTCACGACAAAGCAAAATATTTTATTAGGGAAAAAGCAAGTTTAGACTTTCCACCGCGTGGAGGGCCAAAGCGAGAGCGTGTGGCGAATAAACCCTGCAAATCACAATATTTATCTAACAAACTACTATCATACGAGATATCCAAAACAAGTACGAGATCCAATACAATATAAATATGCTGAAAATAATAATCCAGTACAACGAAATCTCACTAAATAGTGGTTTGACCGAGACACTCGAGATTTTGGATCTGGATGCGTAGATCGACAATCAAAAGTGGAACCGGTGGCGTGGAAATAATGGCGATGGCTGTCCTCGTCAGTGGATGGCGAGATCGGGCCGGAAATTGATAGATCCGGCCACATGGGAGTAAATCTGGTAAAGGGATGGTTGGATACGATGTTTGAAATCGGATCCGGGCTGAATTTTTCAGATCTTGACTGATTTTGGGAGGGGGTGGTTATGGAGAGTGGATCCACGGACGAGGGTGTGCTGGTGGCAGTGGGGCGGCACTGGATTGGGAGGAGGCCGATTCAGTGGGGGCAAGGACTGTACAGAGGCTGCTTCCAGCAGGGGAAAAAAGGTGGTTGGGGAATATGAGCCTAGGCGGAGGCTGAGAAGAGGGGGAGAAAAGGGGCGGCACTGGTGGGTTTCGTGGAGGACTTTCAGGCCACCAGTTCACGAGAAAAAACTATATAAATGAATAGTAAATTTCATTTTCCAACAGTAAAAGAGAATAGAAATCAAGTTTCTGGACAGCAGGGAGGACAGGGGGCCCGCGGCTGTTCAGGGGCTTTTAGAGGTTGTTGCAAGGGGTTTTAGAGGGGGACAATGAGGGCTAGGGTTAGGGGGTACCTTGGGGAGGAAGATACAAGCTAGGAGTCGTCATCTAAGGTTCCACGGAGTCGTCACCGTTGCTGGATCGCGTGATTCTGGGAATTCCTTTCACCAAAATCTGCAATGCCTTACATCAGCCCCTAAGAGGTTATTTATAATAAAGAGAAGATTAGGGCATCCCCCATCAACGGCTATGATTGGTCGGAGGTGAGGCTACCCAAATACAACAAAATAAATGCAAACATAGCGAAATAATATATCAAATCGATTCGCAACGCGAATCCGGACACATATGCGGAGTCCGATCGTCGATCCGGGCACGTCATATATGGTAAGTCGCCAAATCAGTCCCAAACGGGTCCAAAGCTCGTCCTCATCTCTGCTCCGCATCAATCTCCCCGACTAGGAAGAATTCATCTCCCGATGAATTGGGATCGAAATTCTCTCGATAAATGCAAGGTAAAACTCGAAGAGGTCCAGCAAAAATGTCCAAGTGTCGTCGATAGAAGAGATTCCTCGACAATCAACTCCCTCTGACTGAAAAATTGTCATCTCCGATGAATGGAAACGGTCGTACTAAAGTCGAAGTTCAGGGGTTAATCGATCATGCTCTGCTGCAAGTACCCAGGTGTCACCAGCATCTGTTGTAGGAATGCACTGGTGGAGTCTGGTATTCATGAAGCTCTCGACGCTCAACTCACGAGTGGTGGATCCTGGTGCGATCGGCGACGTCGTAGGCAGAATCAAAGAAAACAAGCCCCGGGTGGGTGGGTATCAGAAGTGGGTGAGTAGTGGTGGCCATCAGACGTATGTGAGCTATGAAGATGGCAAGGTAACGAAAATGGAGGTGTGGCCGGCTGGAAGTCCCCACTGCTTGGGTCCACATACTGGCGAGACTCGTAGTATGTTGTCATATCCTCAACACTAAATACCAGGTGGATACCCATAATTGCAAGGATATCAAGATCATAGCTGTTTGCTTCGATCCGTCTCATGATTATATAGGGCTCCATTCGCCTAACACTCAAGCTTTTAGCAAACCTCGCACGGAGCCTCACAACGCAGATTCTCACCATCACCTGCTCGCCTTCTTGAAGTACATGCACTTGCCAATGAACATCCACATGTGATTTACAAGTTTTATTACCAATATGTATTATTCGTCGGACTGACTCATGACACACATGCAAATGATGAACAGACAATACAACAGACTCTTGCAAATGATGACAAAACGACTTAACAGACTCATGCAAATGATGGCAATGACACAAGACCGACACAACATGCTCTCTATGGGAAAACCTAATAATGACCTGAAAATCTATCAAGGGAGGTGACATATCAGGAGGCTTTCTCGGTAAGGTGCAGAAAAAATCATACCGTGTGAAACAAGTCCTCAGATGACCGTGAGAGACATCTATATTAAAACGTGAGCTCGTAAAGAGCCAAATGTCTCTCGAAGAACATAGCACATCGAGGGGCTCACCAGGAGGTGTGCATGAAAAGTCATCGCGGAAGAGACGACAACCTAGGGGAAAATTGTGTACATAGACAAAAAGTAGTGACTCTATAGTGCGGGGAGTATCCCCGAAAATGAAGAACTCGTGTGATGGGTCAGCAGATGGTGCGTCCCAAAACTCATGTAGAGTGTGGTGAGTCAACCAGCGGTGCCCTAGACACTCAATGCTCCACACTATCCATTCTCTGGGGCAAGGCCGGGGATGATACTGGAAGAGGCTCCAATAACACAGAACTCGTAAACAAGAGGCTCACCTGAATCGCATCCTCACGAGGATGTGGTGGCTCATTAGGAGGCTCAACAGGGGGGGTCGACATAGAACTCACCACTAGGGTCATGATCCTCCATATGAGTACCCTCGTGCGGGATAGTGTCCGCGTGAATGGATGACATAGCCACTACGAGATCAACATCAGGCCCTGGGCTCTCGATTGTGATGTGGCTCGGAACAATGGAAAGGGGAGAGCGACATAGACCTACACTCAAGAATGGGTCTGTGGGTAGGGTGCTAACTAACCTGGTGCTTGACAGAGGAAGAGGTGTGGGTGAGGAACACAACACTACAAACTCACTAGGTCGCACAGGCTCGCTCTCAGACAAGGTCACAAGAGACGGGCCTAAAACAAGAGATAGGTCACTCATTAGGCTAAGCACCTCACTGGGGTGAGAGCAATCCGCAACAGATATCACTTTTGTCGTAGCTGACAGGACAGTGGTAGGCATCGTGGTGATCTAAGTATGAGGGAGACTCGTGTTGCGGAGGTCAAGGTGAGAATCTCATCGACCCGCTTTTGCGGATCTCAAAGATTGTTCGTAACAAAGGGCGAGCTGATATGTCGACTCGAGGGACTTCGAGCTATGATAAATCACATTAGTACGAATGTCAGATCGAAGCCCAGACCGAAATCCGGAAGTGGTCATGGCTGGATCCTCTCGGATATCGCTCATCACAACTAACTCATCAAAACGATCCTTGTACTCGGCGACAGACATGGATCCTTGCTTAAGGGAAAATAATTGGTCGAGCAAGCAACTCCGATAGGACGAAGGAAAATACCTCTGACACAATGTACGCTTCAAGCCCACCCAATTGGCGATGCGATGTAGATGGTCTCGCTCACAGGTCCTCTCAACGCTAGCCCAATTTGTCCTCATCTGATATAAAAGTCTAAGTTTCGCAAACTCGACGCGACGCTCACCAAATAACTCAAAATGATCGAGATAATATTCCATATCCACGAGCCAATAACTGAAAGACTCGGGACTCGATGAGGCATCAAAGGATGGGGAAACAGTACGAAACTGACTCTCAAGATCTCTCTTGAAACGACTATCCTCATAATAATCCTCCCTAAAGTAACCGAGTCGTGTCGAAGGATCCACACGATCCGCTCGCGTGTACGGATAAGAACGATGACAATCATCATACTGATCCTCTCTAGCATAGTGGGGTCGTGTCGGTGGGTCAACACGATCTTTGAAAGTGGTGTACTGCGATCGATAATGATCGTCGTAATAATATGAGTATCTCCCTGACGGGGTTCTGTGAGAGGGGTGCAAGTAGGCTCGAGATCTTTAAATTGAGTAGGGGAATAATTGTGACATCTAGACATAATGAAAAACCTATAAACTCTACGACTGCATATCGAAAAGTGCGCGCAACCTCGCTTTGATACCAATTGACACAGGACGAATCTATAGGCGGCGGGAAATTCGGTGACCTAACTCTACATGATATGTAAAACTGACGGTTAAGTCACAAATTAGATAATTAAATCAAACAATATCATCTCACGCAGATAAATTCACAAGAAAGCAAAATATTTTATTGGGGCAAAAGCAAGCTTAGGTTTTCCTCCGCGTGGAGGGCAAAGCGAGCGCGTGCGGCGAATGAACCCTGCAAATCACAATATTTATCTAACAAACTACTACAATACGAGATATCCAAAACAAGTACGAGGTCCAATCCAATATAAATATGCTAAAAATAGTAATCCAGTATAACGAAATCTCACCAAATAGTGGGCTGACCGAGACACTGGAGATTTTGGATCTGGATGCGTACATCGACGATCGAAAGTGGAACTGGCGGCGTGGAAATAATGACGGTGGATGGAGAAATCGGGACAGAAATTGATAGATCCGGCCACGTGGGAGTAAATCCGGGCAAGGGATGGTTGGATCCGATGTTTGAAATCGGATTCGGGCTGAAATTTTCAGATCTTGACTGATTTTAGGAGGGGTGGCTGTGGGGATTGGATCCACGGAAGAGGGTGTGTTGGTGGTAGGGAGGAGGCACTGGATTGGAAGGGGGGACCGAATTAGTGGGGACGGGTTGTACAGAGGCTACATCCAGCATGGGAAAAAAATGTGGCTGGGGAATATGAGCCTAGGCGGCGGCTAAAAAGAGGGGGATAAAAGGGGCGGCGGTGGTGGGTTTCCTGGAGGACTTTCAGGCTGCCAGTTCACGGGAAAAAAACTATATAAAGGAATAGTACATTTCATTTTCCAACAGTAAAAGAGAATAGAAATCAAGTTTCTGGACAGCAGGGAGGACAGGAGGTCGGCGGCTGTTCGGGGGGTTTTAAAGGTTGCGGCAGGGGGTTTTGGAGGAGGAGAATGAGGGCTAGGGTTAGGGGGTACCTTGGGTAGGAAGATATAAGCCTAAGAGTCGTCACCTAGGGTTCCACGAAGCCAGCACCGTGGCGGAATCGCGGGATTCCGGGAATTCCTTTCGCCAAAATCTGCAATGCCTTAGATCAGCCCCTAAGAGATCTATTTATAATAAAGAGAAGATTAGTGCATCCACCATCAACGGCTATGATTGGTCGGAGGTGAGACTACTCAAATACAACAAAATAAATACAAACATAGTGAAATAATATATCAAATCGATTCGCAACGCGAATCCGGACACATCTGTGGAGTCCAATCGTCGATCTGGGCACGCCATATATGGTAAGTCGCCAAATCCGCCTCAAACGGGCCCAAAGCTCGTCCTCGTCTCTTCTCTGCATCGTGATGCATCGCGGAAGAGCACCTGTTGAAGGGTGGTGAACGTTGTGGCGACCTCCAAAGACCAAAAAAGTCATGTCAATGGTTTTGGCGATAAAAGTTGTCAGTGGTCTGGCGAGTTGGCCCAAAAAACCATGCACAACCCACAAGGATCGCGGTGTAGGCCAATGTAGCACCGTGGAGACCTTGTCGGGATTCATGGAGACCCTCGAGCAGAGATCGTGTGGGTTAAGTAGGAGACTTCCCGCTGAGCGAAGACACGTTTCATGGGGTTGACGTAAGGGAGGGACGTTGTAAGGTCTCTAGAGTAGCCGCAAGATGACGCAAGTGGACCTACCGGGTAAGGCTATATACGAGTATATCATCGAAAATACGAGGGCATACTTACGAAGCACTGGGTGGAAGATATATTCATGGTTGCTTGGAAAGTGGTCAGGGCATTTGTCAGGACGAATAGCATGGCAAAGAACTCATAATGACCGCAATGAGTGTGGAAGGTAATCTTTGAGATGTTCTCAAAAGTTGTGTATTCGGTGGTAGCGGGAGAGGCGGTCCAATTTAAAGAAATAAGTGGCCCCTGGAGCTCATCCAAAAGCTCATAATCACTGGTATCGGGTACTTGTCAGTGTCATTGACCTTGTTCAATTTCCGCTAATCGATGCAAAAAACGACAGCTGTCATTTTCTTGCATACCAATAAGACCGGGTTAGAGAACGTGCTGGCAATGGGACGAATCAAACTCGTCGTAGGTATATTAGTCACCAAGCGCTCGATCTCATCTTTCAACATATAGTTATACCTGTAGGTCTGAACCGAGCTCGATTGCACCCCCTCCGAAGTGAAATGTTGTGGTCGATGGGTCGTTGTCGCAGGGGGGGCCACGGGGCTCGGCAAAGATCTAAGGAGGAGTCCAGATGTCGGGTCAGCTGAGAGGACAGGTGTGGCCCCGGAAACACTGGTAAAGCGACATGAATCCCCGAGAGTTTCAAAGTAGTGCATAAAAATCCATTGAGTGGGTCTGCTGAAGAGCCCGAGGGGATACTGACTACACTGGAGGGAGGCGTCCCTAGTCAAGGTGCATGCATCCAATTGTGATTCACATCGCCCAACATTTGTAATCGCATAATGCCCAAGATGGCATCCACGCCACCGAAGAGAAAATATAGAAATCTGTGTTGACGTAGAAGTCATGCAGCTGGAGGGGAAAGCGGCAATAGAGGCCCCTGATAGAGGAGTAGCAACCGTCCCCAACTAGACAGAGAACCCTAGGGAGGGTATTGAGGAAAAATGCAAACAAGACGGTAGGGCCTGGGAAATGAAGTTGTGTTTGGTGTCGTTGTCAATCATAACCACAATGGGGAAATCCTAAATAGAACCCCATAGTTTTAGGGCATGCTGTCCAAAAATGGCACCTGCCGAGAAGCGCGAAATCCAAGTGTTGGAGAAGTGCAGTCTCCAAGTCCCCTCGAAAGGGATCCTCTATCAAGGAGTCTAAATCAACAATTGTAAACTCGGCATCATCATCGGCAATGAGCGGGAGTAGTTCCTTCATAGGGTAGTCATGAGCTGCGGAACGGGGATGGCAACAGCGAAAGCATAATCCCTTACTCTGGAGATCATTGTATTCCTGATTCGAGAGGCGGTGTGGCGTCGAGTGGACTGAGGGGGCGTGGAGGTATCGGTGGTTTGTAAGGAAGTGCTACGAAATAAGAGGCAAAATGGACGTGCACGGGGGGGGGTGGTGGGGGTTGGGTATGATGGTACACCTAATCGGGGTGGTGGTGGATGGTAGGAAGCTAGGCTGGCAAACCATCTTGATGGTAAAATCAGCCTCCACCAAGCGAGCGATCTCCATTGCATCAGAAATGTTGTGGGGGTGATGAGTGTGGAGCCAGGAACGAATGTGAGCTTGCAACCCCTGCAGGAAGAACCCCAAGTAATGATCGGTGGGAAGCCAGGAACATGATTGACGAGTTTAATAAACTCGCCAATGTATTGATCCACGGCAGAAGAGTGTCAAAGGGTGCATAAGTTTTCCACAGCATTCCCTGAGGTGCGATGATCATACAGCCAAATGAAGGCTTGTTTAATTTCAAAAAAATGAAGGTTTGTTTAAGATATCACCAGGAGAGGAGGGGCATCGTCTGGCGAATCTACCACACCTAAATGTAAGGCAAAGCGCTCCATTGCCACGGACATAAGAGAGACTTTTTGGGAGTCTGGGGTACCATGAATGTTGAAGAACTGCTCCGCCTTTGTCATCCATCTGAGCGGATATGTGTCATTGACGAAGGGAACTGTAGAAAACAATAGGCAAACCTTGTAAATACTTCTTCATGTGTAAAATACAAGAGAGAATGCAAATATATATGGGAAGAGAAGGAGAAAGAATCCTGTACAAAGGATGTGGGACTGAAGGAGAAAAGAGAAATGGGTCTATAAATGGGCCTTTACATCATTTTTCCCTATATCATCTAACACTCCCCCGCAAGCTGGAGCGTACAAGTCGTAGGCACCAAGCTTGGACAAGAACTGGTAATACAACTTGTGAGGCAATGCCTTGGTAATGCAACTTGCCTAGAGGCAGAACATGTTCAAGCCTTAGCTCCTTTGATTGAACATTTTCTCGAACAAAGTGACAATCAACCTCAATATGTTTAGTCCTCTCATTAAACACAGGATTTTTTGCAATGTGTATTGCAGCTTGACTGTCACAAAACAACGTCGATGGTGAGGACAATTTAACTCCCAAATCCATTAGAAGACTTTCCAGTCAGGTTAGTTTTGATGTAACGGCTGTCATCGCACGGTACTCAGCCACAGCAGACGAGCGAGCAACCACCGTCTGCTTCTTACTCCACCATGTGATAGATTTCCTCCAAAGCAAGTACAAAAATCAGTAGTTAAACGTCGATCATCCAACGAGCCCGCATAGTCCCCATCAGAGTATGGAATAAGAGAAAGGGAGGAAGACGACTTATACACAAGTCCTTGCCCAGGATCAGTTTTCAGATATCTGAGAATCCGTTCCACTGTCTGAAGGTGAGAAACCCGTGGGGTTTGCATAAACTCCAACCGCAAATGATATATCTGGTCTTGTAACAGTTAGGTATATCAATTTTCCCACAAGACGACGATAGTACTCTGGATTTGGAAATAGAGAGTCAGCCTCAGATGCTTGAGCACACAACTTATGGTTGACTTCCATCGGGGTTTCCGCTGGTTTGCAACCCGAGAGACCGGTATCTTTCAAAAGGTCAATGTAATACTTACGCTGGGATAAGACAAGGTCATCCGGTCGCCGTGCTACCTCCAATCCAAGAAAATATCGAAGATTTCCCAGATCTTTGATTTGAAAGATAGAATTTAAATGCTGCTTAACATGTTGTATCTCAGCGGAGACATCACCAGTGATCAGAATATCGTCCACATAAACCAGAAATATTATAGTCCCCATTGATTGGTGACGAGTGAAGAGAGAGGAATCTGTCGAGCTTTGTTTCAAGCCAACCTCACAAACAGCCTTGCTGAATTTGCCAAACCACGCCCGTGGAGACTGTTTGAGACCATAAATGGATTTGCAAAGTAAACAAACACGAGACTCCCCCGTGGTCTCAAACCCGGGTGGTTGTTGCATACAGACAGTTTCAAGAAGGTCGTCATTCAAAAAGGCATTCTTGACATCCAGTTGGTGGAGGGGCCAGTGGCGATAAACAGCTAAGGAGAGCAAGACCTGAACCGTATTTAATTTTGCGACTGGGGAGAATGTTTCCTCATAATCAAGCCCGTACTGTTGAGTAAAACCTTGTGCCACAAGCCGAGCCTTTAAGAGATCACCGTCCCATCCGCGGCATGTTTGATTGTAAAGATCCGCTTGCAGGTAACACAATTGTGGCCAGGAGGAGGAGACACAAGATCCCAAGTATGGTTACCCCGCAGAGCAGTCACTTCGTCATCCATTGCGGCACGCCGCGCCGGATGTTGGAGAGCTTCCAGCACAGAGTTAGGTATAGAGATAGAGGAGAGAGAGAGAGAGAGCAAAGGTAAGAAGAGGTGGAGAGAGCTGATGTAGAGACACATAATTGGCTAAGGGATGGGCCGTCGAGGAGGAGGCTGGATCAACAGGCCGCGAGATCACACTGGTAGAGGGAAGCTGTTGCTGGGAAACTGGGCGAGGAGGACGACGAGTGTAAACTTCAATGATAGGAGGTTTGGAGGGGGAAGGTTTGGAGGGAGCAGGTGGTGTAGGAATCGAAAGCAGGGGAGACGTTACTGGTGGTGTAGGAATCGGAAGCAGAGGAGTAGGGCGAAGTGGTGTAAGTGGAGACGTTACGGGAATGATGGGTAAAGGTAGCGGTGGAGGAAGAAAGGTATCAGAAGGACTGGCGTGATATGGTTGGTCTTCATGAAAGGAGACATCGGCAGACACAACCACCTTTCCAGTGATAGGATTAAAGCAGACATACCCCTTCTGAGTGCGGGAGTACCAAACAAACATAGCTTTGGTAGCATGAGGGGTTAGTTTGTCATTGGAAGGACCAAGATGGTGGACATAACAAGTACACCCAAAAACACGAGGTGTGAGAGAGGAGATTCGTGGAATGGTAAAGGAGAGTAATGGGTGCCACAAAGTTGACGACAGACAAAGGCATGTGGTTGATGAAGTGGCACGCAGTAGAGACTGCAAAGTTCCAATAGAGGGGAGGAACCTGCATTTGGATCATAAGAGATCTAGCCACATCAAGGAGGTGGCGATTTTTTCTTTTTGCGATGTCATTTTGTTGAGGGGTGCAGGCACATGAAGTTTGATGTATAATACCGAACTCAGCACATAGATTGGAGAAGGTGCGACCAGTATATTCTCGAGCATTGTCTGTACGAAGAGTTTTGACACATGTAGAGAACTGAGTGCGAGTTTCCGTAAGAAATGTACGGAACGTGGTTGGGAGTTCGGTACGATCACGAAGTAAATACAACCAGATTAATCGTGAGTAATCATCGATAAAAGTAACAAAGTATTGATACCCAAAAATACTAGGGACATTATAGGGCCCTCAGATAACAGAGTGAACTAAGGATAAAGGAGCATCGCTCAAGGTACAGGAAGGAGAAAAAGAGACACGGTGTTGTTTGTCGAAAATATATGATTCACAAAAGAACTTTTGAAGAGAGACGGTAGAAAAAGCTTTCTTGAGAATTGAAAGAGGGGCATTTCCAAAACGACGATGTCAATCAGTGGTGGAGACAGTAGTGAGAGCAGTGGGAGGAACATCAAGAAGATATAGCCCGTTAGACAGTCGCCCTCTACCAAGTATATTTTGCGTTAGTCGATCATGCACCACAAAGGAAGAGCTTGAGAAAGTAACACAACAATCAAGGTCTTGGTTAAGACGGCTAGCAGAAAGGAGATTAAAAGGAGAACTCAGAACATGAAGAACCGAGGATAAGGAGAGAGGAGTAAGAGGCAAATGAGCAGCGCCAAAAACCGGGATTTTGTCACCATTGGCCACGGTGATGTGCTGGGGGTAAGCAATATCCAAGTGTTTGGGCGGCTGCTACGGAGAGAGATGATTTGTAGCACCCAAGTCCACAATCCAGTGAGAGCTGTGTGAAAGACAGGATATACCTTCCTGAAAGATCGAGGTCATAAAACTAGAGGAGCGACGAACCACCTCTTGAAGCGGATGGAGTTGAGCACGCAACGCAGCAATATCATCAGCAGTGGTGGAGGCAGAAGCCATAATCCTGATCAGCGACTAGCCGCGGAAATTGGACGGCAAGAAGGCAAACGGCTTGCCGGACAGATCCAGCGGCTAATACGGAGGAAGCATTGAGAATAGCGAGAATATACAGCTGCGTGAGAACAAGCAACGGCGAGAACAAGAAGCAGCGGCGAGAACAAACCGCGGGGCGAGAACAAGCCGCGCGAGGAAGGGCAGCCGCGCGAGAAGAAGCAGTGGTGCGAGAAGAAGCAGTGGCGAGAACAAGCCGCGCAAGAAGAGACAAACCGCAACCTGAAGAAAGCGGACGGAGAAGGGAAGTCGCCCGGTCTCGGTGTCAACACACCAGCGGTCAAGAGCCCGCAAACAAGAGGCGGAGCCCGCAGCGGGTAGAGAAGCTGTAACGGCTAAGAGAAGTCCTTGCGGGAAGTCGCAACGACTAATCAAGGGAAGAAGCCGCGCGAGAAGTCCGCATGCTCACGGTGATCACACCAGCGGCAAAGGACGAGGCCGCGACCTAGATGCGGAGCTCGCAGCGGGTAAGGAACAACTCGCGGCGAGGACAAGTCGCAGCGACTAAGTAGTGCACAAGCCAGTAGAGAAGGCCGCACGGTCTCGGTGAGTACACCAGCGGCAAGGGAAGATGCCACGACCTAGATGCGGAGCTCGCCGGGAAGAGAGAAGCCGCAGCGACTAGAAGAACAAATCGCAGCGAGAAGAGAAGCCCAAGGCGACTAAGACAAGCCGCGGCGACTAAGACAAGCCACGGCGAGCAAGGAGCAGAGCAGCGTGGAGCCGGGATGAAAAGAACGCAAGAACTCGGCGGCTAAGAGAAGTCGCTTCGAGCAAAGAGAAGGGAGGACCTCGGCGGGTAGACAGGGAGACCGCACCTAGTAAAGAGAAAGCGGGTAGACGGGATGAAGCTGCGCGGTCAGAGGGAAAACCCCACCTGATAGGAAGGGTATAAAAACGGGAGGAGAAGGAGAAGAAGAGGTGGAAGCCACGAGAGAGGGAGGGAGAGTCGAGGAAGATGTTAGAATAGCCTAAACCGCGCAGGAAGCCGCGGTTAGAAAGGGAGCAGGCCGCAACACACTGCAGCTAAGCAAGAGAACAAGCCGCCCGGTAAGCCGGAGAAGCAGGCGGTTAGAAAAAAACAGGTCGGACCGTTGCCCCTGATACCATGTAGAAAACAATGGGTAAACCTTGTAGATACTTCTTCATGTGTAAAATACAAGACAGAATACAAATATATATGGGAAGAGAAGGAGAAAGAATCATATACAAAGGATGTGGGACTAAAGGAGAAAAGAGAAATGGGCCTATAAATGGGCATTTACATCATTTTTCCCTATATCATCTAACAGGAACCTCTAAGATATTAGGGGCATGGGTCGAGGCAAGAGTAGACATGGAGTAGACCTATTGAGGATTGTCCTTACGACCAAGGAGAGAGGTGAGGACATCTGGAAGCCCATGAGTAATGGAATGATGATCTGGGCGGTTCTCCCGAGACTCAAGGCGTTGGAGGATGGCTTGCATGGACGAAAGGGTGTTGGTTTGTTCATCAAGGATATGTTTGATGGCGTCGAGGCATGCATCGGTCATAGCGCAGGTAGTGGGCATCAACTGCAAAGGATCAAAGGGTGTCGCGACCGAATAGGATGGTGGAAGAGGGAGGGGGTTACGGAGAAGATATCCAAAAGGAACTCTCCTGGCCAGCCCTAGGCTCAATTTTCCATTCATCCAAGATAAGGGTATTAAACCCTCCCAATGGAAAAACTGAAGAATACATAAAGTGAGATAACAAAAGCTAGAAGATAAATTAAAATTAGAAATTATGGTACTGATTTCGTTTAGGCCTTCTCAACTATGGATGTCATCCTCTTGGAATAAATGTACTAAATCTTCAAGACGCCCTCATGATCGTTCGGATTCGGGTCAGGGTCTACCTCTGTAACAAACTGTGCTATTGCCATGTCGAGATTGGTGAGAATTACAATCTCATTGACAAGTGTGGATGAGCACAAAGATAAGCATGTTGATGGGCGTGGTTCGCAAGTAACCGTCATGCACAAAGTCATGTATCATTCTTGGAGGCAAATCTTTTTAGTTAAGTGCATTGCCTTCTTAGAGCATGAGTATCTCGCTCGAATACTATGCTGAGGAATCAACAAAGCATCATAATATTATGAGGAAATTCCTCTGTTTATACATGTAGAGGAGAGAATACAATATCTCACTCACAATGTGGAACTACTCATATAAAGAAGGAATGGGCTATATATAACCATGGGTTTTTCTAATGGATTTTAAAGATATTATGATGTAAAAGTGTACAAGGGGTCATTATCAAACATATTATTTTTTGCACTCCTGAATTGATCTCTCCTTTTTCCATTATTTTACCTTCATTTTTCCCTTTCTTGCGACACCTCGGGTCTTTTGTTGCCCATATTGATCATATTGTGTCCTCTCATTGACAAATTAGCACCACATGTGATAAAATGTGTCTTTATGGGATACTTTCTTGAGGATCAATTATCCTTTCCTCCTCCAATCACATCTCTTTACATGATTGGTCTCACCTCATTCCGCATATTATTTCCCCGCAAGTTCTTGTTAGTGATTCTTCACTCCTCCCTAAGAAACATGCTACGATGTTGCCACCGCCACCATCTTTACCGCCACAGTCATCACCAAAGATTTTTGTCTATTACAGATAAGGTTGCAGATATCGAATGTCGGAGACACGTCGGTTTAGGTTTTTCATGTCGATGTTAATATGTCGGGAGATATATCGGGGATATTTCAAATATCGGGTTTTAATATTTAATTACTTATACAACGAAGAAAATGGCAGCCCGGTGCACAAAGCAGCCCCGCGCAACCGCGCAGCGAGGGTCCGGGGAAGGGTCCCACCACAAGGGAATTACTTATAATTAATTATACACATAACTAGATATAAAAATAATCTTTTATTTTTTATATATTAATATATAAACAACTTAACAATTATTTAGTTTTTAAATCTACCAAATTACTATAAACATTTTATATTACGTGGGTAATAACAGTGTAACACAAGGAAGAAAGTCAGAGGAATTAGAAAGTCAAGAAGTCGTCGACGATGAAGGGAGATAATGAACTATACAAAATCCAAAGTTCAAATAGAATCAAAGTCAATAGCGGACTGGCACAGGGAAGAAAGTCAGAGGAAAGAGAAAGATAGTCGAGACCTAGAGCACAAAATAATCCAAACAACGAAACGATTCCATTTTGTTGTCTATTAAACCATATACGCTAAATAAAATAAATTGAAAAAAAAATTTAACTGATATATTGTTGAGATATATTGTTCGATCTATCAGTGATACATTGGTGGATATATCGGCGGGTATATTCCAAAAAGATATTTTGCAAAATAATATCGAAAACATGTCGTTTTGCAAATGAAATCTTTATGTCGGCCTGCATGTTGGACGATATCTACAACACTGATCACAAACCTTACTAGACACATCCAACATCTATCAATGTTACTCATGAGCCAGAAGATCTTATCACTGCCTTTCGCAAAGTTAAGTGCATATGTATTGCTCATATCAAATTTTATTTCATTTCATCATTTAACTATGTCACTTCACTGATTTGTTTGTTCTCTTTCGTCGGTTATCACTACTTCTGTCCATGAAAACTACAACATATGCAGAACTTATGGGACAATCATACGTTAAGTTTAGTCCTTTTGGCTTTGGGAAAGTCATATATTGGTTGTTGGCGAGTGTTCACGGTGAAACACAAGCCGGATGGTTAAATTGAGAGCCCAAAAGAGCAGTGTGTTCCTCGATGGTTTACTCGGCAGCATGGCATTAATTATAAAAATACTTTCTCACAAGTTGGGAAGCTCAGTGTCGTTCAAATTTTGACCACTCTTGTCATTCATTATCTTTGATAGTTGCATCAATTTGACATCAAAAATGTCATCTTTAATGACGATTTGATTGAGACTACATATAACAAACAACATGATATGATGCCACTAAAGAGTACAGAAAGTTAAATAAGAAGATGACAGTTCTTCCTCAAGAAAATACAGGTCTTCCTCCCTAAAACACCATTTTGTTGGATGTATAGAAACGGGAAGCCTGATGAATGATGCCCAAAGATATAAGTCTCATGAAAGTCACGGATTAAGTAATCTTGGGCAGTATCAATTCAAATAACCTTAACTTTAGTGGAAAGTTGAGTACAGTTTTAAACAATGAAGCTATGAAGACGGCACAAATTTTGGCGTGAAGAAGATATAACCATGCCAATCTCAATTGATCATTTATATAAGTAAATAACAGAATCCAAAAGACTAGTACTTATATAAACACCAAAAATAATTTAACCAAAGAAAATAGAGTATTACTAGTAGAATGATGAGGATGAGAACTAGAGGACTATTATTCATCATAAATGGAAGCCTTGCAACTAAAATCAGATGTAAAATTGTAAAGTGTCAATCGAAGGATAGGACGAGGGACATGCCCAAGATGACAATGTTAATCTACGGTAGAATAAGGCGAACAAAAGATGAATTATCAAGAATATAAGCCCATTCACCAGCTAACTCTTGCAAATCATGTTTTCATATGAAGAACATATCACGAAAGAGGAAGATGAAAGAGATTACCGAATAATTATGATCACGAGTACCATAACTAACGGAAAGTAAACTGAAGTGAGAACTCTGAACATGTAGAATGGAAGAAGCAAAAGGCACTACTCCCGACCCGAAAATTGAGATGGTGGCACTATTAGCAATTGCATATGCCTTGAAGTAGCACATTTTTAGCGCAATATAAAGGTGTACAAGAGGTCATACAAACAATAGCACCAAAATTTGCTATTCAAGAGACCATCATGAGACAGAAAATATATTTTCATTTTTATGGACGTAGAAAAAAATGGATCCTAAAATGAATTGTAGAATAATTAATTTTTGAAATCCCCAAAAAAAATGCTCAAATGTATATGATGGGCTCAAAGAGTCCAAAGTCATTTCAACAAATTCGTAAGCGAGTGGTGCTTAAGCTAGCCAAGTCCCTACAAGTATAAGCAAGTGAAGCTCAAGCGACATTAATATGATAGCAAGTAATGTTCAACTCATGCATTAAGAAAATAACAATCATGTTGATAGATCAAGCATGAAAGAATCATGTGTCATGCCTCCCTTCGTCTGCTCACCAAATTATATGCCAGAATTGAAACACCGCCACTTATTTTCTTTTGAGCTAGAAGAACTACGAAACATCCTTCCACAGAATTCATAGATTCTAAGTATTTATGGCAACTTCATCAAGCTATTAAAGAAATGGTAGAAATATTGGACCAGCTCGGGGCAGAGAAAACAATCACAAGGCATTTCCCATAAAGGTGGAGCAGTAACTGACAATCAAGGGGTATGAACTGACGGACAACAGCTAGAACGCCAGCTTTCTCTTGCTCCAATATCCTTTCAATAATTATTATGCCGCCTTTGATCCTAATATCTCACTCCAGCAAGCACTCTCTGATGTTTTCATCCAGCATGTCATTCTCAATACATCATTCACTATTGTCCATACCCAGCAATCACTTCCACCAAAGAGCTTGATATCAGCGAAAGGGTCTAGCAATCATTGACCCAACAGTTCTCATCCAACAAGCCCCACTTCAGCAACCCACTCCACGACTTCAGTTACCACGCAGCCAAGCTCGTTGTCACCAGTCCACCAAGTTCTTCGACACAAATTTCCGGTCTCGTCACTCCCTTCTCTATACAAATGACGAGTAGTCCACGTAGTATCCTTTTCTACCCCACCAGGGTAAACGAGTTGTGTTATTTTGTGGTGATGCCTTAATATCAGGGAAACGCTACAAAAATATCTACTTGTTGGAAATAAAAGAATCAAATCTCTACTTGTTGGAAATAAAAGAATCAAATCTCTACTTGTTGGAAATAAAAGAATCAAATCTCTACTTGTTGGAAATAAAAGAATCAAATCTCTACTTGTTGGAAATAAAAGAATCAAATCTCTACTTGTTGGAAATAAAAGAATCAGATGATTTAGCCATCAAAGTTTCCTTCTTAGGAGAACGATAAGCTCGAAATAACGGAATAGTGAAATGTTACAGATACTTTAGTTAAGAATTAATTAGAATATTATTCATCTAACCTTATGTTAGGTCTCATGTTTAATGTTTTCAGTTAGAGTTAATAAGAAGTTTTAATTAGGATTAATTAGGATATTATACATCTAATCTTATGTTAGGCCTCGTGTTTAAGTGTTTTCTATTAGAGTTAATTAGAAGTTTTAATTATTCAACATGCTTCCTAAATTTTATGTAGTAATTTTGCAATTAGTCCAATGTTGGGGACTAAAATGCAAAAGGGCAGGAATGGTATTTAAATACCCCTTATGGGAATGGGAGGAGGAAAGAAACTATATATATTCCCTCTTCTAGTTTTCGCTGAGTGTAGTTAGGGTTAAATTTATTTGAGAAATAGGCAGAATCAAGAACCAAATCGGAACTAAACCGAAGTCAACGGTTCGGATCTAGTTCTATACTTTACGACCGTTGGTCGGTTCCGGTTCCAAAAAATTGGAACTGAATCAATATGAATAGGTTCTTGGGTTTGAGTGGAACCGAATCGATCCAATTTGCACCCCTACTTAACAGTAAAACACTTGGAAAGCCCGATACAATGAATAACTTTTGTTGTTGTTGGAATAAGTAGAAGTCCAAATCCTATCGACATAGTTACTTGGAGTAGAAAAGGGGGTATTACCCAAGCATATTTATGTGTGTGTGTGTGTGTTCCATAAGAAAACAAATTGTTCTTTTTTCTTATAATTGTTTCTCATTCACCAATACAAATCTCTGACAAAAAAACAAAAAAAACAAAAAAAAACAAATAAACAAAATAAACAAAATAATAATAGAACTAAAAGAATAAAAAATATATGAAAAAAATTCAAATATTGAAATTCTGATTTTGTTTTATCAAAGATTTGAAATAAGAGTTGCAATGAGTTGGTCAAATAATTAGTCAAGTTTCTTACATAGTTATTAACTAACTTTCAACTCAAGAAAAGGACATTTCTGAAACAATGTCACCTCATATTCTATTTTAAATAATTAGATTTTACCTTTACATTACATTATATTTATGTTAAATTATGTAATTGATAAATATTGCATCTAAATTTCTCTCTTTCTAAATTATTTCAAAGCCAAACACCACAACATAAAGTATAGCACTACATAGATATAAAGAGAGAAAAAATCATCTTACGAATTTAATATAAATAAGTGATATTACTTCCACGGTCCAAACCAAAAAATAAGTTAGATATAAATAATACTGTTTTTAAAACAACATGCTTTTCTAGGTAATATTTTCAAACTAAGAGATATCAAATATGTGTTGTGTTATAGTCATGCATGGCTCCTCATTGCTTTTATGGCAGATATCCAAGTAGTCAAATAGCTTCTCTCTTAATCGGTGTAGCTATTTTCCTTAAAGTCAATTCTACATTTTTCACAATTAAAATAGAAATACTGTTCACTTTAAATGATTATTGACATTATGAGATTAAGCTGAGCATAAAATATTTTCAATTAAATATTGAACTCACGATGCAGTATAATGAGATTTTTCAAAATTGGAAATTGTGGAATCATGGCCAGGAATTCCGACATTTGAAGTGTTTTTTTGAACGTCTCTTTTTAAATACTAATACTAATTTTATTTGTACCAAAATTCTATACCCAATTCTTGTTTCCAGGAGACACATATATGATATGAAAAATATAATATGCTCATAGTTTGGTTACATAGTAACAAACAATATAAAGCTAGTGATGTAGGGGTAGGCTATGGGTGCACAAAACCTACGACGTAGGTGGTAGTGCAAGAGTGACATGCTAATCTGAACTTAAATGGAATGTAATCATCGATAACTCGACAAATAAATTTGAGCAATGAGAATTCAAACTCCGCGCAAATATTTGAAATTGAAAACAGTTAATTAATTTTGGCAATTTATAATGGTCTCCTCCGCTCGGAGGGCCAAAGCAAAGCGCGCAGCGAGTGTCTCCTCCTGCAAATTATTAGCATACTAAATACAATTTGTACTAGCAAGAATCACAGCTCATATATTAATTCACCAATGAAAATGTCAATCAAATAAGTCAATACCACAAGAAACTCACAAATTAGTGGGTTGAACCGATGCACTGAAGAATTTGGTCCGGATGTGTAGATCGGCGATCGGAGGTGGAACTAGCGGCGTGAAAATGATGGCGGTGGCTGTCCTCGGCGGTAAATGGTGAGATCGGACGAGAAATCGGTAGATCCAGCCACACAAGTAGATCTGGGTCGGGGAAGGGTGGATCCGATATTTAGGGTCGGATCCGGGTGGGGAGGGGTGATGAACGAAAGGTAGAAATAACGGATCGGGGCTGAAATTCCTAGATCTGAATTGATCGAGAAATTAGGGCTAAGGGGAGTGGATCCACGGGAGGGAAGAAGTGGAGGGTCGGCGTGAACAGTGACCGGCGTGAACAGTGTCTGCGTGAACAGTAACCTGCGACCAAATGACCAACGAACATTGTTCGGGACCAATTTTTGGTGAACAGTGTTCGGACTTCCTGGACAGCGGTAGGGGGTTGGGATTTGGGGGCTCTAGGGGCTGCGGATGAGGGTTTCGGAGGGGTAAGAAGGCTATGAATGGATAGTGCCTTGGGGGGAGTTTGAGCACCTAGGAGTCGTCACCTAGGGTTCCACGGCGTCGGCACCGGGGAGTGATTGCTGAAATCCGGGAATGGAAGTCGCCAAATTCTGCAATAGCCTCATTCAGCTCACAAGACTCCTATTTATAATAAAATGAAACACTAGGGCATCTCAATCAACGGCTATGATTGGCCGGTGCGAGAGCCCGCTAAAATACAGGAATAATGAACCAAAAATAATAAACTAATATATGAATTTGACTCGCGACGACATTCTGGACGCAACCGCGGAGTCTGATCGTCGATCCGGGCACGTCATATATGGTAAGTCGCCAAATCAGCCCCGAGCGGGCCCAAAGCTCGTGTCTGTCTCTGCTCCGCATCAATCTCTTTGGCTTGAAAGATTTCATCTCCTGATGAATTGGGATCGGAATTCTCTCGATGAATGTCAGGTACAACTCGAAGAGGTCCGCCGAGAGTCGTCCAAGTGTCGTCGACTCGCTCATCAACTCCCCCTGACTGAAAAGTTGTCATCTCCGCTGAATGGAGACGGTCATGCTGAAGTCGAAGTCCAGGGGCAAATCGATCAAGCTCTGCTGCAAGTATCCAAGCGTCGTCTGCGTCGGGGCGGCCATGCCAATGTACAAAGTAGCGACATCGTGGTCCGTCCGTGGTGGGAACAAACTGATGGGATCTGACCTCCGTGATGCACTCATCTTTCATCTCTCAAAAGGTGGACCCTGGTGCGATCGGTGGTGTCGGTGGTGAAAGCAGAGAAGACGAGTCCCCAGGTGGGTGGGTGGCAGCATGGGGTGGACTGTGGTGTCCATAAGACGTAGGTGGGGTAAGAGAGTGGTAAGGCAACGAAAGTAGGGGTGGGGACGGTTGGGCATCTCCACTTCTCGGGTCCACATACTCGTGAGGCTCATAGTACGGCGTCAGATCCTCGACATTAAACATCAGATGAATTCTCATACTAGCCGAGATATTGAGCCGGTAGGCATTTGTCCCAATACGACTAATAATAGAGTGCAGACACATTCGCCTGATGCTTAACTTTTTGGCAAACCCCGAGGGGAGCCTCTTTGGGCAGACTCGCACCATTACTTTCTTGCCTCCATTAAATACTTGTTCTCGCCTTCGTTTTTCCACATGAGTTTTATAATTTCCATTGTTCGTTATTATTCGTCGGCCAACCGACCCATGTAACGCATGCAAATGACGAACAAGTGACCCAGCTGACACGTGCAAATGGAGCGAATGATGCAAATAGAGCACGACATACTCGACACACTTCCTAAGGGAAGGTCTGGCAATGACTTGGATATTACTGACACGGGGTGGCCTATCACGAGACTTATCGGGTGGTCGATAGAAAAATCTGGGGTGACCGACGTCATCGCCCGTGGGGACGACATAGAGGATGACAAATAGTGTGGAGCTCTGGTGTGATGGGTACCTCTCAAATGATATAGCTCATCAGGTGGCTCACCAGGGGGTGTATACCAAAAGTCATCACGTGTAAGATGGTCACTAGTGAGGATACACGATCCATCACTCAAGTGTATGAGGGAAGGCTTGTCAAATGAGCCTCTCAGGGACTTGATCCTGAAGAGGTCGATAATGATAGGATAGTTCACCACGAGGAGGGCACCAATAACAGTAGTGTCTGTGGGATCAAGTATGACACTCACAACAAAGTCAAAGCTAGCCTCATGAACCTCCCAAGGGAGTAGTGGCTCATCAGGAGACTTATCTGGAGGTTCACCAATGAGGTCATTAATAGTGGGAAGGTCCCTCAGACGAGTATCGCTGATAGAGGTGGCGTCCTCGTAAGTGGGTGAGGCAGCAACTATGAAGTCAACATTATACTCTCGACTCTTAGTAGTGAAGTGACTCGAGATAGTGCTAAGAGAAGAGTAGGGGGTGCCCAGACTCAAGTGTGGGTCAATTGATATAGTGTCGAGAATTGCGTCTTTGTTCAAAGGGGACACTAGGTCTAGGTTAGGTGAAAAGGATGGGTATACCATCACAGCGTCACTGGGTAGCTCGTCCACACTCACATGACCATGCTCACTAGTCATAGCTAGTATCACTCTCCACCTGTATCAAAAGGTCATGATCAGATTCAACCTCAAGGTACATGAGCACTAAATCTCATCAAACTGAGAAGGATCAAAACCAAGTGTCGGTTCTTTTATCTCGGTGGGAGCACTTCCCACCGTATCGGTGGCTTGACCCAAATCCCTAGGCTGTCTTCGTAATGTAGATCTTAGGTGATCAAATTGAGCTTCTAAGAGATCAAAGAGGTCAAGAACTAGTCGCAAAAATTCATCCTCAGGTAACTCTATTGGTGGAACACTAGGAGGGTCTTGACATGTATTGTGATCATGCCGATGATGACCCACTATAGGGTTTCTGAGGGTCGTCTAGACGGTAGTTCATAACATAATCAGATTGTGCTCGTGGGTGTGTATGGGCTCTGTGAACGTGCAGTGGAGGTCGCACATATCCAATCTCAGGTTCCTCTCCTAGAGAAGATGTGTAGCGGCGATGACCTGAACGATATTCAATTCTATCATCGTGAAGTCGCGGAAAGGTGTAATGATGAAGACGTGAGGACCTCTCGTCGTGGTGATCGCCTCTAGCATAATGGGATTGTGTCGAGGCTAGGAGTGGTGTGCGGGGAACGATGATAATCATAATGATAACATGAATGTTTCTCTAAAGGGGGTTCTATGAAATCGGATATAAGTAGACTCGGGATACCTAGATATGGGAGACTGCCGTCGGTGAAAACTAGACATAAATGAACCCAACGACTATTTAAAACCTACCACTACGAAGCAAGCAAATGGCCTAACCTGCCTATGATACCAAAATGATGTAGGGGTAGGCTACGAGTGCACAAAACCTACGACATTGGGTGGTAGTGCAAGGGTGACACGCTAATCTGAACTTAAATGCAATGTAATCGTCGATAACTCGACAAATAAATTTGAGCAATGAGAATTCTAACTTCACGCAAATATTTGAAATTGAAAACATTTAATTAATTTTGGCAATTTATAATGGCTTCCTCCGCTCGGAGGGCCAAAGCAAAGCGCGCGGCGAATGTCTCCTGCAAATTATTAGTGTGTTAAAAACAATTTCTACTAACAAAAATCACAGCACATATATTAATTCACTAATGAAAATGTCAAATCAAATAAGTCAATACCACAAGAAACTCACAAAGTAGTGGGCTGAACCGATACACTAAAGAATTTGATCTGGATGTGTAGATCGACGATCGGAGGTGGAACCGGCGGCGTGAAAATGATGGCAGTGGCTGTCCTCGGCGGCAAATGGTGAGATTAGACGAGAAATGGGTAGATCTGGCCACATACAAGTAGATCCGGGACGGGGAAGGGTGGATCCGCTATTTAGGGTCGGATCCGGGTGGAGGGGTGATGAACGAAAGGTGGAAATAACAGATCGGGGCTGAAATTCCTAGATCTGAATTGATCCAAGAAATTAGGGCTAAAGGGGGGTGGATCCACTGGAGGGAAGAAGTGGAGGGTCGGAGTGAACAGTGACCGGCGTGACCAGTGTCCGCGTGAACAGTAATTCGTGAACCGTGTTTGTCAAACAGTAATCGGTGAACAGTGTTCGTGACCAGTGTTCGGGCTTCCTGGAGAGCAGTAGGGGGTTAGGATTTGGGGGCTGTAGGGGCTACGGATGAGGGTTTCGGAGGGGGAAGAAGAAGGCTATGAATGGGTAGTACCTTGGGGGGAGTTTGAGCGCCTAGGAGTCGTCACCTAGGGTTCCACGGCGTTGCCACCGGGGAGTGATCGCTGGAATCTGGGAATAGAAGTCTCCAAATTCTGCAATAGCCTCATTCAGCCAACAAGACTCCAATTTATAATAAAATGAAATACTAGGGCATCCCAATCAATGGCTATGATTGGCAGTGGGAGAGACCGCTAAAATACATGAATAATGAATCAAAAATAATAAACTAATATATGAATTTGACTCGCGACGACATTCTGGACGCAACCGCGGAGTCTGATCGTCGATCCGGGCATGTCATATATGGTAAGTCGTCAAATCAGCCCCGAGCGGGCTCAAAACTCGTGCTCGTCTCTGCTCCGCATCAGCTAGGATAGAAGAAAGATTTCAAATTTTGATATGCTTCTCAGGCATGTTTTTATACAAAACATTAGTTGGAAATGGTGTTTTGGTCATACTCTTTTGCATTGAATATTATTAGCATGATTCAGCTTTTGATATATTTTTTAAGTTAACGAAGTTGAAACACATTTTGAGAAAAGCTCAACAAACAAATTATAGAGCCTCTGGATTTTGTCCTTTTCTTTATGTTTTTACATAATTTATGATATGTTTTTACATAATTTATGAGAATGTTCCCTGACTTTCTATTATCAACAGATTTTTCATGCTCTTTTGTAGCTCTTTCTCAATTTCCCTTTGTCATTTCCATGGAGTTTGACACTCAATCTTAAGATAGTATGCTTTACCCCCACTTCTTCACATGTTGATGAATTTTTTATTTCTAATTTGATTATGATTCTCAATTTTCATCTGTAGTCGTTGATATGCTTAATATATCACTTGGGGATGCTGGTTTTACAAAAAAATTACTTAAATTTTTATTTTATTTATTTATTTACTAATTTATATTTAGTCAGCTATTTCAAAATCGGCCCTTCTCTAGATGAGAAAGGTTGTGAGTTGATGTACGACTTATGGTCGATCATAAAACTCTTGCAATAATAAAACCAATGATTCACAAAATCAGCTCCAAAAAGTTGGGATGAGTATATTGATCATGATGATGATTATGACATTTGTAAATGATCATCAACACAAGAAAATTAAACCAATGAATAAGGGTCACTGCTGCTATATTAGAAATTCTCTCATTAGTCCCTTAGTATAGTAACTAAGATGACAGCAGTAGTATACCCATGGAGATAAAAATAAAAGAGTAACAAAGTACATGTGAAGATGAAAAGAAATGGCTGGTTACTATCATATAAATTTATATTACAATCCATCAGAGAAATGTGTACCTTGGACTTAACCCTAGGTCAGTCAAGAACAATAGCAGATATGTAAACCAACAAGACGATGTGATATCATTTAGCATATGACCGGCCCCATATCCTAGCACAGCAATTCGTCCTAGAGGTTCAGTGTTTTGTGCTTCAGTCGATTGCTCTTCAATAATTGTATCAACCATGATATCCAGTAGTTTAAAGTAAAACCAAGTAACGTGAGATCTCTCTTATTGCTAAGTCATCTACAATCAGAAAGCACATAGATTATCCAATCAATGAACATAAAACTAATATGACAGTAATAAGATGTACTGATATGAATAACTCGGAGCTCCTTATTTCAACAATAAAAAGGCATTTTTCTTTGATAAAAAAGGTTATACTGGTCTGTGAGAGTTGTTAGAGCAAGTTAATAGGGACGAACTATCAGGTGATGAAATTGGATCATGATTTTACAATGAGCCTGCTGTACGGATACCATTCAGAACTACAATAAATATGAAGGGGGAAAACAGTTTATGGAGGATAATAGCATCAAGTGTACATAAAATTAAAGAACAAGAAATAATGCACATAAGTACTCTTCTATGGTTGTAACAATAGTAGAAATACTAATTTAACTAAAGAGACTAAGGAGAGATGTAGGAGAAGAAGAGACTGCAACAACAAGATACATAATATTCATTCATTCATAATCATCTCTACTACACTTAATAATCTATTTATAAGCTCCTTTACAATAGTAATACAACGATAGTAGTCTTTGCCGATCTAACACACTACAACAGTGGTGATGAAGTTTTATAGAAAAGTTAATGATGCCCCATTAATTGGAGCTTTCAATCAGAAATAAAAAATTACGGAATTTCCTTGACATAGCAAATCAAAAACAAAAAATCGTTGAAGCTACCTAGCACAGATTTGGAATCTACGGCACAATTTATATTTGATCATTTTTGTTTCCCTTTATGGAATGCCTGATACTTAAGTATGACATTTACGTCCCTACCTTCGAGAGTTCCTAGCTTCATTATCCTCTTTCTTTCTTGTTTTGTCACTTTCTTCATCTATCCAACATAAACCAAGAACATTTTCATCGATCTCCACAAAAATACCTCCTTCTCGCTATCCCCACTTTTCTCAAATACAAGTTTCATTATTCGCGCCACAGAAATTCATTTCATGCCTCTAGAATCCCTCCTTACTCCATCTTCTCTCCACCCTCCTCTTTCGAAAATACCGCCCTCTCATTATCTCTACCTTTCACAAATACAAGTTCTCTTATTCACACGTAGAAATTCATTTCCTCCCTCTATATTCCCTCCGTACTCCATAATGTCACCATCTTTTCTCTTAATACTCTGATTGTCAAACCCTAATTTATCCTTGGAGGTGTTGGAGCAAAGCTTTATTTTAGAGCGACAGCCCTACACTAATGGAGAACCCACAACTAACCCAGAAACCATGAGGTTTCTTCTCCCAACCTCCTTTCGTATTCTCCTCCTTTTGGCATGAGTCTTGAACCTCTCTTCCCTCGTTCTCGAGGGCATGGGTTGCTATCCCCGGTCGAACGATGAGTTTCATGTGTAGAGCATACTAAAGATGTTGGCATGTGCCAGAAACCCAAAAACATCATGATAACAGTCTGTCCTGCAAGGGAGAGTGGTAGTCAGAGCATATTCCCCCGGACTATCAATCTGTTGAGAAACGGCAACCATATCCCATGCACAACCTTTATTTAATAGGACATCGCCTAGGTCAAGAGAATCAAGGTATCATTTATGTGAAGACCCCATCGCAGGTGATTTGTCGAGCAATGGTAAGTAAGTTGGGCACGGGGATGGCTCCACGTGTGCGAGGATCAAACGAAGAATCGGATCCACGAACGCGGTGACACCGAGAGGAGGAAGTTGAGCAATGAATGCATTACTCAGATGAGGGATGGTCATTGGGCGAGTACGTCAAGCGAAAGTTATGCACACGGTTTTAAATGTCCTCCGACATGTCATTTTTAAGAGCAAAACGACTTTTTTTGTTAGAATAGATTATTTTCTTTTGTAAAATATAGGCTGGTATATGCAAAAAAACAAATTGATATATTGAATGACATTATTTTATAGTCAGATTTTATATTTTATATTATGTGAGCAATATATGTTTCATTTATATGTATTATATTATATATACTTAAATCGATGAACTATTGTTTCATTTTCTTTAATATGTATTATTCTTATAATCAATTTTTTTATTTCTTTCACTATATCTTTCTTATTTCCTATTACATAGAACATTTATAAGTTGATTATTTAATATTTTTAAAATAAAGTTCTTAAACATAAAAATAACTTATTATAAATAAATAATATTTAGGTTTAAATTCTTTTTATTTTCTATAAAATTTATTGTTATCAAAGATAAGACAGGAGTGGCACCAATTGCAGAGAAGATGCGAGAAGCTCGACTAAGATGGTGTGGCCACGTACAAAGGAGGCCATTGGAGGCACCTGTTAGGCGTTGTGAGAGTCTAGTAACTACGAGGGGTAGACCAATAAAAATTTGGAATGAAACTATAAGGAAAGACATGATGTATTAGGCATTAGTGCGATTATGACTAAAGTAGGGCACAATGGCGACAAAGGATCCATATAGCCGACCCAACTATAGTGGGATAAAGGCTTGAGTGTTGTTGTTTGTTATAAAATTTAGCGTTATCTAAATAAAATTATTGTATGATACTTGTTGAGTGCGCCACGTGGAATGGACGGTGATGTCCGCGCGTGTGTCGCGACTCGTTAAAAGGGATGGTTTACTCTCACACCGCCTAGCGTGCTCCTTGCTCCTGGGTGTATAAGCGGGGTGGCCACTCCTCTCCTAACCGCGTGGTTTTGGGGAGTGACGTCACAATGCTTTACATGCTATCAGAGCAGGGGGGGCACGTGGCGAGGGGGGGTCTTGAGTGCGTCACGTGGAATGGACGGTGATGTCCGAGCGTGTGTCGCGACTCGTTAAAAGGGATGGTTTACTCCCACACCGCCTAGCGTGCTCCTTGCTCCTAGGTGTATAAGCGGGGTGGCCACTCCTCCCCTAACCGCGTGGTTTTGGGGAGTGACGCCACAATGCTTTACAATACTAAAAATATTTGACAAAGTGTCTATTTGTACTTGTTAATAGTAGGTGTAGTGTATTACTAATATTTTATTGGTTATACACTCTTTAAATTTATTTTGCAATACACATGACTCAGAGCTCATAAACTTGTTATCCTAGTTTTTAATTTTAGCACCTATAATTATAACTACTATACATAAACTTTGTTTTATTTAGGGCATGGAAATCGAGTAGTTTAAAATATCTTTGATAAGTCTCGAACTTTTGATATTCTATATTTAAAAGTTCAATCTGACATGTTACCGACATCTGATATTTATAACTTTGGTTAAGCAAACCAAACAAAGGTTATGTGGACCAAGCGAAGGTTATCTGGACCAAGCGAAGGTTATCTGGACCGAGCGAAGGTTATACGAACCGAGCGAAGGTTATGCGGACCGGGCCAAGGTTATGCGGACCGGGCCAAGGTTATGTGTACCGTGCCAAGGTTATGCGGATCGAGCAAAAGTTATGCGGACCGAGCGAGAACCCCGCAAGCCAGGCAAAGAATACCCAAGTTAAGTGAAGACTGCCCTTCGTGGGCGGGAGTCAAAGGGGAATAGGTATATGGTGGGGATTTTCCATTGAGCCCGATGGCCCCGAGGAGACTGCTATGGCAAGGCTCATATCATTATGTGTGAAATATCCTAAGTGGGATACGGAGACTGTCCTGAGGGAGATGCGGAGACTGTCCTAAGTGAAATGCGAAGACAATCTCGAGTGGGACATGTGTCGAGATCTTTAGTCATCATTGAGGTCTTACCTGTGACCCAATATCATTGGCCCTTGTACAAAGGGTGCGTCCTACCAAATATCCATGATAGAGCTAGATCACAAACTTACATGGCTACGCCAAACAACCACAAGGATATTGACACCTCCTTCATTCCTCACTAATGCGTAGGACAATTGGCTCTAGCTATGGCACCAATCCACCCTTGCTTACTTCGCCACATCATTTAATACTGCAGAGTTATGGCGAGTACGCTAACGAAGAACCACAACTGACCCAAAAATCATGAGGTTTCTTCTCCCAACCTCCTTTTGTATTCTCCTCCTTTGACTTGAGTTTTGAATCTCCCTTCCCTCATTCTCGAGGGCATGGGTTGTCATCCCCGGTCGGAAGAGGAAGAGATCCAGGTGTAGAGCATATTAAGATGTTGCTTCCATGTGGAAGAGACCCACAAAGGGTCATGATAACAATTTGTCATGCAACGTGCAAGGGGGTGGTGTCATAGAATATTCCCTAGGACTATCAATCCGCTGAGAAACGACAACCATGTCCCATGCATAACCTTTATGTGATAGGCCATCGCTAAGGTCAAGAGAATCAGGGTATCATTTATGTGAATACCCCCACGAGTGATCTGTAATTGTAAGTAAGTCGGGCGCAAGGACAGCTCCTCGTGTGCAAGGATCAAACAAAGAATCGGAGCCATGGACGCGGTGCAACCGAGAGGAGGAAGTTGAGTGAGGATTGCATTACTCATATGAGGAATGGTCGTTGCGCGAGTACGTGGAGCAAAGGCTATGCGAACCGAGTGAAGGTTATGCGAACCGAGTGAAGGTTATGTGAACCGAGTGATGGCTATGCGAACCGAGCGAAGGTTATGCGAACAGAGTGAATTTTCTGCAAACCGAGCGAAGGTTATGCGAACCGAGCGAAGGTTATCTGAACTGAGTGAAGGTTATGCGGACTAAGCGAGGAGCCCGCAAGCCGGCCTAGGAATATCCGAGTTAATTGAAAACTGTCAGCTGTGAGCAGGAGTCGAAAGTGAACAAGTATACAGTGGGGATTCTCCCTTGAGCCCGATGGCCCCGAGGAGACTGCTATGTCAAGACTCGTATCGTTATACGTGGAATATCCTAAGTGGGATGCAGAGACTGTCCTGAATGAGATGTGAAAACTATCCAGAGTGGGACGTGTGTCGAGATCTTTAGTCGTCGTGGAAGACTTACACGTGCCTCGTTGTCATTGGCCCTTGTACAAAGGGTGCTTCCTACCAAACAGCCATGATAGAGCTAGATTACAAACTTGCATGGCTTCACCAAACAACCTCGAGGATATTGACACCTCCTTCATTCCCCACTAATTCGTAGGGCAACTGGTTCTATCTATGGCTCCAATCCAGCCTTGCTTACCCTTCCACTTCATTTATTAGTTCAAACATACACAACTTAAACACTTCATCCAAACAGTCGATTAAAAATTTAAAGTCAATCACCTCTTCCATAAATTAGTAACTTTCATGGGCTTCTTTTATTAAAAACTGGTCAGTTTTTACAATGAAGAAATCAACACAGGCCACTACAGCAAAAGAGGATGTAGGACTGCAGAAACCCTACGTTAGAACCACAACTCAACCTAAATATACGAGAAGACAGAGAAGACGAAAGGTTGAAAGAATAAGTTAAACGCATACGGAATTGCCCTTATTCAACGCAACATTACAGTCCAAATCAAAAAACAACGATGAGCCTCAAATTACACAATATTCGGCATTCCTCAAAAGTTACAGTCGAACGCAGTTCCCCCAAACAAACGTAATGAACTGGAGGCGAACACGAAGAACGTACCCGCAGATCAACAGCAAGAATCGAGGAACTGGTTCTTATGGGAGATGCAAGGCATAATGAACATGTTGATACATTATTAGCCCTTGCGATTGCCTGGAGACCGAGAGGGCGATATCTCGAACAAAATTGATTGCGAGAAGGGTAATTGCCGCGATGGCGCAGGCCAGATGGAAGAGGGACCGCATTTCGATAAAGTCGAGGGTGAGAGAGAAAGCGAGAGACGGAGAAAGAGTGGGATTGTCGCCAGTCTCGTGACGTTGGAGGCCACCGCCAAAATTTTCTTGGTAAGCTCCTAGCCACGTTTATTTTCACTTTTCCGCTATCTCCAAAAAATAGGGGTCTTTTTTTCCTTTCAGAGAACTCTTTCGGCCAGAAAATTTTTTTTTCCGATCAGATTTTTCACTCTTCACCGGAATGGCGGAATATACTTTTGTCTGCCACCTCCTTTCCGGTCTTCGCCGCCACTTCCGACATCAAATTTGCACATTTTTTTGAGGTGTCAGGACTTAAGCGAGTTTTTTACTGTCAGATTCTGTCGTTAGTGAATATGAAAATACAGTTGTATATTAAACTTGAAATACAGTTGTATATTACACTATATGCAAATACAATTGCATATTATACCTGAAATACAGTTGTATATTATACCTGAAATACAGTTGTACATTACACTATATGCAAATACAGTCGTACATTATACTCAAAAACAGTTGTAATCACTTGAAATACAGTTGCAACTGTAATCACTTGAAATACAGTTTCACAAACAATCACTTGAAATGTCGCTCTAAAAAGTAGTTCAGCATATGTAAAGAGATACAAAGAGATGAGGTCGTCGTTCGCTTCTTCCTGTTGTTGGAAAAATAGTCGTACATAGTTCTTCTCATGCCAGCCATCGGCGAGAAACTGTGCCTGGAAATCTACCAGAGATCGCGAGTGCGCAGAGAGGAGTTGTTTGATGACGACACCTACATTAACATGTACGACTCGTCAGAGTTTGCCTCGCAAGAAATCTGTCGGAAATCTGCCGGAAATCTGCTGGAGTTCGCCTCAACTGGGTCGGGGATTGCATCACTTCGGCCGCCTAGGTTAGGGAAGAAGAGTCGACGGAATAGGAAACTTGAAAAAATAACTGGGCCCGCGTTTTTTGAAAGTGTTATTTAACCGCGCTCGTAGCACAGAAAACGCTCCACACATGCAAAAAATTTTCCCCCGCACAGACTGTCGCGTCATTGTTCGCTTTTTTGCAGTTTATTGCATCGAGATTCGAGAATTGCACTACAATTTTGTTAGCCGCAGGACGCATACTTGTATTTATAATATCTTCGGAGAACTTAATGCGCAGCCATTATTGGATCCATTTCAATTTCATGGAATATACTGTTTATATTATTATTTTGTTCGGCTGAGGGCAAAAATCGAAGAACCAGATCCTTTTAATTCGGCTCAACATAAGGGAATTCACTTTATAATTCAGATTTGGATCAAGATCCTTTCAATTTTGATCAAAATCCTTTTTGTGGTAATAATTGTATACAATGGTTCAATTTTTTTATCTATCCAAATACTAAGGCTCCGTTTGGGAGGACTTATTTTCACCGGTCAAGCGGTTACGACCGCATGAACCGGACCTTAATTAAGGTCCGGTTCATGCGGTCGTAACCGCTTGACCGTGAAAATAAGTCCCCCCAAACGGAGCCTAAGGCTACATTTAGTTGGATTTTCAGAGTAACACGTAGTGTTTTTTAGAAATCCGCCCCAAATAATATTTTTGAAGATGAGTTCAATGTACAATGCCTAGGTACGTTCATAAATACATTTCTCTGCTTTCGGGCCCATCTCTTTTTCCCTCCATTGTGAAAAAAGTTGCTTGAGGTTCCTCCTCCTTCAACCCCCGGCAAAACCAAGCTTTGGCAGAGACTTTGCGACCACAAAAAGGCGGAGCTTCCTCATCTTTTCAGCCGTCAGCTCAAGCAGTGTTTAGTTTTCAGCTAGGTTTTGTAACCCGGCGAGCTTTAGCTCACTGCTCCTAAAATCTATCCAAGATGCGCTGTTGTTGGTGAGTATATGGAATAAGTTTCATTTTAATCATTATTTTAGCTGAGGGAGTTTAGGTCTTTAAGGCAGCCAAGTTTTTCTTGATAATTTGCTTCAAATAATTGCACGAAAATGTCAGATTTTGGAGCAACAAGTGCTCAAATTAATCTCCTCCAACAATATTGTTGAGGGAATGGACTATGTAAGCTAGTTTTTTGTTTCAATTCACTCGTCTTTTTTGTATGAAAAAGTCACTTTTCTGCATTCTTCCGACTTGTTTAGCTCGGCTTCTTACATTTTATTTTTCAATTGCATTTCTTATGAAAATTCCAACTATTTTTAAAGTGAAATGCATTTTATTCTTTATTTGTTGTTAGATTTTAGTTAAAAATATACTAACTACTCAAATAAATTTTCTCATGTCAAAAACAGCATATTTGTTTTCAATTATGTATTCAGAGAATTGGGTGTTTGTTATATATTGTGAGTATGCACATAGCATAGGTTTCAGTGTTCGGAACCAACATTTGACATGCTGAACACACATAAAGATTACAAAATTTCAAATATAGTTGTGTCAAAGCTGGTTTGAAGAATATGAAGTTGTCACAAAACATATACCGCAAATTAGATACACACGCCAGTTGTCTCACCTATAAATATTTTATCGTCGATAAAGATGATAGGAATTTGACAGTTACAAAGTTCGTCGAGGAGTACAATCATCTGCTTGTGATGAAGAAATGGCAGCATTTATTGAGATCTCCTCGCAGGACATCATACATGCAGGGTTGTCTTATTAAGAATTTAACAAATACAGGAATTAGAACAGTTCATACATACAACTTTCTATCTAGAGAAGTTTGTGGGGTCGAGAATGTTGGGTTTTCTAAAACTAGTGTCTATAACTTTGTGCAGCGGGAAAGAAAAATGTTAATAAAAATAGTTAATTCCATTACTTTGTTGAAAATATTGTAGGAGAAATAATTGAAGAACAACATGTTTGTTATGTTGCTCGAAGCATCCGGATGAGGATCAAAGTGGAATCACCTACCCGTTGCCCCTAGGTGGGTATAAATAGGCAAACCCTTAGGAGTTACTACGGGTATGGGTTAACCGTGTACCCAAACTGACCCGTTAAGCCTCTGAACATGTTATTTGTCCAAATATACGCTAACAATCTCCTTCTATATTTGTGACAAATAACATGTACGTTTCGAAGTGCAGAAAGTAGAGAATATCAAAATAAGTTTCCGACTTTACACATTCCATAAGAGTTAGCACAATTTCACATAAAACATGAACATAAGTTTTTAAACAATAATACAAAACATCACCAAAAATATAAATGTACTACTTCATAACAAATAAGTGTAGAAAACAAAAAATGACTACAGATAAACGTGTAACAATTCTACTCAAAAAGTATATCATCATCATCTATGTCAAAATCCAATTTCTCTCCTTCATCTTCACCAGTGCCTGCAAGAAATTTCATGAGTCAGACTCTATGAATTCATAAACATATGCAGTGACGTATCAAAGTAAACTAGCTCTACCTAAATGAGCTTAGCACTTGTAGCAGTAGTGAAGTAATACTGTCAGCATCTCTATCCAGTTTAGCTAAGACCAGTCAAGTTTTGATTTTAATAAATCAAACGTTGTTATCTTATGCATTAGTGACCAGCATGTACCTCATCATATGATTTGACACACCATCATTTGCAACATTATCAAATGTGGAATAATGTGCTATGACCACTAATGTTAGATTAACTCATACAACGACTTTTTATTCTCAGTTAAATAATTCTCAAATCAGCTTACAACGAGAAAGATGTTAAGTCATCGGGTGTGGAATGACTAGCATCTAAGCACTTGGGCTTTCATCAAGAAATTATTTGGGGTTTTCAGTCTGTTATTAGACGCTTGAATGTTGCGACTATAGGTTCTTGCTATGAAAACATTAACATATGAGGAAGTTTCATATCTCTATGAACTTTAATCTCATCTCCCTCGATGTTTTAATTGTGAGAACTCTATTTAATCCCTTTGTCAAGACATCTACAACATTATCTTTTGACCTCACATCAACGAGATTCACAATCTCTTGACTCGTAAGGGAGGTCAACCAGGCTTGTTTCATCCGTAGTTGCCTTCTTTTGCTATTGAACAAAGTGTTCGTAGCAATCATTTTAGTAGCCTGATTGTCGCAGTAAACTGCAACAGAACTCAACTTCAGGCTCGACAGTGGAATGTCCATCACCAAATCTCTTATCCACTCTGTTTATTCTCTCACTGAAGCTAGAGCGTAGAATTTAGATTCCATAGAAGATAGTACAATACACGATTGCCTCTTGGACTTCCAGGCTTCAGCTGCTCCTCCTAGTGTGAATATAAATCAACTAGTGGACTTGCTGTCGTTTAATTATGAGACCATGATGCATCAGAATATCCTTCCAAAATTGGAGGATGACCATGGTAACATAAAGCATACTTTTGGGTGTGCTTTAGGTATTGCATCAACCTATCGAGGGCATCTCAATAGTGTTGGCTAGGATTACAAGTGAATCTGCTTAACATGCCGATCGTAAAGGCTATGTCAGGTCTTGTGCAGACCATAGCATATACGAGACTACCAATCAGTTTAGCATAATCTAACTGTCTAATTGCAGCTCCATCATTGAGCTTCAAGCGATTATTATAATCGTAAGGTGTCTACACTGCTCTACGTTCACTGTATCCCTACGTATGCAACATGGACTTTATATAGTGGCTTTGACTTAGGGAAATGCCATTTTTCCCAAAGCTCACTTGCATGCCTAGGATAGTCTCAGCTACACCTAGGTCTTTAATGTTAAACTCCTTCATTAGTTCTGACTTAACGTCATCCACTACGGATTGATCAGAACCAAGAATCAGCATATCATCAACATATAAGCATATTATAATGACTTTGTTTGATCTATGACGTATGTAAAGACATTTGTCCGAGAGACTCAATATGAATCTCATGTTCCTTACACTATAGTCAAACTTCTCATGCCATAATTTTGGTGCTTGTTTTAGTCCGTATAGCGACTTGATTAACTTACAGACCTTACTTTTGTGACCGTGTACTATGAAACCTTCAGTTTAGCTCATGTATATCTCTTCGGTTAGATCTCCGTTCAAAAACTCAGTCTTAACATCCATTTGATGAACAATAAAGTTCTCAATAGACGCAATAGCAATGAGTATCCTAATGGTTGTTAAGTGACACACTGATGAATATACATCAAAGTAATCCACCCCACTAACTTGTGTGAAACCTTTAGCCACCAGGCGTGCTTTATACTTAGCTACGCTACCATTAGGATTGAGCTTCTTTTTCAGAACCCACTTACACATTATAGTTTTAGCCCATTTTGGCTTATCAACCGACGTCTAGGTGTTGTTCTGAAATAAAGAGTTCATCTCTTCATCAATGACCTCTTTCTAGAGTAGGGAATTCCTTGATCTCATTGCGTCCTTATAGGTGGATGGATCAGCCTCAACGTGGTAAGTGACGAAATCACTACCGAAGGTTCTGGGAGTTCTCTCTCTCATCGAAGTCCGTCTAGACTCTAGGACAATATCGTCTACCAGAACTGAATAGGAGGTGCTCGGTACTGATTCAGGCACTTTCTCAGTAATAGTTGCTTGCATACCTGAGATTGTCAGGTTCTTATCCTTAAGAAAATTATCCTCAAACAACACAACACCCCTAGATTCAATAATTATATTATTAGACGGGTCTAAGAATCTATCTGCAGCACTATCTTCAGCACAACCTAAGTAGATACACGTGTTGGTCCTAGGTCTAAATTTATACTGTCTAGGGTCAGAGACCCTGACATAAGCTATACAGCCCCAGGTCTTAAGTTTAGTTAATGTCGGGGGTCTCTTAAACCAAAGCCCGTAGGGTGTGACGTCTAACGTAGCATGAGAGACTTTGTTCAGAATATTGTTTGCAGTTAAAACTACTTCTCCCCAATAGGCAGTAGGCATGTCAGCAGTGAGCAACATAGAATTCAACATCTCTGTTAACGTTCTATTCTTTCGCTCGACTATACCATTCGATTGGGGTGAGTAAGGAGCATTGGTTTCTGCTATGATCCCTTGAGAGGCAAGGAAACCCCGGAACTCACTGGACATGTATTCTCCTCCTCTATCACTTCTAAACCTTTTTATTCTCATGTTGTTGGAGTTACCATGGTGATCTAGAAGTGGTCAAACATGTAATCTCACTGCCAACGCGATATGAGCCTGCAGGGTCGCACATAAGAGATGTGGAGAAGTTGGATGATTGACTGTGTTGGTAAAGGTTACCAATCACCGACCTGAATGGGGTTATGAGCAAAGTGTTGCCTTAAAGGATCGTCGGGTTGGGCAAATGTTGCCTTGAAGGATTGGTAAGAATAGTCGACCGCGAGTCGACGTGAATCGTCGAGTATTGTACTCTGATTCTCACCGACTGATACTCGCCGACTGATTCTCGCCGATCCTAGCTGATTCTCGCCGATCCTAGGTGATTCTCGCCGATTGATTCTCACCGAATCTGCTAGGTGATTCTCGCCGATTCTAGAACCCTAATTTTCTGGGTGGTCTGCGGATAGCGATATTCCTAAGTCTGTTTATGCCTTTGGTATAAATAGATACTTAGGGTTTTCGGGAATAATCTCTAATCGAATCGACGGAAGTGTTCCGCCGTTCTTCGCTCGTTCCACCGATCCCGAATCCCGCCGACAGAAGTGTTCCGCCGCCGTGCTCGCTCCATCGACCTCCTCCTCTCCGACGATTGTCGCTGGTGTTGCTATTCCTGGCACGGACCTAGCAGTCCGTGGAAAAGCAAGGTGTGGTCATTCTCCTTCCCGATTAACCGTGCGACGGAAAAGTCGGTGTTCTCCCGCTCGTGTGGATTTCTGCAGAGACGTGGATATCATTCCACGTAGAACTCACCACCAGCAAGTACACGAAGCTTGGAGCATCTCCGTTGAGTTGTGACTCAACGCCACCGAGGTAATTTTTGCCTAGTTGTATGTTAACTTCTTGATTCAACTACCATGGCCCGATCCCATCTCTTTTGGGTTTTTCTTGATGTTTTTATTCTTCCGCTGCGTGCACAAGTGTTGTGCCATCCTTGTAGAGAAACCCAACAGTGGTATCAGAGGCAGGTTACAGCCATGATTGTTGTATTGGAAGTTTTGTTATTCCAGTGCGTGTAAACCTAGGGATTTAAAAGTGTTCTAAATGTCTAGATTTAGTCTTGGTACCCCGCCAAGAACGTCTGGGATTTCGTGGAAATTTCTAATTGTTAAAAATTGTAGTCTCCTTAGCAGTAACCATCCCTCGAGATTGTTTTGGATTTTGAATCCAACATAGAGAGATGAGCTTGTCTACTGCTTTAAGTTGAGTTGTCTTTACTTTTGTCCAATGCATGTAAATCTGAGGATTTGGAAGTTTCCGGATGTTCAGATTTAGCCCTTCCTTCTATCAAATGTTGATGGTGTCAGGTTGTGCACATAAGGGATGCATGTGGTTTTAGAAAAATTGTTTTTCTTTGGATGTGCACATTGATCAAATGTTGATCATGGTTAACTGTTAACCTATAATCAAAATCCCTTCATCAAATATTAAGTGTTCGGATGCCTTCCGATGGATGACACTCTTCCTGCCTCGATCGATGAAGTGTGGGCTTGCCAAAGCAAGGTGCATTAATCTATCTTGGTAAGGGTGCGAGCGGATAATTATGATATCCCACTGTCGACATCGGGTCCAGCTTAACTAGGTGACCTCAAAGGTTGAGTGCCTAGAGGCATAGGGTTGGTATGCACCATATGATGGATGCGAGTAAGGAGTTATTCACCAACCATACAAGAATTGCATGAGGATGCAATTGACAAGCGTTGCCTACCTAAATAACCGCATCGTGAGAGGAAAGCCAAAGCTGACTCATTGTGTTGGTGAAATACGG
The DNA here is from genome assembly GCA_039583875.1 of Platanthera guangdongensis. Lineage (NCBI taxonomy): Eukaryota > Viridiplantae > Streptophyta > Magnoliopsida > Asparagales > Orchidaceae > Platanthera > Platanthera guangdongensis. The sequence continues at coordinate 134,964,295 of CM077155.1, forward strand.
ATCTTGTCCACTAAGAGAGTAACTCGCATGAACTCTCTGAATTGTTAGTGAGGGCTATCATTTCGAATAAAATAGTGGGAGTGTTTTAATTGAAGTCCAAATTAAAATAAATTGTATTTGAAATTTTGGTACTGATTTTATTCTGCATAAATTCTTGTAGAATTCCATGGCAAGTGTTTCACACTCCACGTTGTCTCTGAGAGCCATCATTGAGAAGGATAAGCTCAGTGGGACTAATTACATGGACTGATACAGGAACCTGAGAATTGTTCTCAGGCAAGAGCGAAAGCTCTATGTCTTGGAAGAAGAAGTCCCTGAGGTGCCGACCGGGAATTCTTCCTGTGCTGAGAAGGATGCTTATAAGAAGTATACTGATGATGCTTTAGATGTCGAATGCCTTATGTTTGCTACTATGAACTCTGAGCTTCAGAAGCAACATGAGAACATGGGGTGCAAGGAGATTGACGAGCATCTCAAGAAAATGTTTCAAGGGCAGGCTCGTCAAGAGAGGTTCGACGTCACAAAAGCGTTGTTTCAGTGCAAGATGGGAGTTCGAGACTCAGTAGGGACTCACGTACTCAAGATGATTGGGTATATAGAGAACCTTGAAAGGCTGGGTTTTCCTCTTGGTCAAGAGTTGGCCACAGATCTGATCCTGCAATCGTTGCCGGACAGTTATGAGCAGTTCGTCTTGAACTACAACATGAATGAAATAGACAAGACACTGCCCGAACTCCTAGGCATGTTGAGAACTGCCGAAATCAATATGAAGAAGGCCAAGTCTGCCTGCCCCATACTGATGGTGCATAAGGGCAAGGGCAAGGCCAAGGGCTCTAAGAAGACGAAGGTGGGACCTAAGTCATATCTTGAGCCCAAGTCTTCTGCACTGATGAAAAAGAAAAACACGGTGAAGGAAGGGAAATGCCACCACTGTGGCAAGGCTGGTTATTGGAGGAAGAACTGTCCTTCGTACATTGAAGGTCTGCAGAAAATGAAGGGAGGTGTGACTTCCGCTTCAAATGTTCACATTATAGAGATAAACCTTTCTGCTCTTTCATCTTGGGTATTGGATACCGGATGTGGTTCTCACATTTGTACAAATGTGAAGGAACTGGGAAGGAGAAGATTGCTGAGTAAAGGGGAGGTCGACCTCCGCGTCGGCAATGGCGCAAGAGTTGCTGCTGTAGCCGTAGGGGTTTACCGTCTTTCTTTGCCCAGTGGGCTTGTAATAGAACTAGATAATTGTTATTTTGTTCCGGCCATAACTAGAAACATTATATTTATTTCATGTTTGGACATGATTGGATTTTCTTTTATAATTAAGAACAACTGTTGTTCTATATTTAAGAATGATGTTTGTTATGCTGTAGCCCAATTGTTTAATGGTCTTTATGTTTTGAACTTGGACCATCTGATCTGTAATGTAGAAAATAATAAAAGACTAAGAACAAATGACTTGAACCCTACATTTCTCTGGCATTGTCGTTTGGGCCATATCAACGAGAAGCGCATATCCAAGCTCCATAGAGATGGACTTTTGGACTCATTTGATTATGAATCATTTGAGCGATGCGAATCTTGTTTGTTAGGCAAGATGACTAAAGCTCCTTTCACTGGTTATACTGAGAGGGCTGAGGATCTCTTGGGTGTTGTACATAGTGATGTATGTGGACCCATGAGTTCCATGGCTAGAGGTGGGTATTTCTACTTTGTTACATTTACTGATGATTTCAGTAGATGCGGATATGTGTATCTTATGAAGTGCAAATCCGAGACCTTTGAAAAGTTCAAAGAGTTCAAGAATGAAGTAGAAAACCAGTTGGGTAAAAGGGTTAAAGCACTCCGATCTGATCGAGGTGGCGAATACCTGAGTCATGAGTTCCGTGATCATCTGAAAGAGTGTGGTATTGTATCACAGCTCACTCCACCTAGAACACCACAACATAATGGTGTGTCTGAGAGGAGAAATCGTACTCTGTTAGACATGGTACGTTCGATGATGAGTCATGCAGACTTGCATGTTTCCTTTTGGGGTTTTGCTTTAGAGACTGCTGCAATGACATTGAATCGCGCTCCAACGAAAACGGTTCTGAAGACACCATATGAGATATGAACTGGGAAGCGTCCTAGTATGTCGTTCATTAAAATTTGGGGCTGTGAGGCATACGTGAGACGTCAAATGCCTGACAAGCTGGAACCCAAATCGGATAAATGTTATCTGGTGGGATATCCTAAGGAAACGAAAGGGTATTACTTTTACCTACTGTCTGAGGGCAAAGTGTTTGTCGCAAGGACTGGTGTCTTCTTGGAGAAAGAGTTCTTATCAAGAAAAACTGAAAAGGTAGAGCTTGAAGAAGTTCAAGAACCACATGTAGTGAATGAACCGGAATTGGATTCTGAGACAGGACTACAAGATGTTGTAGCTAGAGAACCTGCTCAAGGAACACAAGTCTTACGTAGATCTGGTAGATCGAGGTTTGAGCCTGAAAGATATGGATTTCTCGTGTCTCAAATAGGTAATGTGTTGCTTATGGATCATGATGATGAACCAGCAACCTACCAAGAGGCTATGAATGGACCGAACTCCGACAAATGGCTTGAGGCTATGAAATCCGAAATGGACTTCATGTATGCAAACCAAGTTTGGAACTTGGTGGAACCACCTGAAGGGGTACGACCCATAGGGTGCAAGTGGGTCTTCAAGAAGAAGACCGACATGGATGGGAATGTACAGACATTCAAAGGGCGACTGGTGGCTAAGGGTTTCAAGCAAATTCATGGTATTGACTATGATGAGACCTTTTCCCATGTTGCCATGGTAAAGTCCATAATGATATTGCTTGCTGTTGCTGCGTATTATGACTACAAAATCTGACAGATGGATGTCAAAACGGCTTTCCTTAATGGAAACCTCCTTGAGGAAGTGTATATGACACAACCCGAGGGTTTTGTATCCCCAGATGAAGCCACTAAAATATGCAAGCTGAATAAGTCCATATATGGACTGAAACAGGCCTCTCGAAGTTGGAATCTTCGTTTTGATGAGAAAATCAAAGAGTTTGGTTTCATCAAGAATGAAGATGAGCCTTGTGTTTACAAGCGAATCAGTGGGAGCATTGTTGTCTTCCTGATATTATATGTAGATGACATACTGTTGATTGAGAATGACATTCCTACCCTGAAAGTTGTTAAGAACAACCTAGGGAACTGCTTTTCAATGAAGGATTTGGGTGAAGCGACTTATATACTCGGTATTAAGATCTATAGAGATAGATCGAAGAAGTTACTGGGTTTGACCCAGAGTACGTACATCGAAAAGGTGTTGAAGCAGTTCAACATGCTTGAGTCCAAGAAAGGATTTTTGTCCATGTCTCATGGTGTGAATCTCTCTAAGGACCAGTGTCCAAAGTCTTGTGAAGATAAGGACCGCATGAAATTGATTCCATATGCTTCGGCAATTGGATCAATTATATACGTGATGTTATGTACTCGACCCGACGTCTGCTTTGCTTTGAGCATGACTAGCAGGTATCAGTCAGACCCCGGTGAGTGTCACTGGATTGCAGTCAAGAATGTCCTGAAGTACTTGAGAAGGACTAAGGATGTGTTCTTGGTGTATGGTGGAGAGGAAGAGCTCGTTGTAAGTGGTTACACGGATGCTAGCTTCCAAACTGATAGAGACGACTCCAAGTCTCAGTCAGGTTTTGTGTTTTGCCTGAATGGAGGAGATGTGAGCTGGAAGAGTTCCAAGCAAGAGACAGTTGCTGATTCTACAATAGAGGCCGAGTATATCGCCGCAGCTAATGCGGCGAAGGAGGCTGTATGAATTAGGAAATTCATCGGCGAGCTTGATGTAGTTCCTAGTATTGTTGGTCCCGTAGTTCTCTACTGTGATAACAATGGTGCAATTGCACAATTTAAGGAACCTAGATCCCATCAGCGCTCCAAGCACATACTTCAGCGGTTTCATCTTATTCGTGAGATTGTCGAACGAGGAGATGTGAACATTTGCAGAGTGCCGACTGAGGAGAATATTGCAGATCCACTAACAAAGCCTCTCGCGCAGAGAAAGCATGATGGTCATACTAGATCGATGAGTATACGATACCTAAATGATCAACTCTAGTGAGAATCTTGTGGATTGCATGTAAACATGTATTTTGTTGGCCATTTGTTCATATGATGAACATTGTACCTAGTTTTTCTCTTACAATTAATGACAAGTTCTTTTATTATGAGTTTTTCTACATGATAGTTAAATGTTAACATAATAGATACCCTTAGAATGTTTGCTTCCATGTGACATCAAGTACGTGACTTGAATGTGAGAGCCTATGATTTATTTGAAGCTTCATTCTTAAAAGGTCCCTGGTCGAGTATCATCATAGAAGCTAATGGTGATGATGGTACATGAAGGCTAGCATGTGCGTTGACTGATGATCGGTTCTCACAGGTCATGATATTGTGATATCAAGTCATCACGTGGGTACTTGTTAGGGAACAAGTTGTACTGGACAGACCCAACCAGAGACTACTCTGTGGATTGTCATCAAATCGTGTCACGAGTAGGTCTCAATTGACAATGGTGTTGTGGTCCTTTGACCTGAAGTCACAGCATTCATCAAGTGAGGAAGAGCGTGCTTTGATGTCATCTAAAGTCTTCCTTGAGAAAGGTTGATGATAAGGGTGGTTGTTGGGCATGTTACGAATCATTTGGGTGTTTGTGTGTGAGCAGATATGAGATTTGTCCTCCTGTATGACAGGAGTTGCATCCATGGGCCCCTTGGTGGAACTGGACTGAGAAATGCATGTCCATGCTTGGTTGAGTCAATATGTGATATTGGACTCACCATTCTCTGGAAGTCCGTCCTGGATCAAGAAACTTGGATTGAGCTATTACGAGGGTGATACGGTCCATACCTCTAGTTCTTTCCGGATGTAAGGGACAAAGGGACAAAGACAACGCTGATACATTGGTCATAAAGGCTTATGAGTTATAAACTCTTATTGCTTGGGGAGCAATGATGCATTGCTAGATGCCGCTCATTGTTTGTGAGGTTTTTGGTTTGATACTTTCAAGATCAAGTGGGAGACTGTTGGAGTTACCATGGTGATCTAGAAGGGGTCAAACATGTAATCTCACTGCCAACGCGATATGAGCCTGCAGGGTCGCACATAAGAGATGTGGAGAAGTTGGATGATTGATTGTGTTGGTAAAGGTTACCAATCACCGACCTGAATGAGGTTATGGACAAAGTGTTGCCTTAAAGGATCGTCGGGTTGGGCAAATGTTGACTTGAAGGATTGGTAAGAATAGTCAACCGCGGGTCGACGTGAATCGTCGAGTATTGTACTCTGATTCTCGCTGACTGATACTCGCCGACTGATTCTCGCCGATCCTAGCTGATTCTCGCCGATCCTAGGTGATTCTCGCAGATTGATTCTCACCGAGTCTGCTAGGAGATTCTCGCCGATTCTGGAACCCTAATTTTCTGGGTGGTCTGCGGATAGCGATATTCCTAAGTCTGTTTATGCCTTTGGTATAAATAGATACTTAGGGTTTTCGGGAATAATCTCTAATCGAATCGACGGAAGTGTTTCGCCGTTCTTCGCTCGTTCCGCCGATCCCGAATCCCGCCGACGGAAGGGTTCCGCCGCCGTGCTCGCTCCGTCGACCTCCTCCTCTCCGGCGATTGTCGCTGGTGTTGCTATTCCTGGCGCGGACCTAGCAGTCCGTGGAAAAGCAAGGTGTGGTCATTCTCCTTCCCGATTAACCGTGCGACGGAAAAGTCGGTGTTCTCCCGCTCGTGTGGATTTCTGCAGAGACGTGGATATCATTCCACGTAGAACTCGCCACCAGCAAGTACACGAAGCTTGGAGCATCTCCGTTGAGTTGTGACTCAACGCCACCGAGGTAATTTTTGCCTAGTTGTATGTTAACTTCTTGATTCAACTACCATGGCCCGATCTCATCTCTTTTGGTTTTTCTTGATATTTTTATTCTTCCGCTGCGTGCACAAGTGTTGTGTCATCCTCGTAGAGAAACCCAACAGTGGTATCAGAGGCAGGTTACGTGCATGATTGTTGTATTGGAAGTTTTGTTATTCCAGTGCGTGTAAACCTAGGGATTTAGAAGTGTTCTAAATGTCTAGATTTAGTCTTGGTACCCCGCCAAGAACGTCTGGGATTTCGTGGAAATTTCTAATTATTAGAAATTGTAGTCTCCTTAGTAGTAACCATCCCTCAAGATTGTTTTGGATTTTGAATCCAATATAGAGAGATGAGCTTGTCTACTGCTTTAAGTTGAGTTGTCTTTACTTTTGTCCAATGCATGTAAATCTGAGGATTTGGAAGTTTCCGGATGTTCAGATTTAGCTATTTAGAACATTTTTTTATAGTTCACGTGTCCTAGTCTCTCATGTAGAGTATTAGAGCTAACTAAGTTTGTTTGAACTTGTTAAACTAATTCATTTGTTATACTTAGTCGGTACATCCTATTTTGGACGTATGCACATCCAAAATAGTGTGAGTTAACTGACAATATTACTCTACCGCTACAAAAAGTAAATGACATATCAGCATCATATAATAGACTAATAGACACTAAGTTAGCAGCTAAGGAAGGAATAAATTTAACGTTCTTTAAAATTAAAGACTTACCTGAGGATAGCAGCAAGGTTGCGTTCCCCACATTTAGCACGTCAGCTGTCTCGCCATTGGCCACCATCACAGACTCCTTCACAGTAGTGAGTCCTGTTATAAGAGCAGAATTGTTGAAAACGTGGCACGTCGCCCCCGAATCCAAGTACCACTTCGTGCTGTCCTTAGAGTTTCTGACCATTGCAACAAATTCAGAAGGCTCAGCTTGGCTAACCATATTGTCTTGGTTACCATCATGTGGTGCTTTGGTTCTTTCCCTTTTAGGGAGCATGCAGTCAGATGCGTTGTGTCCCCACTTGTTGCAGTTAAAACACTTGCACTTGAATTTTTTATTGTGTTTGTTAGGGCCTGCAACTTGGGAGCTACCATGAGAGGGTCTAGTCCTCTTAGGGTTCGACACGCGTTTAGAACTAAGGAGCATGTTAGTCACAGCCTTCTGGTTGCTAACAATTTCTAAAGCGTGTCGAGTCCTATTTTCATCCTCAATGCGAATAAATCGCTTGAGGTCATTAAGACCGACCTGCATCTTCTTGCGGTACATTTCAGTTTTAAAGTTGTACCACGTAGAGGGCAATTTAAAAATAATCGTACTAGCAACAAAACTGTCTGGCAGAGAAATATTCTCACTATATAAAGAATCTACTAATGCTTCAAAATACGATGCCTGAGGGAGAATTGCCTTCTCCTCGTCGAACATGAAGGAGTGGAATTTGTCCAACAGGTGTGCCTTGGATAGATCCTCCTCTCGACTGAAGTGCTCCTCTACTGCCTCCCAGATTTCCATAGCGGTCTTCATTTTGACGTACGTCTTTGCCAGGCTGGAGGACAGGCAGTTCAGCAGGTAGTCGTGGCAGAAGTCCTCATCAGCAATCCACCGTGCCTCATCATCAGTCCCCATAACAACAACACGATCAGACTGAACTATGTAGAACACGTTCAGGTATTTCATCCCAAACTGGGTATTCAGCTTCCAGTCGTTGAACTCGGTGGCCATAAATTTTTCCAACTTGATCATTGGCACCGGAGAGGAAAGTTGCTTCCCTTCATCATTTTAGGTCTCTATTGAGCTTTAGTCAAAACTTAAAGATCTGAAATTGCTTGCAACTACTAGGATTGGGGTTGTTCTCGTAACAGAAAGTCTCTAGTGGATCTTTGACATGAAAAACACGCAAGAACCAGGGGAGAAGAAAGCTCTTTGATTCTACGAACTTGGATTTTCAATCTCTGTTCAAAATCCTCTTCTATGGTCGTTAGTCTCCTGATCAAAACCGTCCAGATCAAATACTTAAAATTCAAGGGCCATATACGATCTGGAATCTTCAGAGCCAAACTGCTTCGGCGGCAGAGAAAAAAAACTTTTTGTATCCCGATCGAGCGTCGACGACCTCCGTTTCTTCCTCCTTTCTCTTGATCTGAGCGGCACGCCGGAGATACCAGAGAACAGAGGTGGCAAGTCCTTTCTGATTACAGCAGTAGGATGATTTCTACTTCACTGGTGCGGGATCGACTTTCACAAACGGCGACAGTTTTTTTATCTCTCCTCCTTTCCCAAACAGTAAACCGCGACAGGGATAGGTTACGACAGCGACATAAGTTAATCGAGCGGCGAATGCAAGTCTTGAATAGGTACTTGCAGCAAAGATGGAACTCCTCAATGGCAGCGTGGGATCATGTGGTAGGAGAAATCAACAGCCCTAAGAAGCGACGGGAGAAGAATCGGAAACCAGGCAGTGATAAAATCAGGGAAACGTGTTTAGGGATTCTTCCTTTTTCCTCCTTCCTTCCCAAAATCAGGCGGCGAGAAAATCCCCTTCTTCATCTCTCTTGATTGATCACAGCGGCTACGGTTTTCTTACGGGAGCGGAACAGTGGCGGCAAAATCGGGACAGGAGAAGGAGCGGTTACGGGAGGAGAAAAACCGTGAGCGTGAGCGGCGGGGGTTAGTGCTTCGAGAATGTTATGTCGCTCGAAGCATCCGGATGGGGATCAAAGTGGAATCACCTACCCGTTGCCCCTAGGTGGATATAAATAGGCAAACGCTTAGGAGTTACTACGGGTATGGGTTAACCGTGTACCCAAACTGACTCGTTAAGCATCTGAACCCGTTATTTGTTCAAATATACACTAATAATGTTCTCATATGATATTCAAACTAATAAATTGGATATGTTGAAATTTTTTTGGATGGATAAATATAGTAAAATTGATTGACTGTTATGCTGACGTAATTATTTTAGACACGACATAATGGCAGAATAAGTATAATTTGACTTGTGTGGCATTCATCGTAGTCAACAATCATCGACAACATATATTTGTCGGTGGTACTATCATTCCTTAGAAAACCATCGATTCATTTTGTTGTGTCTTAGACACTTTTATAAAAGTTTTTGGTGGCAAATAACTAACAATTATATTTACGAACCAAGACCAGGTCATGGTTGAAAGATATGGTACCTAAACACCTAGAGGGGGGGGGGTGAATAGGTGATCTAATCCTTTTCTAACTTTATTGGCAGCTATCAGTTATATCACAGCAATCTAACTAGTTTATCACAGCAAACACAGCATACACAGCAACAATTTCAGCACAGTACAACACACAGTGATTTATAGTGGTTCCCCAAGATATGGGTACATCCACTTTCCCCCTTCGCCTATCTAGCAGTATACTAGATTCGGCCAAACTCCTGCACTGTCTCAGAACCCAAATTGGTTCCTACACCTCAGGCCCAAAGCCTTACAACTCAGCTTTATCCCAAAGCCTACACTCAGCCAATCAAGGCCTACACTCAGCCAATCAAGGCCTACACTCAGCCAACTAGGCCTACACTCAGAGATCTCTATCTCCTACACTCAGGCTAACAAGCCCTACCCTCAGCCTTTATAGATATAGGCTTACAATTCACTCAGATCCAATGGATCTTACAAGTTAAAAATGTATTACAAATTACAACTCTACAACTCAGAATTAAAGGAGGGGAGTTGAGAGATTCTTGATGAGTTCTTGGAAGAACTCAGCTGGATTCACCCTGACTTAGCTTTCTTCAAAGCTTCTTGAGTAGAACTGAATAAGGCTGAATCCTCTGCAGTTGTTCCTTGACCTCTGCCACTTAAGAATCAGAATTGAATCTGAATCCTTCTTCTCAGCCTAGTTCCAGAGGCTGATTTCTTGGATGGAGCCCTCTCTCTCCAACTTCTTAGATCTGCACTTGGACTGCAAGATCTTCTTGTGTTGATACTCAGTATACCACTTTAATGATTACTTCAACAATAATCTGAACTCTGTTAACAACTTGATCAACAATCTCAACAACAGTTTCTGTAAACTGTAGCTGCCTATTTATAGGCTTTCTTCATGGTAACCGACTGATCCAGTCCATAACTGACTTCTGATAACTCTGACAGTTGCTGTAGACCGGCTGGAACGGCAGCTGTCATGTCAACCAGTCACTTCTTGAAAATCTCTAACAGTCAGTAAGTGTCGAGACTTTCTGTCTTAAAGTGTCGACACTTATAGTCCAAGTGTTGACACATGTTGTGTAAGTGTCGACACAAGTCTACAAGGTGTCGACATAACTCCTTGTATGTCTCGACACAGATTCTTCTGCATGTGTCGACACTGAAACTGAGTGTCGACACAAGTACTTGTTCTTCTAGCTTTTGCTGAATTCTTCTATGTGTCGACACATCTCCTTTGTGTCTACACATCTTCTTGTGTTGAATCTGTCAAGTGTCGACACTGCTTCTTGGTGTCGACACATAGTCTTCTATGTTGAATCTTGCTGAGTGTCGACACAGCTCCTTGTGTCGACACACCTTCTTGTTGTTGAGACTTCAGCTGAGTGTCGACACATTCCCATAGTGTCGACACTTGTACTTAGAATAATTTGTTGTTCTTCCTGTTCTTTGCTAAGTGTCGACACAGCTCCATGTGTCGACACTTTCTTCCAGTGTTGAGTCTTCAGCTGTGTGTCGACACATTGTTCTGGGTGTCGACACATACTTCAAATGTTGACTCTTCTGTTGAGTGTCGATACATTGTGTTGAGTGTCGACACTTACTTCAAGTGCTGACTCTTCTGCATAGTGTCGACACATTGTGTTGAGTGTCGACACTTGTACTTAGACTCTGCAGACTTTTACTGAGTGTCGACACAGCTCCAAGTGTCGACACTTTCTTGTGTAGACACAGCTTCACTGAGTGTCGACACAGCTCCTTGTATCGACACTTTCTGTCTGCACTTTTCTTCACTGAGTGTCGACACAGCTCCAAGTGTCGACACTTTCTGTCTGGTGTCGACTCTGCATCCCAGGTGTCGACACAATGATTCCAAGTGTCGACACTGCTTGTCTGGGTGTCTACACAAGCTTTCTTAAGTGTCGACACTTTCCCTCTGGGTGTCGACACATGGACTTAGAAACTTTTTGCTTCAGTCCAGTACTTTCTTAACCTGCACAAGTAACTCAAACATACATCAAATACATTATGATGTATATCATTGAGTTGGGTGAGGCTTCTTCAAATCAGGTACATTTGACCAATGTACCCAACAATCTCCCCCTATTTGGAGAAGTCATAACCCTTAGTCAATGATATACACCATCCATAATTAAAATTACAAAATGATGTACAGTAGATTATAAACAGCAGGGTAAACATAAACATGTAATATTTTACACATGTATACACATTCAACATTGCAGAACAAACAAGAAATAGACAAATTCTCAGAACAATCATGAAATATATTTATCATATATTGTTCTAACATTTTTCTAATACATCTTTAATGGTTTACAAAAATGTATTTCATTCAAAAGATTACAACAATCTTCAAGTCAATTCCTAATCTATTTCTGGTCTGGTTTTTTGATAACAATGCCTTTGCCTGATTGGACTTGAGCTTTGACAGTGGCTTCAGCAGTTGCAGCATCAGCAGGCTTCTTGCCTTTTAAGTCCTTCTTCTTCAGCTCTTCTGCTTTGATTTTCTGCCTCTCAAAATAATGATATGGCTTAGGGAAGTACTTGCTAGGCTCCACTGCAGTAGGATGTAGCTTTCCCATCTTAGCCTTCCTTCTATATTGAACAATGACATCTTGTCTTATTTCATGTTTCCTCCATTCTGCTTCAGAGAACCACTTGTTCCTTTCATGAGCATTGTCCTTGGCAGCTTTCCAGGCAGTTAAAATTATATTCCTAGAGGTAGGGCTCCACTGTTCAAAATCTGGCTTTTGTTCTGCTTGTTCCCTAAACCTCTTCTTTGACAGCCTTGTCTCTTCTTCTTTCTCTAATGCCTCTTGCATAGCTGCAGAAATAGGTTGAACAACCTTTTCCAGAATAACATTTGACTTCCCTGCAGTTGGGCTATACATTGTGCTTACATCTGCATGAACCATGTCAAAATCTGGAGGTGGATAAATCACTTGAGCTACCTCTGGTTGCTCACCTCCAAGATATGCAGTTTGAATCCCTGATTCAGCAACATTATCATCATCACAGAGTGGAGGATAGCCCAGTGTAGCTCTGATGGAGTTAGATATCCATTTGGCATGGTCAGAGCTAGCTTTGACTAATACTCTCTCCCCCTTTATGACTTCTTGGGCAACATGATCTCTTACATCATCCTTTTGAAATCTTATTTGACTGTCCAAATACCTGATTCCCTCTTTAAAGAATGGTTTTAGCTTTTGCAGTTGTTCAGAGATAGCTTTCTAGGAATCTTGAATAGCAGACTTAACAGCAGTAAGTTCTTCCTGGAATACTTTATCAAATTCAGCTTTAGCAGCAGCAGTAGATGTTGAAGGTTCAGAAGTCTTATTCTTCAATTCAGTGACTATAGCATTGTGTGAAGCAGTCAAGTTGTCATTCATCCTTAACTGATTTTCTAGTACATACCCTTGCTTCAATGCTATATTATCTACTTGGGCTTTGATCTTCTCTTGGTGTGTAGCCAGATACACCACTGCATTGCCACCCTTGTGGAAGCAGTCTGTCATCTCTTTCTTGTTAAGGTTCATCTCAAACCTTATAGATTTTATATCTTGGGCAAGATCAAACTGTAATGATCTATGCCCTGCATCAACATAAGCCTCTATGGCTTTCCTTTGTTCATCCATTTTTATCTGCAGTGCAATCAGTAAAGCACTATAGTCAACAGTTGGAGCTTGTTGGACTATAGGCTGTGGGGCAATGGATTGCAAAGCTTTCTTGTAACTCTGGCTTCTTCTTTTAAAGACATAGAGTTTCTTCTTCTTGGCCCTAGCACTCTCCTCATCTTCAGAGGCAGAAGTGCTGGCAATATCAACCCTGTCCTTAGGGCTTTGAGGCTTCTCAGTTTGCACATCAGGTGCTTTCTCAGTTTCTAGCCTAATAGGCTCTTCCAGAACTTCCATGTGCTCCCCCTCAGCAGCAGCACTCTTATCTTCAGCAGCAGCATCCTTGTCCATATCAAAATCTTCTTGATCAAGATTAAGAAACAAATCTTCCATTGTATATTCAGGTGGTGAAGAAGCTGGAGATGTTCTTGGTTCTTCAACCACAGGATCAGGAATAACTTCTTGTACAGCAGATGTGTCTTCTCTAATAGCATCTGGTGCTTGAGTATTCAGCTGAGTTTGCTGAAGATCATCAGACAAATCAGCATCTTCTATAATATAGTCTAAAGTTTTTAGGTCAGTGAGTACCTCTTGGATAATGATGGTGGCTTGCTCACTGTCCAGTGTAGATGGTTCCTCTACAACTGGATGCTCCCCCTGGCTTTGATCCCTGTGGATGGGGCTATCCTGTGGTAGCTCCCCCTGGATCTCAGCTACATCTTGAGCAGCAGGGGTCTTCTCTGCAGCCACTTCCTCTTGGTCATCAGGAGTGAAAACAACTTGTTCTTCACTCCCTGAACTGCTGGAGGACTCCTGTGTCACAGCAGCTGTCTTCCTTTTCTTCCTTGGAGGAGTCTCCTTCTCAGTAACTGGCTTCTCTGGGGTTGCCACTTCCTTGGACAACACCCTGTCCCATCTGGAAAATATCCTTTGATCCATCTTCCTCATGTGGTTGATCTTACTTCCAGCAGCTGTATTCATTACCTCTGGTATGGTACCAGCTAGGTAGAGACTAAGTATTTTGCCCAAGTTGGACTTCTTCAGACTCTCCTTGATTTTCTCATACACCACTTGAGACCAATCTGTTTTCAGGGTGAATATGATTCTAGTCATAATTCCAAACATAGAGGCAAACACCCTGTCATGCCCTCCAGGCTTACTGAGAATAACCTTGCCCACAATCTCAGACATGAATTTTCCTTGACTGTTCATGCCTTTCCTGTTAAAGACAGATCCTATCTTCATCTTTGGATCAAGTCCACACCAGGTAAGGGCTTCCCTGGTATTGGATGCAGTTACTTCTTCTTCATCCTGTGTTTTAGGTAGCTGGAGTACCTTCCTCAGACTTTTTGGTGAAATCTTGACTTTAGATCCATGAACTCTGGATTTGATTCTATATCCAGAGTCATCTACAGCAGCTCCATTAAGGAATTCAAGAACTTCCTTCTTCCAAATCTTTGTTGGTTCTGAAACCAAGTATTCCAATCCAGAATCGGCGACTAGGGTTACCACTGACTTGATTTCTTGATCAGCTTCATCGAACGCGCCGCGCACTAGCTCATAGCCCTCGTTAACGTTCTCCTCAAGCTTAGGAGCCATTAGGGTTTGGAGAATTTGTCTTTAGAAAAGAGAAGTGTCGACACAGGAGTTTTGGTCTCGAAACTTTGAAAGCGTGTCGACAAACAAAGACAGAACCCTATTTATACCTTTCTGATTTTGAAGATGAACAGGCGGGACAGCTATCTTAACATGTGTCGACACTGGCAATAAGTGTCGACACTGACTTACAATGTCTCGACACATATGTGTCGACACAAGTTTAGTCAACAAATATTATGTGTCGACACTTGGTTATGTGTCGACACAACATAACTCGACACATTGTCGAGACTTTACTTAGAAAAATTTTGAGTAAAACTTAAGTGTCGACACCACATAGGATGTGTCGACACCTACTGGACATGTGTCGACACTAACATTCTGAAGTGTCGACACCACATTCCTAGATGTGTCGACACCTTTCTCCTGAAGTGTCGACACCACTATTCTGTGTCGACATAGACTTGTCTATGTGTCAACACTTTTTTACTTGGCCAATTTTCTATTCTGTAAACTTAGTCTAAGTTTATCATTCCTAGTTCAATTTTGAATCTATTGAACTTAGCTTCTTCTAGTGGCTTAGTAAACATATCAGCTACTTGTTCATCTGTTTTAACATATTCAAGTGAAATATCTTCTCTTTCTACATGTTCTCTAAGAAAGTGATATTTAATCTCAATATGTTTTGTCCTACTATGGGATACAGGGTTATTAGCTATTGAAATAGCACTTGTAGAATCACAGTAAAGTGGAGTTCTACTTACCTGAAATCCATAGTCCTCTAGCTGATGTTGAATCCATAAAAGTTGAGCACAGCAACTTCCTGCAGCCACATACTCTGACTCAGCTGTGGAGATAGCCACACTAGTCTGCTTTTTGCTGCTCCATGAAATTAGTCTCCCACCTAGGAATTGACAGGTTCCAGTAGTGCTCTTTCTATCCTCTTTGCATCCTGCAAAGTCTGCATCTGAATAACCTGTTAGATCAAAGTCTCCATTCCTAGGGTACCAGAGGCCTAGATAGGGAGTGCCCTTTAGATATCTCAAAATTCTCTTGACAGCAGTCAAGTGAGACTCTTTAGGGCAGGCTTGATACCTTGCACAAACACATGTAGCATACATGATGTCTGGTCTACTAGCAGTCAAGTATAATAGGGAGCCAACTATCCCTCTATACAAGGTTTCATCTACAGGTTTCCCTGCATCATCCTTGCTAAGAGACATACTTGACCCCATAGGAGTCTTCATGGTACTGGATGAATCCATACCATACTTCCTTATGAGTTCTAGGGTGAACTTTGACTGACAAATGGACAAACCACTCTCAGTCTATTTAACTTGGAGACCCAAGAAAAACTTCAGCTCTCCCATACTACTCATTTCAAACTGACCTTGCATAAGTTTTGCAAACTTTTTGCAAAGGCTGCTTTCAGTAGACCCAAATATAATGTCATCTACATATATTTGGACTAGTATGACTTTGCCTCTAGATTCCCTAAGGAATAGAGTCTTATCTATTTTCCCCTTGAGAACTTGTTCTCAATGAGGAAACTAGATAGGGTTTCATACCAAGCTCTAGGAGCTTGCTTTAACCCATATAAAGCTTTCCTAAGTCTATAGACATAATGAGGTAGAGTTGGATCAACAAAACCTGAAGGCTGCTCCACATAGACTTCTTCTTTCAAATTACCATTTAGGAATGCTGACTTGACATCCATTTGGTATACCTTGAATCCTTGATAGGTTGCATAGGCCAAGAACATTCTTATGGCTTCCAGTCTGGCTACTGGAGCAAAGGTTTGATCAAAATCAATACCTTCTTCTTACCTATATCCTTTAGCAACCAGTCTAGCTTTATTCTTAATGATGACCCCTTGTTCATCCATCTTATTCCTGTAGATCCACTTAACTCCATATTACATTGTGGTCTTTAGGTTTAGGAACAAGTTCCCAAACCTTGCACCTCTTGAACTGATTAAGCTCTTCTTGCATTACTTCAGTCCATTGTGGATCTTGTATTGCTTCTTCAAATCTTTTAGGTTCAACTTGAGACAGAAAGCTGGAATAGATTGCAGCATTCTGATTTCTGCTCCTAGTTTGAACTCCTTGTCTTGGATCTCCAATAATCAGTTCTACTAGATGATCTCTAAGATGCATGTGGGCTGGAGGCATCCTCACTTCAGGTTGAACCACTTCAGCATCTGCATCATGCTGTACTCCTTGTATTTCTTCAGCAACTGGCACATGTAGTTCTCCCCCTGGACAACAGCTACTCTCCTCTCCTTGCTGTCTTGCAGCAGCCACCTCTTCTATAGTAAGCTTGTCCATTGTCTTTGTCAAACCTGTGGGGCTGCATACATTGCTAGACAACTCATTATTAATAAGTTTTGTCTCATCAAAAACTACATGCACTGATTCTTCTACAACTTGTGTAGTCAAGTCATAGACTCTATAAGCCTTACTATTATTGTTGTACCCAACAAAAATTCTCTCTTGGGACTTGACAGCAAACTTAGTTATGTAAGACTTCCCATTGTTAAGTATGAAGCATTTGCAACCAAAGATCCTGAAATAGGATAGGTTTGGTTTCCTGCCTTTCACAACTTCATAGGGGGTCTTATTTAGCCCTTTAGTGATGGTAGCCCTATTTATAACATGGCATGCAGTGTTAACTGCTTCAGCCCAGAAATACTCTGGCAGTGATGTATCACTCAATAGGGTTCTACCAGCTTCTATCAAGGTCCTATTTTTCCTCTCAGCAATGCCATTTTGCTGAGGTGTTCTAGGTGAAGAGAATTCTTGAAATATCCCAAAGTCTTCACACAGTTTTGTCATGCTTTCAGACTGAAACTCAGTACCATGGTCACTTCTAATCTTGACCACAGTACTATTTAGTTCATTCTGAATTTGCTTGACAAAGCTGTAGAAGACACTAGGTGTTTCAGATTTCTGTCTTAAGAAGAACACCCAGGAAAACCTAGAGTAGTCATCTACAACTACAAGGGTATAGACCTTCCTACCTAAGCTGTGAACTGGCATTGGACCAAAGAGATCCAAATGCAAGAGGTACAAACACCTCACAGTATCTTTGTTTTTTATGCTTTTAAAGGTGGATTTAGTCTGCTTGCCCTTTTGACAAGCTGAGCAAATACCATCTTTGACACACTTAACTTGAGGACCATTCCTCACTAACTCTTTGCTAAAGAGTTTGCTAATAGTCTTGTAGTTAAGATGGGCTAGCCTCTTGTGCCATTTGACACAATGAGAGACTGTCTCATCAGCTACAAGACAAACTGGAGAACCATTGTTCTCAATCATAATGTCTAGGCAGTAGACATTCCTCTTCCTATAACCTGTCAAAATGATCTCTTGATCACTTGACCTCTTGATATGACAACCATTTTTAACAAATGAGATGTCATACCCTACATCACTTAATTGACTTATACTTATTAGGTTGTGTTTCAACCCTTTAACATAAGCCACTTGAGTAATGGTAACTAAGTTTGAAGAAATGTTACCAAACCCTTTGATGATTCCTTTTTCAGAACCACCAAAGGTCACTTTAGGACCATTTTTGATTGGAATGTAGTCCTTCAGTAGTCCCCTAGTTCCAGTCATATGTCTGGAACATCCACTGTCCAAGTACCATGTAGGGGTATGACCACTTGGACTGACCTGCAAAACAAATTAATGAACCTTAGAACCCAAAGTATTCTTGGGTCCTTGGTGATTGTTAGTTTGCAATTTGACAAACCTACCTACTGGCTTTCCAACAGGTAGTTTGGAACTCACTTTGGCACTCACATTGTGCCAACAGTCCACTGCAAAATGACCAACTTTGCCACAGCACCAACATTCAAATTTATTGTACCTTTGCTTAGGTACTGCCTTGGCTGTCTTGACTACAGCAGGCTTGTTGAATGTTGGGGCTTTGCCCTTGGACTTATACTTGGACTGCTCAGTCCCTGTAGGTCTAACAAAACCCAGCCCAGCCTTGCCTTTATGATGAACAAATTCATCAATTAAGGGTAGCACTGATTTAGGTTTTGAAAACCTAGCAACAAGCTCTCTCTCTTTCTGAAGATTGATCTCCAGTCTCTTAATTTGATCATTCTTATAGGTGATAGTTCCCATCTGAATCACAGTAATGTGTTTCAGCCTGGCTACCTCATTCAGTTTTTGATCAAATTGCTTCTCAAAATCTGTTGCAGCAGCTTTAAGATCAGCAATTTCCTTTGCCCGACTTTTGGCTAGGGTCTTGCTTTTCTTGTAAGCTTGCAATAGTACCTTATATTCATCTATAAGCTGATGAATATCTTCCTCAGACTCAGATATATTCTCATCACTTGATAAAGAAAAATCTGAATCTGAACTAGAACAAGAACCTGAATTTAAACTTGAACTTAGTATCTGACTGGGTCCTGGCTGCTCCAGGATTTTGGCACTGTCTGTCAAAGCCATTAGTCCTTGGCAATGACTGTCTTCTTGTTCATAAATTGACTCCAAGATCTGCATGAATTTTTCCTCTTCTTCTTCAGCAAACAGCCCTATGTAGGCTTCAGCCTCAGACTCAGTTTCTGAAGAAGAGATATCTGATAGAGTCTTCTCCTTCTTAGCAACAAAAGACTTTTCTTTCTTCCCTTTGAAGTGAGTCTTTTTCCTGTCACCAGATTCCTTTCTCTTCTCTGGACAATCTGCAATAACATGGCCCTGTCTATTGCAGCAATAGCAAACAATCTTTGAACCAGTTGTCTTGCTTGATTTTGTCCTTTTCTTGTCATTCTTTGAAGACCTCTTTTTCTGATAAGAGTCCTCCTTTCCTTGTGATGTAGAAGGCCTTGACCTCCACTGTTTCTTTTTCAAAAACTTCTGAAAGTGTCTAGTGAAAGCAGCAAAGTCTTCATCACTTTCACTGCTCTTAGACTTTGTGCTGACAGACTCATTAGACTCTGATTCAACTACTTCTGGAGGTGGAGTTGAAGACTTGTTCCTGCACTTTCTGGGAACTTCTGTTTTGAAAGCAACAGTTCTTTCTTTGTGCTCAGTCCTTGTTGATTTCTCCTCCTCTTTTCTTACTGTCAACTGCATCTCATATGACAATAGCTTGCCAAACAGTGTGGGAGGAGGAATTTCCCCCAACTTATCCATTTCTCTTATGGCACAGATCTTGGTGTCCCAATCTTTGGTTAGGGACCTTAAGAACTTGTCATTTAGTTCATAATTACTGAGCTCTCTTCCATATGACATGAGTTCATTAACTATTCTGTAAAATTTCTTATAGCACTCAGTGATGCTATCACCCTTTCCTTGCCTAAAGCTTTCATACTCCTGATTTAGCAAGGACTTCCTATCTTGTTTAACTTCTTCAGAACCTTCCATATAGACTATGAGAGTATCCCACATCTCTTTTGCTGTTTTACAGTGAATTAAGTTCTGAAAAGTTGCATCATCAATGGCACTCACTATTATGTTCTGTGCACTCTTGTCCATGGTGGCCAGGACAATTTCATCCTTAGTCATCTCAGAGAAATCCTTTGGAGTTCTCTGGTTTGCATCCAATACTGAAATCTTCATTGGCACATAAGGCCCTTCCTTAACTGTGATGTAGATTCTAGGGTCAGAGGCTTCCATAAATAGCCTTACCCTTTCTTTCCAGATCCCAAAGATCTCCTTTCTGCATATGGGTAATTTCATGGAACCCAATTCCTTGTGATTCTCATAAGAACCCATGTTTCTTGATTTTCTTGAAACTGTGTAATGCCTTACACTGAATCTGCCAAACAGGATCTCCTCAGACTGTTAGTCCTTGTTTTGAGGAACCTGCCTCTGATACCACTTGAAAGATATGGTACCTAAACACCTAGAGGGGGGGGGGGGTGAATAAGTGACCTAATCCTTTTCTAACTTTATTGGCAGCTATCAGTTATATCACAGCAATCTAACTAGTTTATCACAGCAAACACAGCATACACAGCAATAATTTCAGCACAGTACAGCACACAGTGATTTATAGTGGTTCCCCAAGATATGGGTATATCCACTTTCCCCCTTCGCCTATCTAGCAGTGTACTAGATTCGGCCAAACTCCTGCACTGTCTCAGAACCCAAATTGGTTCCTACACCTCAGGCCCAAAGCCTTACAACTCAGCTTTATCCAAAGCCTACACTCAGCCAATCAAGGCCTACACTCAGCCAATCAAGGCCTACACTCAGCCAACTAGGCCTACACTCAGAGATCTCTATCTCCTACACTCAGGCTAACAAGCCCTACCCTCAGCCTTTATAGATATAGGCTTACAATTCACTCAGATCCAATGGATCCTACAAGTTAAAAATGTATTACAAATTACAACTCTACAACTCAGAATTAAAGGAGGGGAGTTGAGAGATTCTTGATGAGTTCTTGGAAGAACTCAGCTGGATTCACCCTGACTTAGCTTTCTTCAAAGCTTCTTGAGTAGAACTGAATAAGGCTGAATCCTCTGCAGTTGTTCCTTGACCTCTACCACTTAAGAATCAGAATTGAATCTGAATCCTTCTTCTCAGCCTAGTTCCAGAGGCTGATTTCTTGGATGGAGCCCTCTCTCTCCAACTTCTTAGATCTGTACTTGGACTGCAAGATCTTCTTGTGTTGATACTCAGTATACCACTTTAATGATTACTTCAACAATAATCTGAACTCTGTTAACAACCTGATCAACAACCTCAACAACAGTTTTTGTAAACTGTAGGTGCCTATTTATAGGCTTTCTTCATGGTAACCGACTGATCCGGTCCATAACTGACTTCTGATAACTCTGACAGTTGTTGTAGACCGGCTGGAACGGCAGCTGTCATGTCAACCAGTCACTTCTTGAAAATCTCTAACAGTCAGTAAGTGTCGAGACTTTCTGTCTTAAAGTGTCGACACTTATAGTCCAAGTGTCGACACATGTTGTGTAAGTGTCGTCACAAGTCTACAAGGTGTCGACACAACTCCTTGTATGTCTCGACACAGATTCTTCTGCATGTGTCGACACTGAAACTGAGTGTCGACACAAGTACTTGTTCTTCTAGCTTTTGCTGAATTCTTCTATGTGTCGACACATCTCCTTTGTGTCGACACATCTTCTTGTGTTGAATCTGTCAAGTGTCGACACTGCTTCTTGGTGTCGACACATAGTCTTCTATGTTGAATCTTGCTGAGTGTCGACACAGCTCCTTGTGTCGACACACCTTCTTGTTGTTGAGACTTCAGCTGAGTGTCGACACATTCCCATAGTGTCGACACTTGTACTTAGAATAATTTGTTGTTCTTCCTGTTCTTTGCTAAGTGTCGACACAGCTCCATGTGTCGACACTTTCTTCCAGTGTTGAGTCTTCAGCTGTGTGTCGACACATTGTTCTGGGTGTCGACACATACTTCAAATGTTGACTCTTCTGTTGAGTGTCGACACATTGTGTTGAGTGTCGACACTTACTTCAAGTGCTGACTCTTCTGCATAGTGTCGACACATTGTGTTGAGTGTCGACACTTGTACTTAGACTCTGCAGACTTTTGCTGAGTGTCGACACAGCTCCAAGTGTCGACACTTTCTTGTGTAGACACAGCTTCACTGAGTGTCGACACAGCTCCTTGTGTCGACACTTTCTGTCTGCACTTTTCTTCACTGAGTGTCGACACAGCTCCAAGTGTCGACACTTTCTGTCTGGTGTCGACTCTGCATCCCAGGTGTCGACAGAATGATTCCAAGTGTCGACACTGCTTGTCTGGGTGTCGACACAAGCTTTCTTAAGTGTCGACACTTTCCCTCTGGGTGTCGACACATGGACTTAGAAACTTTTTGCTTCAGTCCAGTACTTTCTTAACCTGCACAAGTAACTCAAACATACATCAAATACATTATGATGTATATCATTGAGTTGGGTGAGGCTTTTTCAAATCAGGTACATTTGACCAATGTACCCAACAATAGTTGTTGTTATTGAGAGAGTAGTTACAAGGACTCGTTATCATTTATGTAAATGACTGTTGAAATCGAAAACTTGGTCTCTTGTTGAAGTTCACCCTTTGGGAAGGGGTGATCACACACCTACTTCTCTCCTGCAAGCCAAACAACAAAAAGAAATGGAAACTGACCCAAGGGCTTGGCGTGGAGGTCTGATGAGTCCATTTTTTATACATACTTTCGGACTCATCTGGGCTTATTTTCATTCGCTTGCACTTCACTTTTAGTTCATTATCGTATATATTTCATCTTATCGTTATTTCCATAGGAAGTGCACATTTAAGCCCGTGGTTGTGTATATTTTCTGTACTCCATTTTGTGCTCGTCTGGAATGTCTGCACATATCAGTGATGGTTTTAGAGTTCGTGTGCGTGTTCCAAGGACGTTTAGAAGCAGGAATACTGCGCACGATCATCGGATATAGTGCACACGACCACTGGTCGTGCGCAATGTACCCTGATTTCCAAAATCTGCCTAGGGTAATCACACGACCACTGGACATAGTGCGCACGACCACCGGTCGTGAAAGTGATGTATTAGATCTAATATACTCTAGAGGGGGGGGGGGGGGTGAATAAAGTATTTGTAGGTTCTTATAAAACTGTTACAGCTTCTGCTGTAATTAAAATGTGCAGAATTAAACTAAAGTAAATAATCACACAGCAGTCCTAAAAACACAAGCACAATAAGAACAAAACAGAAAAGGGGCAACCAGACGACACAAGAAATTTTATAGTGGTTCCCCAACCGGGGTACATCCACTCTTCTACCACTCTGGTAGGAATCCACTCAGGTTTTTGACCAGGTGCCTGACACCAATGAGCTTTTGATCAGGTGCTCAAAAACCAAATCCTCAAGTCTTTTGATCAGGTGACTTGTAACCAGGAATCACTTTTGAAGGGAGATGACAGCCCTTTACAGAGGTGGGGATGAGAGAGTGATGGAAGTCTTCTTTTCTCAATCACAATGAGAAGACTATGTGGATTCAGTGATGTTGTCAAAGCTCCCCCTGAGATGTAGAAGAGTTCAGGAGAACTGGAGCTTTGTACAGGGTGATAGGCCTTCAGTTGAGAGACTTGATCCAGGAGCTTTAGACTGATGGTGCATGAATGTCTTAGCAAGGTCTTGAAGAAGAAGAATAGGAAGACTCTTGATTTGAGAGAGGTGTTCTTCTTGCTTATTCTTCAAATTACTGACAGACTGAGAAAGCCAATGAAGATCTGCTTCTGAATATCTTTTGATGAAAAGCAGTAATAATCTTTTCTGTCTGTGTATCTGTGTCTATGTATATGAGAAAAGAGAAAAATCACTTTTTATATTTTTCTGGGGAAAATGGTCTTTCGAATTTTGAATTCCTTCTTCATTCAATGCTGACGGCCTAGAGAATAAGCAACATTGAATAATTTCCCCAACTGTCCCGTGGAAAAATGGCAGGCAATAATCCTGGAGAATATCCCAATCAATGCTCCTCTAATGGTTATATTCAGAGAATGTTAGAACATTTATTACCAAGAAATTATTGCAGTAATAATGGGGACAGGGCTGGAAATGACTTATTCTGGAATCGTCGAACAATTGACATAAATCGTCGAACTGAGTCCATAGTTCGTCGAGCTGAGATGTTGTGTTCGTCGACCAAACGTCTTCTATTCGTCGAGCTGAGTTCCATGATCGTCGAGCTGATAACTTCTGTTTATCGAGCTGAGTTTCTGAAGTTGTCAAATATTCTGCGTGGTGTCGACACATCCTTTCCAAAGTGTCGACTGATAATCTGGGTGTCGACACAAGTTCTTCTAGTGTCGACTCAGTTGGTGTCGACATACACTCTAAGTGTCGACACAAGTCTTCTGGTTCTAAGTTGTTGAAGTAGATAATCCAGAATTCGTCGGGCATAGAACTGAGTTCGTCGACCTGAGACTAGAGAACATAGTCTTGATAGAATGCTGTAGTTGTCCAAAGATTCGTCGACCAAAGATTAGAGTTCGTCGAGCTGAGAACTAAGTTCGTCGACCAAAGCCTGATATTAAGGACTTTGAATATCTTGATGTTTTATGAACTTGAAGTGTTGTTGTAGTCTCCAAGTTTTCGTCGACCTGAGTACCAAGTTCGTCGAGCTCAGCTCAGAGAATTTACTCTGAGATCGTCGAGCTGAGCACGACTATCATCGACCAGAGTTCGAAGAACGTCGAACTCACTTTACAGATTCTTGAAATCTTCTAGGTCTTGAGTCTCTAGCAGTCTTGTTGATAGCTGGTCCATGTGATGTTGACTCTAAGGACTTGACCTAGACTCTAGGACACAACTATGACCCTAACTATACATTGTGGGTCACATGATCCTAAATTAGTGAACCTAGCCCAAATCAAACTAGGGATCCAACAATCTCCCCCTATTTGGGTGAGGTTACAAACTACGGACTCAGACTTAAACTAAAAATAAACAAAGCAGAAAAAAGCATATATCTGGCAGATATAGATAACACATGCAACAGATATGTATATACATGAGCTTTGTTCAGAAAATATAAAGCAGTTATAAATAATGCAGAAAGATAAATAGAGTTCAAAATCACTTCTTCTGCTTCTTTTCCTTTGGCATTGCATACTTGCTCTTGTCTCCTGGCTTTGTAAATATTATTTCTTTGTTAGGATCTGAAACTTGCACACTGGTCATGGTCATGTCAGCAGCACCTAAAATCTTCAGAGATGTAGCCCTGGGGACAACTGCTTCAGGATGAAGAGACATATACTCTGATGGATTGAATACTTTCTTGCTGACCTACAATCTGTTAAGTTCTTTCTCTTTATATGATGACATAATAGTGAATTTAGAGGGGTCTTGACCTTCTTTCCTGGCTTTATTCATTTGAGAGAGCCCAACTAATTCATTAAACATTGTCATTCTGAAGTTGGGGTCAAGCTCAGGATCAAGAGGAGGAGAAGGAGGTCTCTCTGAATTTGCTACTTGGTCTGACTTTAGAGAAGAGATTCTGAACTGAGTAGATTGGTCCTGGAAATTTGTAGACACTGTATGTTGTTATTTCTGACTGGAGTATAAATACCTGGGAAGTGGGACTTCACTAAGCTTTCCTTTTGACTTTCCTGAAGTAATAGACCTTTGAGAGGATGAATGCTTATCAGAAGATCTAGCTGGAGGAGGATTGAAAGATCTGTCTTGCCTTTGATAGGTCTGGGTAATAGAAGGTGATCTTTGAGATGCTAATCCAGAGGTTCCTGCTGCTGGAGGAGGAGGAGGAGGTGGATCTTTTCTGTATTTTTGAACTGGAGGAGGAGAGTATCTTCTGCTTTTCTTCCTCTCCTTCTGCTGATTCTTGGACAGCCACATCCAAGATGGCATCCCTTTATATGGTGTTATCTTTTGAAGAATGTAATAAGGAGTGTCATTGTTAGGATTAGGCTTTAGAGCAGCAGGAGGAGGAGCTTTTCTTTTCTTGAATACTGGCTTCCTCTTTGGTTCATCACCAGATTCATCATCATCATCCTCATCATCACTATCCTCATCATCAGATCTTTGAGGATTATCATATAAAGCATTTAGTGCCTTCAGTGCCTCAGCTGAAATGATAGGCTTATCAGGTTGAGAAGGAGCTTGAGCAGGAATATCAACAAAAGCTGGAGTAGAAGCCATATAAGAAGCTGGAGTGTCATCAACTTTGACAGTGCTTTCAGCAGCTGCCTTTTCCTCTTATTGAATGTCAGCCAAGATCACATCATCCAGATCTGGCAATGGGGAATCATCCATGACATAACTAGGAGTAGAAGAAATTTCTGAAGGAGTTGGAATATCTTTGGGCTCAGGAACAGCAAAACTATCACTGAGTTGCTTTGCAACTTGTGGACTCACTGGAGATGTATATGGTACAATAGCCAAGGATGGCTTAGTGGTATATTCTGTTGTAAGACATCTCAAAACTGCAAATTCAAAATTCTTCAACAAATTCTCTAAATCAACTGTGGGATTAAGGAAGAAATCACCACCAGTAGTTATTTTCTTAGATACTGATTCTTCCAAGTCCATGTCAGTATCAATAAAATTAATAAAATCAATATCATCTGTATCAATATAATCTGTACAATCTACTGCTACTGTTGCTGCCTCTGCTGCTGGATCTACTACTGCTGGAACTATTGCAGCTACATCATCAGACATCTCCCCCTACATGGTTTCAGTAAGACCTGAAGCCATGCCCTTGACTAAAGATGTGGCAGTAGTGAGGGCAGTGATCTGTGCAGATAGGGTAGTAATTGAAGTGGCAAGAGGTGTAATGGCCTCTGTTGTTAGGGTTTTGAGAAGGTGAGTGAGGAGGGCAATGAGAGAAGTAATTGTGGAGTTGTCCAATGGTGGAGTGGTAGATGGTGTTACAGAAGGTGTAGAAGTGGGAACTGTGGGATGGATAGAAAGTGGAGCATCTGGTATGTGAACATCTGGAGGGGATACATGTTGAAGGATGGTAGATGTTGATGAGAATGGATGGGTGGTATCTTCCATGTGGGTGATTGGAGGAAGAGGGGAATTAGGAGGCGATCGTGGTATGTTGAAAAATGGTATGGAGGATAAATGAGGAGGAAGTAGAGATGATGGAGGAGTTGGTGCTGGGGAAGCATGTGGAGATTCTGGTGGAGTAGGGGGTTGAGTAGGGGATGATGGAGGTGTGGGAGAGGGATGTATTTGTGTTGCTGGAAGGGGGGCTTGAAGAGATGGTGGTGTTGGATGAATCTCTTCAGTAGGTGGGGGAGTGGCTTTAACATCCCTGGTGCCTTTAGAAGCTGGGGTGGAAGAGGTAGAAGCCTTGGATGGCTTAGGTATGGTCCTCTCCCACCTGCCAAACAAGGCACATGTAAGCATTTTGCTGGCATTTATGAATATGGTCTGAGAGACCAGAGATTCAGCAGCCTTCTCCTTTAGGAAGATCCCTAGGATCCTTCCAAAACACACTTCTTTCTTATTATTTTTCTTCTTTATCAGATCAAAGAGGATCTGAGCCCAATGCACTTGCTTCTTATTTATCACTACACACATGACCAAGAACTGATGCCTTGCGATGTAGTCATGGGCAGTATGCTTGCCAAGCAAGACCTTCCTAATAATGTCTGCCAGGAACTTGTATGTTGCAGACAGATGTTTCTTCAACAATTTATTTGGGTTGTCACTAGCATAACCCATCAGATTTAGCATCATATTAAACTCTTCAGAATCAATTTCTAATTCCTCTTCTCCATTTGTCAAACCAAAGATTTCAGTTAAAACTGCGGGAGTTAAGGAAACAGTGTTACCCGCGATTGATCCTGTCATAGTATTGTCTTTAGAAGTGGATGAAGTATAGACCCATTCTCGGATTTCTGTTCCTGCCAACTTTATCCTTGTAGTCATCAGGTTATTCAAATTTTGTTCTTCCAGAAGTTCCAGAATATATAGAAAGATGGGATTTGAGTGCTGGAATGATTCGAAGTCGACATCAAAACCGGTGTCAAACTTCATAGTGGCTAGAGCTCCTGCTGGAATCGCCATGTAATCACCTGCAAAAGAGAGAAACAGCGATCAAGTGCAAGAGAATAGAAAGCGCGGGATGGAGGTCGAAGAAAACCTAGATATAAGGTTTTCCAGAATATGAATCGACAAAATCCGTTCCACGAAAACAAAAACAATTCTTCGAACTGAGTTCGACGAAATGATTTAGAAGTAAATAATTCGTCGATCTTATCCTGAAGAATTGAAGACAATTCGTCGAGCGCCGTTCGACGAATATCTTCTGAAGCAAGTTCGTCGATCTCCGGTCGACAAAAATTGTTTCACTCACAGAGAGTTCGTCGACCTCTGTTCGATGAAGATCTCTCAAACTTTCCTCGATCCGTTGAACTCCGTTCGACGAACTTTGGAAAATTCGTCGAGTGCAGACAGAACTTAAACTAAATCTTCTTCATTTATCATTCCAAGCTGATTTATAAAGAATACATGATTTTTCTCATCCAGAGGTTTGATGAATATATCAGCTCTTTGTAAATCAGTGTAGATATAAACAAAATTTATTTTATTTTTGTTTACACACTCTCTAATGAAATGATGCCTAATGTCTATATGCTTTATCCTACTGTGATGGACTAGATTTTGTGTTATGGCTATAACACTTGTGTTATCATAAAGTAGAGTTGAATTATTTAAGTTGAGATCATAGTCTAGTAGTTGGTTTTGTATTCATAACATCTGTGAGCAACAGCTACCAGCTGCAATGTATTCTGCCTTAGCAGTGGAGGTTGACACATAGGATTGCTTTTTTACAAAACCAGGACACTAATCTCATACCAAGGAACTGACAAGTTCCTGAGTTACTTTTTCTGTCCACCCTGCATCCAGCAAAATCAGCATCTGAGTATCCAGTTAACTCAAATTTTGATTCTGTGGGATACCATAGGCCTAGACTAGGACAAACCTTTATATATCTCAAATTTTTTTTTAGGAAAATAAGGTGAGATTCTTTAGGGTTCACCTGGAACCTAGCACAAAGGCATGTGACAAACATAATATCAGGTCTGCTAGCTGTGAGATATAGTAGGGACCCAACAATGCCCCTATATAGTTTCTGATCTACATGTTTCCCTGATGCATTAGAGTCAATCACAACATTTGTAGCCATAGGTGTTTTCTTTGTTGAGGCATCAGCCATCCAAAACTTCTTTATTAGCTCTTTAGCATATTTAGCTTGGGAGATGAAGATGCCATCAGAGAGTTGTTTCACTTGGAGACCAAGAAAATATGAAAGCTCACTCATGCTACTCATTTCAAATTTGGAATGCATGAGGTCAGAAAACCTCTTGCACAATTTTGAATCAGTAGACCCAAAGATGATGTCATCCATATATATTTGTAGCAACAAGATTTGGTCATTATGATGTCTAGTGAAAAATGTTTTATCTACTATGCCTCTAGTGAATTTATGCTCTAATAAAAACTTGCTAGGGTCTCATACCAAGCTCTTGGAGCTTGATTTAGACCATAGAGGGCTTTATGCAACTTGAATACATGCAAAGGATGAGTTGGAGAGACAAAACCTAGAGGTTGTTCAACATAAACCTCTTCTTTTAATACTACATTCAAGAATGCACTCTTCACATCTATTTGGTAGACATTGAACTTCTTGTAGGCTGTATAGGATAGGAATATTCTTATGGCTTCTAACCTTGCAACAGGAGCAAAGGTTTGATCATAATCTATTCCTTCCTCTTGCCTATAGCATTGAGCAACAAGCCTAGCCTTGTTCCTCACAATAACTCCTTGGGCATCAAGCTTATTTCTATATACCCATTTGGTTCCAATAACTGGGTATTTTTGTGGTCTTAGAACCAAATCCCAAACTCTACATCTCTCAAACTGATTTAATTCCTCCTGCATTGCAATGATCCAGTGGGGATCTTGCTCTGCATCATGAATGGATTGAGGTTCAATCTGAGAGAGAAAACAAGCATGCATCATATCTTGATTGAGTTGATGCCTTGTCTGTACACCTGCTGATATGTCTCCAATCACTTGAGATCTGCGGTGATCCCTAAGTGTGACAAGATCAGTGAGTGGAGTTGGTTGTGCAACAGCATTTGAAACCAATTTCTCTTGTGGAATTATGTTGGATGTTGAAGGAGAGTCAATCCCTTCAATGCTTTCTTCTTCACTATCTTCATTGACTTGTGGAGAAGGATGAGTTGGAACCCCTTGGGTAAGGTTTAAGTCATCCAACTTCTCACGCAAGTGAGGTACCTGCAAAGAGTTACTGGTAGAAACTCCTTTCTCCTTGCAATACATGTTAGTCTCATCAAAGCTTACATGAATTAATTCTTCAATTTTCAGTGATAATTTATTAAAGACCCTATAGGATTTGCTTACTTGGGAATATCCTAGAAAAATTCCCACTTTAGCCTTAGCCTCAAACTTTCTAATATATTTCTTGTTGTTATTATGTATATAATAGGTATAACCAAATACTTTAAAATAGTTAGTTTTATGTTTCTTCCTTTTAAGCAGTTCATAGGGAGTCCTGTTCTTTAGTTTGTGAATTAAGCTTCTGTTCAGGACATAGTTTGAAGTGTGTACAGCTTCTGCCCAAAAGGTTAGTGGCATGTATGCATCAGCAAGCAATGTACCTGCAGCTTTAATGAGTGTCCTATTTTTTCCTTTCTGCTACCCCATTTTGTTGAGGAGTTCTAGGAGCTGAGAAGAAATGCCTGATATCTTCCTTCTCACAGAACTCATGCATAAGAAGAGACTCAAACTATGTGTCATGATCATTTCTGATCAATGCAATATGAGTAGAGAACTCAATCTGTATGGTCCTGAGAAAATCTGTAAGAACCTTGAAAGTATCTGACTTAGATCTTAGAAAGAATACCCAAGTGAACCTGGAGAAGTCATCCACAATAACCAAAGTGTAGGATTTCCCTCCTAGGCTTTGTATAACAATGGATCCAAATAGATCCATGTGTAGCAAATATAAAATCCTAGGTGAATCACTTTTATTAATGAATTTGAAACTAGATTTAGTTTGCTTGCCTAATTGACAAGCCCTGCAAAGGTCTTCCTTCTTGTAGGGACCAGGAGGTAGACCTCTAACAAGGTTGTCTTTATATAGCCTAGCAATGTTTTTCAGATTTACATGACCTAGTCTTTTATGTCATAAATCATTCTGATTACTAGTTAAATTAAGTAAACAGATATCAGAAGTGACAGATAGAAAATCAACTAAGTATATGTTGTCTTGTCTATTTCCAATTAAAACATGTTTGTTTCCTTTAGATGAAATAATACAAGAGCTAGAGTTAAAAGTTACCTGATAACCTTCATCACAAAGTTGACTTATTTAGATGAGGTTATGTTTGAGTCCTCTTACATATATTACTTTCTTGAATGTAACTGCTCCAATCTTCACTGCTCCATATCCTTCAGACTGGCCACTTTTTGAATCACCAAAGATAACCTTTGGCCCTAGCTTGGACTTGTAATTGATGAGATTGTCCTTGCTACCTGTCATGTGTTTGGAGCATCCACTATCTAGGTACCATGGCTGATTCACTCCTGGACAGCTCTTCGCCTGTAATGAAAGCAGTTAAATATTCTTGACCCAGGTTACCTTGGGTCCTTTGTTTTGTTGATATGAAAAACTGGAAATAACTGAAAATTCTGGTTGGGATTTATATCCTAGAGGGTGATATCTTCTAGGTGGTATAAACCAATCAGCTAAAGGATTAAAAACTTTTCTAGAATTATTTAAGTTGCAGTTACAGTTAAAATTTTGGTTAAGTCTTTTTGAGTTCGACGAATTTCTGTAAGTTCGTCGACCAGAGTTCAACGAATTGGGTTGAGATCGTCGATCTCTACCCAAAGAATGAACATATTCATTTTCTGTGCCCCACGTTCGTCGACCTCTGTTCGACGAACCATACAAAGTTCGTCGATCGCAGTTAGACGAATGATTATTATTAAAGTTTGCGTTCAGAGATCGTCGTTCTGAGTTCGACGATCTGTTCCTATATCGTCGATCTGGGTTTGACGATAACTGCTGAACATTGTTATTTTTATCATTCTTCTGATTTTAATTTTGTCCTTAGCTTCAATTTGTTCTAGAATTTTATTAACCTTATTTACTTGTTCCGTGTTTTTCTTTCCTTTATCAGAGATAAAATTTACAGGTTTTGATAGATGATTCCTTTGGATTAGGGTTGGTTTCACTGGATGTGGCTCCTAATCCTAATCTGCAGTTATTTATTCTAGTATTAACTGTGCTGGTTATATCTAGCAATTTCAAACTTCAGTTATTTAATGATTCTTCTAATATCTTAGCTTTGCTAAGTTCTGATTTCAGGAAAGTGATTTGTTTATTTGCAGATTTCAGTTCACTAGATAGAGTTGCATTTTCAGAGGTGATTTTATCTAGATCATTCAATTTATGTCTGAGAAGTTTGATTTCCTTCTTAGAGCTTATCAAATCTATGCATCGGTTTTTAAATTTAAATTTAAATTCATCAGATTCAAAATCATAAGATGTTATTACCTGATCTTCAGCTGACAGGTTTTCTTCATTATCAGATTCATCTATATCTGATTTGCTACTGCTTGCATCAATTGCCATGAGGCAAACCTCCTTTGCCTTGACCTCCTCTTCTTCTTCAATGGTGCTGGAAGATGTGGATTCATCTTCTGTGTCACTCCATGTTTTAGCCACAAATCCTTTGTCCTTATTTTTGTGCTTATTGGAAGAGGGCTTGCTGTAATGCTTGCTTCTTGATTCCTTCTCTTTTCTTCTTTCCTTCTTTTGATTTTCAAGACATTCAGACATAAAATGTCCTGGTTTCCTGCACCCATAACACACTACCTCTTTAGTGGGGGGTTTTGTCATACCTTGGCTGGCTGTCATTTATGGATGACTTCCTTTTGAAGTCTTTCCTTGCCAGTTTGAAGAATCTCTTGGCAAAGAGACTCATTAGCTCTTCATTGACTATTGGGGCTTTAGTTTCTTCAGCAGCCTTGAATGCAATGGATTGTTCTTTCCTTGCTGGAGGAGGAGTCTTGTGTTCCACTGCTTCTCTGGACTTGATTAGCTGCTCATAAGATTTGAGCTTTCCCAGGAGAGATTCAGTTGAAATCTCATTCAAGCTTCTGGCCTCTTTGATTGTCCAAATCCTGGTGTCCCATGAGCTTGGGAAGCACATTAGGATCTTGTCATTCACTTCAGTCAAGGTAATTTCTTTGTCTAAGGTCCTTAACTCACTGATGATGGAGCTAAGCCTATTGTACATCACTTCAACTATTTCTGCCTCATCCTTCTTTAAGTTTTCATATTATGTGATGAGGTTTAATCTTCTATCTTTCCTCTCATCTGCTGAGCCAACAACCATTTGATTGAGTGAATCCCAGATTGCTTCTGCAGAGGTACACTCAGCCACCTTCTGAAAGATGTCATCTAACATAGTCTGAGCCAATATGTTCATGGCTTTGCCATCAGCAATCTTGGCTTTCTTCTGGGCTTCAGTCCACTCAAATGGTGGGACTGCATTGTTGCTGGAAGATGTTGTAGATGTAGATGCCTATGGGGGACCTGTCAAAATAGAGTTGCAGATGTCTTCATCAATAGAGTTCATGTACAACTTGATTCTTGCCTTCCAGATGGCAAACCTATTAAGGTTGCAAACTGGAGGTCTGGTGCTTGCATAATCCTTGTTCTGTGCCATGACTGTGTTTATAATCTAAATGAAAATGAAATAATGTTTAGATCTAACAAATGATCTTTGGTTCAAGGTTTAGCTTGTATA
Source organism: Platanthera guangdongensis (assembly GCA_039583875.1). Taxonomy (NCBI): domain Eukaryota; kingdom Viridiplantae; phylum Streptophyta; class Magnoliopsida; order Asparagales; family Orchidaceae; genus Platanthera; species Platanthera guangdongensis. Next base: position 134,997,954 of record CM077155.1, read on the forward strand.
ACCAAAGGAACCTCCTCTGATACCAATTGAAAGTGATGTGTTAGATCTAATATACTATAGGGGGGTGAATAGAGTATTTGTAGGTCCTTATAAAATTGTTATAGATTCTGCTGTAATTAAAATATGCAGAATTAAACTAAAATAAATAATCACACAGCAGTCCTAAAAACACAAGCACATCAAGAACAAAACAGAAAAGGGGCAACCAGACGACACAAGAAATTTTATAGTGGTTCCCCAACCTGGGTACATCCAGTCTTCTACCACCATGGTAGGAATCCACTCAGGTTTTTGATCAGATGCCTAACACCAATGAGCTTTTGATCATGTGCTCAAAAACCAAATCCTCAAGTCTTTTGATCAGGTGACTTGTAACTAGGAATCACTTTTGAAGGGAGATGACAACCCTTTACAGAGGTGGGGATGAGAGAGTGATGGAAGTCTTCTTTTCTCAATCATAATGAAAAGACTATGTAGATTCAGTGATGTTGTCAAAACTCCCCCTGAGATGTAGAAGAGTTCAAGAGAACTGGAGCTTTGCACAGGGTGATAGGCCTTCAGTTGAGAGACTTGATCCAGGAGCTTTAGACTGATGGTGCTTGAATGTCTTAGCAAGGTCCTGGAGAAGAAGAACAGGAAGACTCTTGATTTAAGAGAGGTGTTATTCTTGCTTCTTCTTCAAATTACTGACAGACTGAGAAAGCCAATGAACATCTGCTTCTGAATATCTTTTGATGAAAAGCAGTAATAATCTTTGATGTATATGTATCTGTGTCTATGTATATGAGAAAAGAGAAAAATCTCTTTTTATATTTTTTTGGGTAAAATGATCTTTCGAATTTTGAATTCCTTCTTCATTCAATGCTGACGGCCTAGAGAATAAGCAACATTGAATAATTTCCCCAACTGTCACGTGGAAAAATGGCAGGCAATAATCCTGGAGAATATCCCAATCAATGCTCCTCTAATGGTTATATTCAGAGAATGTTAGAGCATTGATTACCAAGAAATTATTGCAGTAATAATGGGGACAGGGCTGTAAATGACTTAGTCTGGAATCGTCGAACAGTTGACAGAAATCGTCGAACTGAGTCCACAGTTCGTCGAGCTGAGATGTTGTGTTCATCGACCAGACGACTTCTGTTCGTCGAGCTGAGTTCCATGATCGTCGAGCTGATAACTTCTGTTTGTAGAGCTGAGTTTCTGAAGTTGTTAAATATTTTGTATGGTGTCGACACATCCTTTCCAAAGTGTCGACACAAGTTCTTCTAGTGTCGACTCAGTTGGTGTCGACATATACTCTGAGTGTCGACACAAGTCTTCTGGTTCTAAGTTGTTGAAGTAGATAATCCATAATTCGTCGGGCAGAGAACTGAGTTCATCGACCCGAGACTAGAGAACATAGTCTTGACAGAATGCTGTAGTAGTCCAAAGATTCGTCGACCAAAGATTAGAGTTCGTCGAGCTGAGAACTAAGTTCGGCGACCAAAGTCTGATACTAAGGACTTAGAATATCTTGATATTTTCTGAACTTGAAGTGTTGTTGTAGTGTCCAAGTTTTCGTCGACCTGAGTACCAAGTTCGTCGAGCTCAGCTCAGAGAATTTACTCTGAGATCGTCGAGCTGAGCATGACTATCGTCGACCTGAGTTCGACGAACGTCGAACTCACTTTACAGATTCTTGAAATCTTCTAGGTCTTGAGTCTCTGGCAGTCTTGTTGATAGCTGGTCCATGTGATGTTGACTCTAAGGACTTGACCTAGACTCTAGGACATAATTATGACCCTGGCTATACATTATGGGTCACATGATCTTAAATTAGTGAAGCTATCCCAAATCAAACTAGGGATCCAACAGGTCGTGCACCACTGATCGTGTGTATTGATTCCTCTTTTCATGGAGTCCTGTCTGGGGCAATCGCACGACCATTGCACTTAGTGCGCACGACCAGTGGTCGTGCTCCACTGCTCGTGCGTGTTATCCCAGTTCTTCTTCCTAATCTGTCATGTCAGTGCACACGATCACTGGACATAGTGCGCACGACCATTGGTCGTGCGCCCGTGATCATGCGCATTGTTCAATTCTGTTTTATATAAATATCGCAGGTCTCGCCCTAATTCGGGATCTTTTGGAGATCGCTCGACATTTCTCCGCCGTTTTCGTCTCCGAGGAAGGGCTCCGCCGTTCCCCTTCATCTTCCATCGTAGGGAGGTGCTCCGGGCAAGCTTTCACCTCCAAATCCAAGCCGGAGCTTCCTCTTGGCCTCCTCCTTCATCTTTGAGCTTCAAGAAGAGCTTGACCTAGCTTTCTCCATCAAGCTAGGAGAAGTTGTGCCATCCTCCACCTGATCGTGACACGAAGAATACGGGCCATTGGAAGGTGGTGACAACCCTTCTCTACCCCGGACGCAGTTGAGGACCGAGCTTGGACGCGGATTGACAACCCGACGATTCCAACCGTGAATCCTCAGCAAGACTTCGGATCCGGCCGATTTCACACACTTTTCTTCTCTTGTTGTTGATGGTTTAGTTGAACTCTTTGTATTTGATGAAGTTATGCTTAGTGTAATATACGTTTATGTGTAATCATGTCTATGTGATTGCATGTTTTCGATATTTACTTGAGGTGCGCCTATTTGTCCATCCACCATCCATCCACCCTTGCCGCCCTAGCAATTGCTAGTGACGTGCGTAGAGAAGAGGTGCTTTCGACCCTCATTCCGCAATTCTAACCACCTCATCCGCAAGCCTACTCGTCCATCCGCCCAACGATTTGGTGCATAGCGGCCCGACTAGTCTTCCATCCCGCCTAGCGAAGCATCGCATAGCGGCGTTGCATAGGAGTAGTTGTTAGATTTTTACTTTCTTTTTCCACAAATATCAAAACCCCCATCGTTATCTCCGGCCCTAAGGACTTCAATATCAAGTCCTCCTCGACATTAACTCCACCTTACTGTGTTCCTTAAGAGATCGATACTTGGGAAAACTCGCCCATTTTATGTTACTTGTGCGACCGGTTCACTGCCGTGATCTTTAGCATCAAGGTCCCACCACACACCCGAAAGATCTTAGAGTGCTTCCCCTCCTTAGACAATGGCCGACCTAAGGCTACCTTAGAAAGCGCAAGAAGATCTGAATATTGATAAACGTGCTCTCTGAGGTGCTCCTTGCGTGTTATTTATAGATTTTTGAAAACGGTCTGTCAATAACCAACCTCTGATGTTTCGAACAGCTATGTGTAGCCCAACTGGGCCTGCTAACAGCTTAACTCCGATGTTCTATCAAGCTATTCACACCCTTGGCAATGGCAAAATGGTAAAAAAAACACCTCATAGGAGACTGGGTGAGTGGAGCAACATCACTCAAAACCAAAGCCAGGAGGGTGCCGAGAGTGTTGAGTGGAGCAACGTCACTCAATGCCAAAGCCAGGATGGCACCGAGAGCGTCAAGTGGAGCAACGTCACTCAACGCCAAAGCTAGGAGGGTGCCGAGAGCGTCGAGTGGAGCAACGTCACTCAACGACAAAGCTAGTAGGGCGCCAAGAGCGTCGAGTGGAGCAACGTCACTCAACGCCAAAGCCAGGAGAGCGTCGAGTGGAGCACCGTCCCTCAACGCCAAAGCCAGGAGGGTGCTGAGAGTGTTGAGTGGAGCACCGTCACTCAATGCCAAAGCCAGGAGGGCGTCGAGAGCGTCGAGTGGAGCAACGTCACTCAACGCCAAAGCCAGGAGGGCGCCAGCGGGGGTAAAGTCAAAATGAATTCTCATAAAATAGCTGGGGAGTAGCCCTCTGATACCTTCACTCGCCCGGGGCGGTCTGGGATTATTACTATAGAAAGAATTCTAGAAGACTTGAGTTCGCCGAGCTTTGTTCGATGAATCTAGGATTCTAACTCATGAGGTGAGCTCGAAGAACGCCGAGCTCCGTTCGACAAACGTAGAAATCCACCTGAGCTCAGTTTGGCGAAGTCCCACCTCAGCTCGAGTGCTCGATGAACTCTAGGCAGACGCGAGACGGGTCAGCTAGTTCGCGCGGCTTGCACGCCTGGCTTTGGCGGGAGTGGGCTAACCAGCTCACGCAGCTCACGCGCCTGGCTTTGGCGGGAGCAGGCCATCCATTCTGATCTCACCTGTATGATGTTCTGGCGCGGGTGGGTCGTCTTGGTCCGCTTGTCTTGCCTGGTGGACCCAGTCGGCGAATATGAGATTGTACACAGTCCCCGCTCTTTTTGTGCTTGACCAAGCTCGGAAAGAATCATGCAACTTACGTGTTTGGTGAGTGCTTTGCTGAGTTGGAGGGAATCTTTTGGTGGGTCCCACCTACACACTATAAATATACCATCGGGCTCTTGGGAAAAACCCCGCCTTCTTTGAGCTTTTTCTGTGAGTCGTAGCTGAACGATGTCTATGTCCGAGGAGATGCGAGCTCGCCTTACGACCGTGAGGGAAAAGACTAGGGAGGAGGCTCTCGAGGCCGCTCTATGGCTGGCGCGCAGATCGCCCGACCCCCTCTTCAGGCCGGTAAAAGGGAAAATCATCAGGCGGTCCCCGACTCTAGCTCGGCGGCGGGCACCGAGGTGGCCCATGAGGTATGCACACCTCCCTCCTGACTCGTCGCTTTGCTTCTGACTTCTCTTTCCACAGGTGTAGCCTCATGAGGATGGAGACGGTGGAGGGGAAGGGGATCATTCCCTCCCGCTGTCAACCGAGCGGGTCGCCAGCCCCTTGGGCCTAGGGCATCCCCCTACAGAGACTTCCCGATAGCCAATTCCCCTAGGTTGGGAAAATCCTTCGAGGTTCTTGAGTCAGGACTCTTCCAGGGTCGGTCGGGCTCTTCTCGACCACAAGCTGGTGCGGGCAACATGCCGACTCCCGGTGAGCTCATACTCAAGCCTGTGTTATCGCCTGCTCTTTCTGACCTACCCCTTCACAGGTTATAATGTAATTTCATCCTCCGAAGCCGAGATGAGCCAGGGATATTCGCCTCCCAATGATATAGATCACATCTCTAAGTATCTGGGCGATCCGACGGGCGCTACGGGGATGAAGAAACAGGTGACGCGGTTGTTCCAAAAGCACATGCTACTACTGCAGGAGGTCTTCAACAGGGTCGACAAGGACAAGGACAAAATGGAGGAGCGGCTTGTAGTCCTGGAGGGAGCAAGGCGCCCAAATGACGGGGACGAGGTTACTTCTACTGGGGTGCACACAACACGAGCCGAGGAGCGGCTCAGGCATGCCACAGAGTAAGTCGGCTTGGCCCAGCAGGAGCTGGTGGCGGTTTGCAAGTACCACTATCCTAGCGTGCCGCCCCGATCCGGGATGCGAAGGCGGGGCAGGTGGAAGTGGATCCAGTACTGATCCGCCTGCCCCCTCCCTGCGGTTGGTCACCGGGCCAGGACGTATCTGTATCGTAGACCAGATCGCTTAGGAGGGTTATCCTCCTTTAAAACATTTTCAGTGTCTGTAATAATTTTAGACTCTCTCGCCCGTTGATGGGTTTGATGTTCGTCGCGCGTTATTTTTGTTTTTGTTGTGTTTGTCGTTGTTTTTCTGGCTGAATGTGGACGAAGCGCTCCTGCCCGCCTTCTTCTTCCTTAAGCGGGCGCAAGATCATTGGATCGGCTTTCCCAACCCCCCGGTCTAACCTTGGCGGGAGCGAGCCATTAGCTCGCACGTTATAAACCCACGCAACTTGCCAACTATTTCAGGCGAGTGCAAACCGCAGCGCGCCCGCCTCTCACGCGGGCGAGGGTGTGCGCAACCCATGTCGAACGGTTTTTGTAGCGCGGTTGTGAGCCGGGAAGTCGAAACGTCTGGGGACTTTTTGCTATCCGCACTTTTCCCGTCAGCGGAATGTTTTCCCGCCCTTTTTCTTTCTATAAATAGTCCCTGCCGGCTCTTTCTCACCTACCGCATTTAAGATTTCTCTTTCTCCCTTGCCTCCTGCGACCCTCGACTCGCTCGCTTCCCGCGAGAACTTCCTCATCCCGCTTAGCAAGATCTCTGCAAAATGGGCGGTGGTAGCGGCGATGCGGATGGGCGGGGTAAGTGTGCTTGGACATTTTTCGAGCATGACTTTCCCCCCGCTGCCATTTCTGAAGGCGAATTCTTTGACGCCATAGGCGACTACGTCCCGCCAGGTTTCGTGGTGAGGCGACCTGGAGAGGGGGAAAAGATAAACGACCTCTCTGGAGGGGAGCTCTCCATCCCCTTGACGCACTTTGAGGCGGGCCTTCGACTTCCACTATGGTCAGAGGTTCGCTAGATACTGAAATATTTCGGGGTCATCCAGGGCCAGATGAACCCAAATTTCGTAGCCGTTATGGTCGGATTCGCCTGCTTACTGTGGGAAGAGCGGGTTGAGTTCAGCCTCACGGTCTTCCGCAAGCTTTTCTCTTTCCGCGCGAACAATGACGTGACCGCCTATTTCTATAGCGGCCACGTCAAGGTGCGGGAGACCGTTAATAAGGGCTATAATTGGCTCAAGAAATTCGTGTTCGTCCGGGGGGACTTCGGCAACGTCCCTTCTTGCCGGTACAGCTCAGCGAGGCGAGCTACCGCCCCTAGTCTGAGGGCCATAAAGCAGAGCTGTACAGGTTCTTCGCCGGGAAGAATTTTGAGGTCGCCTTCCTGCGTCGGAATCTGGACAACCTCGCCCCCATCCCGCTCGGGGGAGGTAAGCTACTCACGCTTCTCCTTTCTACTTTGATAATTTCTATTTTAACTTTATTTTTGCAGGCGAGCGCGACATCCCCCTACACCCTCCTTACGAGATGTTGCAGAATAGAGACCGGGCGGTCTGGCGGTTTGGTTCTGGCGGATTGCAGTCCGGGCGATCTGCCAATCTCTCTCTGGCGACTTGGTGTCCGGGCGGTCTGGCGGTCTCTGTGGCGGCTTGGTGTCATCCTCTGATGGTTGTCGGGCGGTTTGTCCATGCACCAAACCGCGCGGCTTGTCGGCTTGTAGGTAGATTAAACCGCTTGTACATATAAATTTTTAGTCCCACATTGTTCAATTGTAATCTCTCTCATCTCCTCCATTCTATAAATGAGAGGCAATACCATGTAATACACACCTTTTTTTGGATAATAAAGATTTCAGTTATTCAAATTTCCGGACTCTCTTTTTCTGTTCACACATGGTATCAGAGCCCTCGATCCTTTCCTCCGAATTTTCGAGGACTTGATCTTGTCCGCGCGACCTATTCTCGCGGCTTCTTCCTCTTCCCGCGACCTGTTCTCGCGATCTCCTTCTTCTCTTGTCGCGCCCTATTCGCGCGTTTTCTTCTTCCCTTGTTTGGGCGACCTCTCTGCCCCTTTTAACCGCTCTCTCTAATCGCCTCGACCTATTCCTAAGTCGTTGCGACCTATTTCCTTCTAGCCGCTCCTGCTTGCTAGTCGCCACAGCCTACTCTTTAGCCATGCGACTTGTACTTCTCCTTTGTTCGCTTGCCTTTCTCGCAAACTCCTCAAAGTTTGTGTGGTATTCCCTTTCTCCTGCCCGCGCGGCCTTCTCTCAGGCCGTGCGACTTCTTTACCTCTGCTACTTGGTTGCGGCCTTCCTAGCCACTCGTCCTGCTGCTGTTCACCCGGGTTGGTGACTCTCGTCTCTTAGATTAGCCGTGCGACTTCTTTCTCATGCCCTTCTCACTGCGCCCTCATCGTTTTCGCAGCGACTTGTTATTTTCGTCGTGGCTTGCTGATCTCGCGCAGTCTCTCTTCAATGGATTCCACCTCCTCCAAGCTGTCCGCCTCGGTGGTCACCTCTTCTGGTAGTGCCCACGTTGTTACTCGTGGCAGATGGCTAATCGACTATGGTGCTATAAATCATATGACATGCAATCCTCAGTTTTTCTCTCTTCTAGAAACACATGATCGGTTGCCCCCGGTCATTGTTGCGGATGGCTCTCCCTCACCAGTCCATGGGGCAGGCATGGTTCAAATCACTCCATCTCTCTGCCTGGCAGATACCCTATATGTGCCCAAGTTTCCTTGCAACTTATTATCAGTTACTTCTTTATGCAAGCAACTACGGTGCTCCATCACATTCACTCCTACCTCTTGTTCTTTTCAGGATCCGGACTCCCAACGGATGATTGCTACTGGGACTGAGAGCAGCGACCTCTACTTCCTCGACAACGCTTCTGCTCTATCCGCCTTCTCCTCCTCATCTACAGATCTTCTCCAATGACATCTTTGCCTTGGTCATGCACCTCCCCGGCTTCTTCGCCAGCTTTTGCCCCACCTCCCTCCGCATCATCCTACTCTTAACTGTGGCACATGTCAACTTGACAAGCATCACCGCTCCTCCTTCCCACCAAAGCAAGAACGTGGTTCTACCCGTCCGTTTTATCATGTTCACTCCGACATCTGGGATCCTGCTCCTACCCTTACTGTTGGTCGGGGTAGTTCTTATTTTGTTACTTTCATTGATGACTTTTCTCGATGTACTTGGGTGTATCTCTTACGAGACCGCTCTGAACGTTTTGATGTATGGACATCTTTTTATCATTCCATTAAAACTCAATTTGATGTTTCCATTAAAATCTTACGCTCTGATAATGCAAAAGAGTATTTTAGTCAAGCTTTTTCCTCTTTTTGCATGTAACATGGGATTGTTCATCAAACCAGTTGCGTTTACACCTCCCAACAAAATGGAGTGGCGGAACGCAAAAAACGTCACCTCGTTGATGTCGCTCGCACTCTGCTAACACAAATGCATGTCCCTCGCTCCTACTGGGGCTATGTTGTTCTCATCGCTTGCTATCTCATCAATCACATTCCGTCTACCGTTCTCCGTGGTCAAACCCCTTTCTCCATTCTCTATCCAGGCAAGGAACCCTTTCCTCTCCATCCACGTATCTTTGGATGAAAAACATTTGTGCATGCTCCCTCCGCCACGCGCGACAAACTCTCCCCTCGGTCCACTAATGTGTCTTTCTGGGTTATTCTATCACTCAGAAAGCCTACTGTTGTTTTGACCCCATTCTTCGCAAGCAGTTCGTCTCCGCGGACGTTACCTTCTTCGAGAATGCTCCTTATTTCTCTGATGCCTTCTCTACTCTTCCTGTGGATTCCAGTTTCACTCCTCTTCCCACTCTCCCAAGCAGTGGTTTCCCTACTACCACTATCACATCCCCTCCTTCTGAGGTATTTCCTCTTCCACCACCTCCATCGTCTTCTCCTCCCTCTTCACCTCCGCAATCTCCCTCCTCTTCGCCGCCGTCGCTCTCTCCTCTCTGGCCAGCTCTCTCCACAACAGATGCTCTGGATACTGAGGGACCTGCCGACTTGGACCTCCCTGTTGCCCTTCACAAAGGGGTTCAGGCATATACCCAGCACCCACTTGTTGCAATTGTTTCCTATGATCGTCTCACCCCTGCTCGCAGGAAGTTTGCACTGGCTATCTCTTCCACTTCCACTCCCCGTTCCTATTAGGAGGCCCTTACCATTCTACATTGGAAGGCTGCTATGGATGAAGAGATTGCTACTCTCACTAAACGGGGTACCTGGGCCCTGGTTCCTCCTCCTTTCGGCATAGATGTTGTTGGCTGTCGTTGGATCTTTGTGGTGAAGTTCCTCCCCGATGGCAGTGTGGATCGTTACAAGGCTCGACTTATTGCCAAGGGCTTTACCCAGACTTATGGAGTTGACTATTTTGACACCTTCTCTCCAGTTGCTCGTCTCAGCACTATTAGGGTCCTTCTATCTGTGGCTGTCAACAGGAATTGGCCCCTTTCGTAGCTGGATGTCAAGAATGCCTTTCTTTATGGGGATCTACAGGAAGATGTTTATATGGAGCAAACTCCAGTGTATGTTGCTCAGGGGGAGACACTGGTTTGCCGGCTTAAGAAGGCTATCTATGGCCTAAAACAAAGTCCTCGCGCTTGGTTTGACAAGTTTAGCGGGATTGTGGCGGTCGTAGGTTTTACGAGAAGTTCTGCTGATCACTCCTTATTCACTCGTAAGACTTCTTTGGGTCTAGTGGTGCTTGCAGTATATGTGGATGATATTCTTCTTACTGGAGATGACCAAGCTGGAATAATCTTGACAAAGAAGCATCTTCGGTAACACCTGGTTACAAAGGATATGAGCTCTCCAAAATACTTTTTCGGGATAGAAATTTCTCGGAAGCCCGATTCTCTTGTCCTCTCTCTACGGAAGTACGCGCTTGACTTGTTAAAAGAGACAGGGTTGACTGGGACTAAACCTACCAGATGTCCCATGGCAACTGGAGAAGATAAAACATGGACGGATGACTCTCCTCTTCTTTCTGATGCTACGAGGTACAGAAGTCTGGTTGGAAAACTTATATATCTCATGGTGACCAGACCTGATATTGCTTATGCCATAGGCAAGGTTAGCCAGTTCATGCAAGCTCCTCGGGAGTGTCATCTACAATCTGCCCTGAGGATATTAGAGTATATCAAATCAGCTCCTGGGAAAGGACTTCTCTTTCAGAAGAATGGACATTTGAGGATTGAAGCTTACTCCGATTGAAGCAATGCCGATGACAAAGGAGACCGCAAGTCAACGTCAGGTTTTTGCACCTTTGTGGGGGGGGGGATCTTGTAAGCTGGAAAAGCAAGAAACAGTCGGTCGTCTCCAGGTCCAGTGCTGAGGCAGAATATAGAAGTATGGCATCGACCACGTGTGAGTTGAAGTGGTTACGGGCTCTCATGCTTGACTTAGGAGAGGTCTACAACTATCATCTACCTATGTTTTGTGACAACAAGGCCGCCATATACATCTCTAAAAATCCGGTCTTCCATGAGAGAACTAAGCACATCGAAGTTGACTGCCATTTTATTTGGGAAGAGATTCTGAATGTACAAATTTATATTCCGTTCGTCTCCTCCGATAAGGAGTTGGCTGATATTTTCACCAAGCCGGTATCCGCATCTTTTCATCATATTTGCGACAAGCTGAGCATGATCGACATATATGCTCCAGCTTGAGGGAGAGTGTTGCAGAATAGAGACCGGGCGGTCTGGCGGTTTGGTTCTGGCGGATTGCAGTCCGGGCGGTTTGCCAATCTCTCCCTGGCGACTTGGTGTCCGGGCGGTCTGGCGGTCTGTGTGGCGGCTTGGTGTCATCCTCTGATGGTTGTTGGGCGGTTTGTCCATGCACCAAACCGCGCGGCTTGTCGGCTTGTAGGTAGATTAAACCGCTTGTACATATAATTTTTTAGTCCCACATTATTTAATTGTAATCTCTCTCATCTCCTCTATTCTATAAAAGGGAGGCAATACCATGTAATACACACCTTTTTTGGATAATAAAGATTTCAGTTATTAAAATTTCTAGACTATCTTTTTCTGTTCGCACACGAGAGCGCGCAGCTCGCTTCCAGCCAGCTCGCCCGCGCCGAAGTGCAGCCGCCGCACACCACGAGACCACGACATCTGTCCCCCAGAAGCGGCCCAGCCGCGAGCAACCTCCAACGCCACCGTCCAAGAAGGTGAAGGCCACGGGCGATGCGTCTACCGCGGCCCCAAGAAAAGGCAAGGCCCCTGTGGCCCAGCCGGCCAAGGACCCCACCCCCACGACTGCTTCGACCATCGGCGCCCCTAGCTAGGCGGCTGGTACCTCCGGGCCGTAAGAAGAGACACGGCCCGCCGTGAAGCCGGTGTCGAGAGGGCACCGTGCCTGGATGAGCTCGGCGTCCCCCTCCTGCTGTGGGACAAGGAGTCAAACCGGGCGATCATCTCCACCCTGCTGCCGAGCTGGCTGGAGCAGGAAACCATCAGCTGGGAGGCCTACAACTTCTCGTTCGGCCTCTATTCGCGGGAGGATGCCACCATCTACGACGAGGAGGCCATGTGGGTGCTGATCCATGAGAGTGCGCGAGCTCAGCTCCGCAGCCTGGAGCTGGCCCACATGGTCGGCCGACAGTGCACCCAAATGGAGACGAACGCCCCCTCACTCAAGAGGCTGGTGGAAGAGAAGGAGGAGGCCCGCTGCCTCACCTAGGAGGAGGCGGAGCGATAGAGAGAGAGGGCAGACGTAGCCGATGCCGCCGTCGCTATTTTGAAGGACGAAAAAGAAGCGCTACAGGCACGGGTGCAAGAGCTGGAGGCCGCAATGGCTCTCCCGCCGCCCTCCAGCAGCGGCTGTCAGCTCGTGCACTATACCGAGTATGAGCTGGAGGAAATGATGTCAAAGGATGCTACCCGCGTGGCAAAATACACCCTCTAGACTCTTCGGCGGGACGATCTCATCAAGAGCAAGGGAGCGGGCCTTTCCGCGACAAACGTGATACCGTCGTTGTTCCTGTCGGTGCCTAAGTCGCGAGACAAGTCCTATCAGCCTCTCTAGGGCTTGTTGACCTGGAACTCGCCTCACCGAATTCCCGCGCCTCGCCTCTTATATGCTTTTGTTACAATATAAACGCGGGCTGAGTTCCGATCTTGTATTTATGTCCATCAATGAACTCTTCTCTACTCGCCTCTCGCATATATATATGTTACCGCTGCTTGTAATGCTTCCGTGCAATGTGGATTTTTTCCTTATTTGTACTCATGGCTTGTTTTTATTCTCCCGCTCGCGGTTCCTCATTCTGCATTTTGTCAGCGAGATCGTGTGCCCCTCAAGTACTTAACTTAGGAAGCATAGGGGGCTTAGTTAACCGACCTGCGAGTGGCGACCCGTCTCCTTAGCCCAGATCCTTCGTGCTGCCTGCTCGATAGAAGAGGCGAGCCTACTTGTCTCGCACCCGGGTCGTCGAGTTACGTGGGAGCTGACCCTCATGCGACGCAGCCTGGGTTCTAGCCGCCTTGGCTATTATCTTGGGTGCTGGTTGATTGCGTTGGACCCATTTCGTCAACTTTGCGACTTCTTCCTCGGTCATTTGGATGCCTGGGCCCCCAACCTCTAACATCGCTTTGTTCATCAAGACCTGTCTTACTAGCTAGTGGGGAGCCGGAGTAGACCCCTACGAGTGTCATCCAGCCCTGCTAATTAGGTGACAGCCTGACAGCGGGATCTGCTCGGGGTCCGGGTAGATACCATCGAGTGACATCGAGCACTGCCAGCTAGGTGGGAGCCTGGAAGCGGGATCTGCTTGGGGTCCAGGTAGACACCATTGAGTGACATCCAGCCCTGCCATCTAGGTGAGAGCCTGACATTGGGATCTGCTCGGGATCTGAGTAGACGCCATCGCGTGACATTCAGCCCTGCCAGCTCGGTGAGAGCCTGACAACGGGATCTACTCGGGGTCTGAGTTGACGCCATCGAGTGACATCCAGTCCTGCCATCTAGGTGAGAGCCTGGCAGCGGGATCTGCTCGGGGTCCGGGTAGACACCATCGAGTGACATCAAGCCCTGCCAGCTGGGTGATAGCATGACAACGGGATCTACTCGGGGTCCGGGTAGACGCCATCGAGTGACATCCAGCCTTGCCAGTTAGGTGAGAGCCTGACAGCGGGATCTGCTCGGGGTCTGGGTAGATTCCATCGAGTGACATCCAGCCCTGCAAGCTAGGTTAGAGCATGACAGCGGGATCTACTCGGGGTCTGAGTTGACGCCATCGAGTGACATCCAGCCCTGCCAGCTAGGTGAGAGTCTGGCAGCGGGATCTGCTCGGGGTCTGAGTTGACGCCATCGAGTGACATCCAGCCCTGCCAGCTAGGTGAGAGCCTGGCAGCGGGATCTGCTCGGGGTCTAAGTAGAAACCATTGAGTGACATCCAGCCCTGTCAGCTGGGTGAGAGCCTAACACCGAGATCTGCTCAGGGTCCGGGTAGACACCATCGAGTGACATCCATCCCTGCCAGCTAGGTGAGAGCCTGGCAGTGGGATCTGCTCGGGGTCTAAGTTGACGCCATTGAGTGATATCCAGCCCTGCCAGCTAGGTGAGAGCCTCACAGCGGGATCTGCTCAGGGTCTGGGTAGACACCACCGATTGACATCCAGCCCTGCCAGTTGGATGAGAGACTGGCAACGGGATCTGCTCGGGGTCAGATTTGACACCATCTAGTGACATCCAGCCCTTCCAGCTAGGTGAGAGCCTGGTAGCTGGATCTGCTTGGGTTCCGGGCAGACACCATCGAGTGACATCCAGCCCTGCCATTTAGGTGAGAGCCTAACACCGGGATCTACTCAGGGTCTACTGAGTGCAATCTTTACCTACTTATGTGGATCATTGCAAGACTCGACATATGAAAATGCTTCATTAAGAAAAAATGCACCACTTACATGTTTTACGGATAAAAGCGCTTCAAGTCATCACCACTCCAGGTGAGACTCAGGGCCTCTCCCTTCACATTCCGGAGGCGATACTCTCCTGATTTCAAAACCTCTTTTACAATGTATGGGCCCTCCTAGTTGGGGTTGAGCTTTCCCACGACTGCTGATCTTCCCTCTGCATCTACCTTCTTCAATACCAAGTCTCCTTACGCAAATTGCTTGATCCTGACATGCTTGTCAAAGTACTTGGCCATTCTCCTCTTCACCTCTTCCCGCCGGATGGCAGAGAGGTCACACAGCTCCTCTACCATGTCAAGGGAGAACCGCAGTTCCTCCCCATTTTCAACCGACCATTCCTCTCTGCTTTCCTGCACCGTGATCACCCGAGGCGTCTAGACTTCAAATTCTATGGGGAGTACCGCCTCACATCCATGGAAGAGCTTGAAGGGGGTCTCCCCTGTGGTTGTATTGGGGGTGGTCCTCAGGGCCCAGAGGACCGAGGGAAGCTGCTCCACCCAACTCCCCTTCAGGTTTTCAACCTTCTTCTTGAGGAGATTCACAATAATCTTGTTTGCCGCCTCCACCTGCCTGTTGCTCCTGGGGTGGTGGACCGAGACAAATCTGAGGTCAATCTCGAGCTACTCGCAGAAGTTGATGAATTCAGTGCTATCGAACTGAGGCCCGTTGTCCATGACAATGGCCTGGAGTAGACCATGATGACAGATGATCTCCCCTCAAACAAAATTTCTGATGACTTGAGAGGTCACTTTGGCCAGCGCCTTCACCTCTAGCCATTTGAAAAATAATCTATCATCACCAACAGGAATCTCCTCTGCCCGCTGGCCTGGGGGAATGGTCCAACCAAGTCCATTCCCCAAATCGCAAAGCGCTAGGGGGCGTGATGCTCTTGAGGCGCTGAGCCGGTTGCAGTTGGAGGGGGGCAAACAACTGGCCACGCAATGGGCCAACATCCCCGAGAGAGTCTTCTGTTACAACTGCTCGTCCTGGAGGAGATAGTACACCGACTTGTATCTGAACTTCTTAGTGTCCATCCCCTCCAGATGCTCTCCTGTGGAGAGGAAAGTCGTGAACGAGTCCATCCACGAGGGGTGTTGATCCACCTCCATTAGCTCCCCCTCTTCGATGGAAGGGCAGAATAAATCAGTGATGGTACCCCACCCGGGGACCGTGCTTCGCCAGCTGATCTACCTGCTCGTTCTCTTCTCTGGGCACGTGTCGGATGAAGAAGGTCTGAAATGTGTCGATGACCCCCTTCACTTTTGCTAAGTATAGTCGGAGGGTAGGCTCTCTCGCCTCAAACTCCCCATTGATCTGTGAAGCTACCACCATAGAGTCAGTGAGGACCTCCACATTGAGCACCCCCAGCTCTCTGGCCAGGCGCAGCCCTGCTATTACGGCCTCATACTCGGCCTGATTGTTAGTGATGGGGAAGTGCACCACCACTGTTTGCTCAATTCTCGTCCCTTGTGGGCTTTCCAAGATTACCCCCACCCCCAGGGAATGTCTCCCCAAAGCGCCGTCTACCTTCACCTTCCACGAAGTTAGTCGAGTGAGGTTTTCCTCTACCACCTCGACCACGTAGTCAGCCAAAAAGTCGGCCATTACTTGGGCCTTGATCGAGAGGCGAGGGACAAAGGAGATGTCGAACTCACTCAGTTCCACCAACCACTTAGCTAGCCTGCCCCAATGCTCCACCCCCTCAAAGATGTTGTGGAGGGGATGGTCAGTCACCACTCGGATGGTGTGTGCCTGAAAGTAAGGCCGGAGCCTACGAGACGAGATGACCAGAGCAAAGGCCAGCTTTTACAAGATGGGGTATCGAAGCTCGGCCTTCCTCAGAACCCAACTTATATAGTATATGGGGAGCTGCCTCTTCCTCTCTTCACGAACTAGGACAGAGCTCAAGGGCTCTGCTCTGACCCCGAGATACAAATACAGGTCTTCCCCTTCCTTCGGCCCTTGGAGTAGCGGATCCTGGGTCAACTGCCTCTTCAGGGCCTGGAATGCCTCCTCTCACTCCTTTGTCCACTCGAAATTCTGACCCCTCTCAACGTCTTGAAGAAGGGGGAGCTTTTATCCCCAGCCCGGGAGAGGAACTTGCTCAATCCTGCTAGCTTTCCTGTCAACTGCTGCACCTCTTTAGCGTCCCGCGACGATCCCGACTCCATGATGGCTTTAACCTCGTCAGGATTTGGCTCGACCCCTGTGGGGGTGAGCAGATGCCCCAAGAACTTCCCCGTGCTGGCCCTGAAAACGCACTTCAGGGGGTTCAGCCACATCTTATATTTGCGCAGGGTGGAGAAGGTTTCCTCTAGGTCCTGGAGGTGAGAGTCCACGTCTTGACTCTTGATCATGAGATCATCTACATACACCTCCAAGTTCCTCCCTCTCTATTCCCAGAAGACCATGTCCATCATTTTTTAGTAAGTCGCCCCTGCATTCTTTAGCCCAAAGGGTATCATTTTGTAGCAGTAGCACCCATCCCCCGTGATGAACGAGACATCTTTGTTGTCCAGGGGGTGCATCCTAATCTGGCGATAACCTGAAAATGCATCTAAGAGGCTCATTATAGGAAAACCGGCGGCTCAGTCAACCAGTGCGTCGATCCGAGGCAAGGGATAGCAGTCCTTAAGGCATGATTTATTAAGCAAAGAGAAATCAACACACATACGCCACCGACCGTCTCCTTTTTTAACCATCACATCATTGGAGACCCAGCCGAGGTATTGTATTTCAGATACAAGGCCGACCTTGAGAAGTTTGTCCACCTCCTCCCTGATGGGCTCGACCAGCTTATCTGCCATGAACCTCTTCTTCTATTGGATGGGGCGAGTTCTCGGGTCCAGGTTGAGGCGATGGCAGGCCACGTGTGCGTCAATCCCTGGAATCTCCGCTGCGCTGCATGCGAAGATGTCCACATTCTTTTGGATGCATGCCAACATCCTTCCCTGAGCCTCCGGGGTCAGCCCCCGCTGATGCGAATCTTCTCCACCATGCCTCCAAGGGTGAGAACCTCCATCTCCACCACCTCTTCCGCAGCCTCCAGCCTGAACTGCTCCTCCCATTTCTCGACATCCATCTCCTCTCGAACAAGAACTTCCTCAACTTCTTCCTCTTCTCCCACGGCTATTACCTCGGACAACTCTGTAATGCCCCGAACTCAAAAGAGCGACGGGAGGCGTTTCGAGCCAAGTTTGGAATTTGGCAGGGGTCACACGGCCTGGGACACGGGCGTGTCCCAGGGGCGTGTCATGCTCGGGTTGACTATCTGGCCGAGTGGTTGACGAATTTGGAGTCGACGATCGTCGAGCAGCGAACACGGCCTGAGACACGGGCGTGTCCCAGACCGTGTCCTTCTCGGGTTGAAGTCGGGTTGTGGCGTGGTTGATACACGGGGTCGGCATATGGGTCGTATCAGGTAGACACGGGCGTGTCAAATGGGACACGGGCATGTCCATTACCCGTGTCCTTCACGGGTTGGTGTTGGGCCAGTATCGATGGAGGAACACGACCCACTACACGACCGTGTACTGGATGACACGGGCGTGTCAATCAGGACACGGGCGTGTCAAGAACCCGTGTTCTTTTCTGGACGCGTCGGTTTTGACGACAAATGGGGAACACGACCCTGGACACGATGACACGGGCGTGTCAATCAGGACACGGGTGTGTCGAGAACCCGTGTTCTTTTCTGGACGCGTCGGTTTCGATGACAAATGGGGAACACGGCCCTGGACACGAGCGTGTCACAGGCCGTGTTCGGCCCAGATTTTGGAAATCAAGCCCGAATCGTGGCCGTCCGTTTCCTTATTTTGGGATCCGATGACTGGGGGTTGTTCCTGCTAAGATATACCAGAGTTTAGGGCTTTGAAAACCCCATTTCACTTGTGTTATTCTCTTTCTAAAGTCTAGAGAGAGGGGAGAGCAAGGAAGAAGAAGGGAGGCTAGATCCGGTCACCGGCAGAGCTTTGGAGCTCCAAATCGCGAGCCGACTTCGGATCTACAGAGGCAAGGAGGTTGCGGTGCTTTTCATCCGCATAGATTTCCATGGCACCAAGGAAAAATGCTAGGGTAACGATTCTCATCGTAGGACATGTGAAGTCCTCTTTTCTTTGCATAGGAAGCCCACTCTCGCGAGTTTGCGGTGATTTGAGGCGTTCCTTTGGGTAGACATGAATAGTCCCCGTTGTGTACATGTAAAGTCCGTAATCGAGAACGGATATAGGCATGATGTGTGAAGCCTACCCGGACAAGTTGGTCTGGATTGGTGATGTTGCATTGCATAAATGGCCGGAGAAGACTCCGTGCGAATGTTTGTTTTTCGGGTTTTCTACGCGGTAGATTGCAACAGGGAGCCTTGAGGATTAACTCCAAGGTGCACCCAGAAAACTGGGCAGATGCGTGATTCTGCCAATATGGTGGTCTGGGAGCCAACTTGCACATAACTGGGTTATGTGAAGTGTGTGATCGAATTGGGACTCGGGAAAGTTTGACCCGCGCATATGGCTTAAATTGTCGTTGCGATGTGAGCAATGGGTTAGGCGGAACCGTACCCGCTCTATGTCGTTCGGTTGGAGCCGTTGGCATAGATGGAGGGTCTTAGGCGGTCTATGGCTTAAAATGACGTGACCAATGCCAGAAAGACAAAAATGCTCGCAAGATTGGCCGTCCAAGTGGCGGTGGTGAGATCGAAGTGTCTATGGCTTAAATTGACGTGACATTGACCGGTTCACCAAGAATGTGTTCTGAGAGCACGGGGTGTGTGGTCTTGCGTGCCCATGCCTGTGATGAAGTGTTTACATTATACTGCTTGGTTATGCGAACAATGTGCAGGGAAAGGAGCATCGCCGCCCTGAGTTTGGGGGGTGGGATCATTATAATTTGGTCAGCATAGCTGACCGTTGCTTTTGTTTGCCACCATTGCGGTGGATTGTTGCTTGCAGGTGCTGCGGAGCTGAGCGGTAAATAGCGGGCTAAAACCCAAGTTGCTGAGCCGACCCTCGAAGGCCTAATTGAGTGTTTACTTGTTTTATTCATGTGTGACCGGCCCGCGTGCCGAGGTTTGGAAAACACCTATATTTGAGTAAACAATTATAAGGCCATAAGGCCGTTGTACTTGTATATTCTACTTCATTCCTGTTGGTTTGAGTAGTGGACATTCATGCTCGTGCTGGGTTCTTTGTTTTGCAACCTTTAAATTGCTTCCGCTAGAATGACTCTGTGTAGGACGTTGGTTATTGGTTGGATGGTTTCCATTAAGTAACCTTCCGGTCTGTCTGTGGTATATGGTGTCGGGCCCCGGCCGGACCTACTGCTATATGCTATGCGACGGATAGGGGGTGTTACAATTTGGTATCAGACTACTAGTTTTAATCAGGCTTAAACTAATTCGTGGGCGAATTCTTTTTAAGGGGTGGTGAGCACATGTGTGCGCGTCATCGTTATAACATCAAAAGAACCCATGAATGTCCTCTTAGGAATGAAAATACACGTGTTTGAGGAACCTGCGTGTTCCTATAATTGCTTCTTGTAATTTTATTTGGTCGCTTAACGGTGTGTTGTACAACTATAGGTGACCAGAAGTGGTGCAGGGCCGTCAGAATGCCCAGTTTCTGAGGTTAGTAGCGCACCAAATGATGCTCCTGCAACACCTCCCTCGACTGAAACCATACGATTGGTTACTGATGCAGTGTTTGCCATGATCAATGCACAGCCTGCAAGGCAAATGCAGCAGCCCGCTCCTACGATGGAGTAGGTACCGCTTCAAAGGGATGAACCGAGAAGAGTGGAGTAGGTAGTGGTGGAGCCTTTGGTGCCGAGGAGAGCAACCGAAAGACAGCTCAAACATGTCATGGGATTCAATCGTCCAGTTTTCTCGGGGACGGGAACCTCATCTCAAGCTGAAGACTGGCTCTCCCGAGTGAAGAGAGTCCTGACAGCTACTGAAACGGAGGAGTGGCAGATGACCACTATAACTACGTTCCTGTTGGATGGAGACGCTAGACTGTGGTGGGAGGGTTTGGAGCTGCATCTTTTGAGAGGAAGGCAACTTACAAACGTCTCGATGGAAGAGTTCTCGAGATTGTTCTTGGTAAGGTACCTCCCTTCGGCGCAGAGGATAACATTGGAGAATGAGTTCCAGAGGTTGGTTCAAGGAGAGAGTAGCGTGGATGAGTATCTCCATGAGTTTACTCGATTGGGTCGGTACGCTAGCTCCACATTCGCGAATGAGGAGCACAAGATGAACCGTTTCTATGAAGGTCTGAGAGATGACTTGAGGCTACTGCTCTCGGGGCCGATGACGCAGGGCTTCTTGACCCTGGTCAACACAACCCGGTCTTTGGAGAAGGACTTGAAGAATGTGCAAGCTGAGAAAAGCTCTGGTGATAAGAAGATTAAAGTGCCGACTACTTCAAAGTCTAAATATCGTAGGTTCTACAAGAAGGCTAGGACCTCGGGTACAACCCTCTCTTCTGGTGTTTCTGGGGCGACTACGGGTCGAACGCCGGGTGCATGTTTTACTTGTAGAAAGTCGGGGCACTTTGCCCGTGACTGCTGGAGCGGATGTCCCAAGTCCAAGAGGAAGCCGAGAGTAACATATGAAGAGAAGGGCAAGGCGGCGGAGTCAACCGCGTCCCATTATGCTCCGGCTCAACCAAGAGTTTTTAATCTTGGACAACAGGAGGCCATTAAGCAAGCGAATATAGTGCAGGTACGGTTTAATTTATAGCAAGTTAATTTTTAAATACTTGTTATGCGCGTGTTACCTTACCATTGCTTGTATAGGATTTGTTTTGATTTGTGAGAATCCGGCGAGAACACTCTTTGATACGGGAGCTTCACACTTCTTTTTGTCCAAATGATTCATATCACGCATCGGAGTACCTTGTTCGATGGCGAAGGACAAATTGGATGTGTTGTTGCCGAATGGGTGTTCAATGCGCACAGATAGAATCTATGGCGTGAAGATTCGTATTGGGAATCAGGAATTCCATTTGCAAGCATCGTTACTGCCGCTGGTGGAGTACGACGTAATATTTGGCATGGACTGGATCTCGGAGCAGCAAGCTTATATTGATTGCGGTCGCAAGAAAGTCAAGTTGGGAATAGGTCGTGAGACGACTTTTACGGGCTTGAAAGAGTCGAGCAAGACTTTGATGTCTGCTCTTCAGGTGGTGAAGGCGGTTCGTGCCGGAGTAGAGCTATTTTTCACGCAAGTGGAGGTTGCAAAGCCTAAACCTATGTTGGACAGTATTTCAGTGGTAGCTGAGTACCCTGATGTGTTCCCTACCGATCTTCCTGGAGCCCCAGCTCAACGGGAGATAGAATTCACGATTGAGCTAGTGCTAGGTGCGAAACCTGTGTCACGCTCTCTGTATCGGCTAGCGCCTAAGGAAATGGCGGAGCTGAAGGTTCAACTGCAAGAGTTGTTGGAGCAGGGTTATGTGCGTCCAAGTTAGTCGCCTTGGAGCGCACCGGTCCTTTTTGGTTAAGAAGGACGGAAGCTTGAGACTTTGTATTGATTATCGGGAGTTGAACAAGCTAACAGAGAAGAACAAGTACCTGATCCCGAAGATTGATGATCTTTTTGATCAGTTAGTCGGGTCGACGGTGTACTCAAAATTGGATCTTAAGTCCGGTTACTACCAACTGAGAATAAGGGAGAGTGATATCCCTAAGACAGCGTTCAGTACGAGATATAAGCATTACGAGTTTACGGTCATGCCTTTTAGGCTGACTAATGCGCCGTCAGTGTTCATGGATCTGATGAACAGGACTTTCAGGGAGTTCCTAGACCACTTTGTGATCATCTTCATCGATGACATCTTAGTGTACTCGCAGTGTGAGGAGGATCACTTCAAGCATCTTCATTTGGTATCGGAGACGCTGAGGAGGAATCAATTGTTTGCCAAGTTCTCCAAATGTGAGTTTTGGTTATCCTTAGTAGCGTTCCTCGGTCACATAGTCAGTGGAGAGGGCATTGTGGTGGATCCGGCGAAGATTGTTGTGATACGAGAGTGGCCTGTGCTTTCTACAGTAGCGGAAGTCCGGAGCTTTCTGGGGCTTGCCGGCTATTACAGGCGCTTCTTGGAGAACTTCTCGCGGATAGCGTTACCCCTCACGACTCTGACGAGAAAAAAAGCAGAAGTTTGTTTGGATGCCGGAGTGCGCACGAGATTTTGAGGAGTTGAAGTGTCGGTTGACCACGACACCTGTGCTGAGTTTGCCGAGTGGGACCGAAGGTTTTGAGATCTATAGCGATGCTTCGGGAAGTGGACTGGGTTGTGTCCTACTGCAGAATGGTAGTGTGATAGCGTATGGCTCGCGACAGCTGAAAGTGCATGAGAGGAATTATCCCGTCCATGACTTGGAGTTAGCGGCCATGATTTTTGCCTTGAAGCCGTAGAGGCACTACTTGTACGGGGTGAAGGTCGACATCTATACCGACCACAAAAGCCTGAAATATTTGTTGGATCAAAAGGATCTAAACATACGGCAGCGTAGATGGATGGAGTTCCTGGGGGACTACACTTTCAAGATCCATTACGTGCCTGGTAAAGGCAATGCGGTTGCGGACACGTTGAGCCACAGGGCCCCAGCTCAAGCCAATTGGCTGTCGGTCCATGACGAGTGGTTGGTTCGGGAGTTGGAGGCGTTGGAGATCTCTTGCGTAGACAAGCCGTCGAGTGCTGAAGCGCTATTGAACTGGACGTAAGTTCAGTGTGACCTGGCTGACCGGGTTCGGCAGTCTTTGGTCATGGATAACAGCATGAAGCAGCTCATGATAGAGGCTTTGGATGGTCAAATTCTCAATATAAGGTTGTGGATGGATTGCTTTGGAAAGACGGTCGTCTGTGCGTCTCAAATGTGGGAACTTTGCGGGTGGAATTGTTGTACAAGGCACATCATACCAAGTACACGATTCACCCGGGGAGCACGAAGATGTACCGCGATGTGAAGAAATTGTTCTGGTGGCCAGGACTAAAGAAGGATGTGGCACTGTACGTGGCGAAGTGTCGAACATGCGCCTTGGTGAAGGCGGAGTGCCAAAAGCCGGGAGGATTCTTGAAGTCCCTGCCTATTCCGGAGTGGAAGTTTGACGACATTACTATGGACTTTGTGCACGGGCTGCCAAGGTCGCAAAAAGGGAACGCGCCATTTGGGTGGTCGTAGATCGTCTAACGAAGGTGTCGCACTTCATTCCGCATAGGAATGATGATCCCGTAGAGAAATTGGCAAAGTTATATGTGGATAACATAGTACGGCTTCACGGTGTGCCCCGCAGCATCGTGAGTGACCGAGATGGGCGGTTCACGTCCAATGATTGGAGGTTGGTGCAACAAATGTTGGGAACAAAGCTGAGTTTCAGCACAACCTTTCATTCGCAGACGGATGGGCAGACCGAGTGGGTCAATATGACAATGGAAGACATGCTTCGCATGTGTGTCATGAACTTCGGGAAGCAGTGGGAAGATCACCTATACTTGGTGGAGTCCGCGTACAACAATAGATACCAGGCGAGTATACAAATGACGCCCTTCGAGGCCCTTTATGGTAGAAGATGTCACACGCCGTTGTCTTGGTTAGAAACGGGTGACTCAAAGTTGTACAAGCGCCAAGAGGTGGAAGATGATACGTCGTTGATTCGAACGATTCGAGAGAGGTTGCTAATCGCTCAGGACCGCCAGGCTAAGTACTATAATGCCAAGCATAGGAACGTGGAGTTCGCTGTTGGTGATTGGGTGTACTTGAAGATTAAGCCGTTCAAGGGTGTCTCGCGGGTGCGGCGATTGAAGAAGCTAAGCCCGAGATACCTTGGGCCATTTGAGATTCTGGAGCGGATTGGTGAAGCAGCTTATCGATTGAGGCTGTCAGTGGAACTTAGTGGTCTACACGATGTATTCCATATATCGGCGCTGCAGAAGGTAGTGCAAGAGCCTTCGCAAGTGATTGCGGTCGACCAAGTGCCGGTCGATAATGGGTTGACGACGAAGGTCAAGCTCGTTCGAATTGAGGACTCAGAAGTCAAGCGGCTACACAATAAAGAGATCAGGATGGTCAAGGTCTGTTGGGACAATTGCGGTTGAGATGTGCTCTCGTGGGAGCGAGAGCAGACCATGCTTGAGGAGTACCCAGAGTTATTCCACTCAAGTACCGTTTAAGTTTGTGTTTATCTTTCCTTTATGTAATTTCGGGGATGAAATTCTTTTAAGAGGGAGAGAGTTGTAACGCCCCGAAACTCAAAAGAGCGGCGAGAGGCGTTTCGAGCCTAGTTTGGAATTTGGCAGGGGTCACACGGCCTGGGACACGGGCGTATCCCACAGGCTTGTCGTGCTCGGGTCAACGATATGGCCGAGTGGTCGATGAATTTGGAGTCGACGATCGTCGAGCAGCGAACACGACCTGAGACACGGGCGTGTCCCAGGCCGTGTCCTTCTCGGGTTGAAGTCGGGCTATGGCGTGGTTGATATACAGGGTTGGCACACGGGCCGTGTCAGGTAGAAACGGGCGTTTCAAATGGGACACGGGCGTGTCCAATACCCGTGTCCTTCACGGGTTGGTGTTGGGCCTGCGTCGATGGAGGAACACGACCCACTACACGGCCGTGTACTGGATGACACGGGCGTGTCAATCCAGACACGGGCGTGTCGAGAACCCGTGTTCTTTTCGGGACGCGTCAGTTTCGACGGCGAATGGGGAACACGGCCCTGGACACGGGCGTGTCACAGGCCATGTTCGGCCCAGATTTTGGAAATCAAGCCCGAATCGTGGCCGTCCGTTTCCTTATTTTGGGATCCGACGGCTGGGGGTTGTTCTGCTGAGATATACCCGGGTTTAGGGCTTTGAAAACCCCATTTCACTTGGGTTATTCTCTTTCTAAAGTATAGAGAGAGGGGAGAGCAAGGAAGAAGAAAGGAGGCTAGATCCGGTCACCGGCGGAGCTTCGGAGCTCCAAATCGTGAGTCGACTTCGGATCTACGGAGGCAAGGAGATTGTGTGCTTTTCATCAGCATAGATTTCCATGGCACTAAGGAAAAATGCTAGGGTAACGATTCTCATCCTAGGACATGTGAAGTCCTCTTTTCTTTGCATAGGAAGCCCGCTCTTGCGAGTTTGCAATGAGTTTGAGGCGTTCCTTCGGGTAAACATGAATAGTCTCCGTTGTGTACTCGTAGAGTCCATAATTGAGAACGAACATAGACATGATGTGTGAAGCCTACCCGGACAAGTTGGTCTGGATCGGTGATGTTGCATTGCATAAATTGCCGGAGAAGACTCCGTGCAGATGTTTGTTTTTCGAGTTTTCTACGCGGTAGATTGCAACAAGGAGCCTTGGGGATTAACTCCAAGGTGCACCCGGAAAACTGGGCAGATGCGTGATTCTACCAACATGGTGTCCTGGGAGCCAACTTGCACATAACCGGGTTATGTGAAGTGTGTGATCGAATTGGGACTCGGGAAAGTTTGACCCACGCATATGGCTTAAATTGTCGTTGTGATGTGAGCAACGGGTTAGGCGGAACCGTACCCGCTCTATGTCGTTTGGTTGGAGCCGTTGGCATAGATGGAGCGTCTTAGGCGGTCTATGGCTTAAAATGACGTGACCAATGCCGGAAAGACAAAAATGCTCGCAAGATTGGTCGTCCAAGTGGCGGTGGTGAGACCGAAGTGTCTATGGCTTAAATTGACGTGACATTGACCGGTTCACCAAGAATGTGCCCTGAGAGCACGAGGTGTGTGGTCGTGCGTGCCCACACCTGTGATGAAGTGTTTACATTATACTGCTTGGTTATGCTAACAAAGTGTAGGGAAAGGAGCATCGCCGCCCCAAGTTTGGGGGTGAGATCGTTATAATTTTGTCAGCATAGCCGACCGTTGCTTTTGTTTGCCACCGTTGCGGTGGATTGTTGCTTGCAGGTGCTGCGGAGCCGAGCGGTAAATAGCGGGCTAAAGCCCAAGTTGCTGAGCCGGCCCTCGAAGGCCTAATTGAGTGTTTACTTGTTTTATTCATGTGTGATCGGCCTGCATGCCGAGGTTTGGAAAACTCCTATATTTAAGTAAACAATTGTAAGGCCATAAGGCCGTTGTACTTGTATATTGTACTTCATTCCTGTTGGTTTGAGTAGTGGACATTCATGCTCGTGCTGGGTTCTTTGTTTTGCAACCTTTAAATTGCTTCCGCTAGAATGACTCTATGTAGGACGTTGGTTATTGGTTGGATGGTTTCCATTGAGTAACCTTCCGATCTGTCTGTGGTATATGACGTCGGGCCCCGGCCGGACCTACTGTTATATGCTATACGACAGATAGGGGGTGTTACAAACTCCTCCTGGTCTCCTCCTGCCATCTCTACCTCGGTGTAGCTCTCCACCTCTATCTCCTCTCCTCCTGCCTCCTGTTCTGCCTCCTCCATTCTCCGCTCCATCTCCTCGGTCCCTTCCTACCAGGAGATAGAGTTCACAACGGTGACATAGCACTCGCTCGCTACTTTGGGGTCACCCCGAACCCAGACTTGGATCCCTTCAACATTTAATTTCAGGCATTGGTGGAAGGATGAGGGGACACAGCGGAAGGCGCAGATGAGGGGCTGCCCAAAGATGGCATTGTAGCTGCTGGGAGAATACACGATGACAAACCTACAGTTTCAGGACTGACCCCCCAGGGTAATATGGAGCCCCACCCCTCCTTCTACCTCCTTCCTCTCCCCTGAAAATCCAAATAGGGGGCCATCTGAAGCCAACGCCCTCTTCGCCTCCACGTTCATCGTGTCGAACACCTTTTTGAAGATGACATTGATGGAGCTCCCATTGTCAATGAGGATCCTAGAGATGGTGAAATTCTCGATGGCCGTCTGGATGACCAGCGCATCACATAAGGGATCCTTATGATCCGGCATATCCTTCCTTGAAAAGGTAATCTTCTCTTCTGGGGGTGGAGTCTAGGATGTGGAGCCAACGCTCCGGTGCTACATGGTGTGGAGGCTCACCTTCCGGGAGGCCTCAATCCCCACCCCCCATGGATCATTCTGATCCCTCCCCGGGTCCCGACGTCTGCCCAGTCTTCACATCGATCCTCCTCTGCCTGAGGCAGGACCTCCTCAATCCTCACCTCCTGGCGGCCCTACTGTTAATACTGCTCCCTGTTTCCTCTCATCTCGAGGAACTCCGGGCACGTGGTCGTGGAGTACCCTTCCTCTTGGTGGAAGTCGCAGTAGGGCAACTCCACCCTGACTTCTCTCCTCTTTCTCCGTGCCGCTCTCCTCCTCTCCCCTATGGTTATAGTCATAGCCTGATTTTGATCAGGGAGGGGAGGTCTTTGCACTTGCCTCCAACTTGAGGGGTGGAACTGATCCCGACCCCCTAGCGGTTGTCCCTTCCCTGGTAACCTCTCTGTGGCCCCTGGTCCTGCCACTCGGACCTCCAGCCCAGTCGACGGTCCGGGTCCTGACGCCTCTACCGGGGCTGCTGCTGCTCCTGTTGTTTTTGTTGTTCTCTCTGCCAGGGTTCAGCTCTCCTTTCCTCCGGACCTCTCCCGCCTCTCGGCTCCTTCTCTTGCTCCGTGGCCCACCTGGCTAGCTTCCGAGCAAACTCCGGATTCGACGCCTCCCCGTCGACCTCCCTTACCGCCCTCTCCATCAGCTCTTCGTAGGAAAGGGGTGGTACTCTCTTCAGCTCCATTCTAAAGAATCCCTATTGTAGCCCCAGGGTGAAGTCCATCATCAGGCTATGTCCTGGAATCCCCTGGACTTGGGTGACCTCTTCCTGAAACCGGTCAACGTAACTCCCCAAAGTCTCGTTCACCCCCTGCTTGATGTGGAACATGGACTCCTACTCCTTCCTCCTCTTGGAGGTGGTGAACCTAAATATGAACCCCCGACGTAGGTCCTCGAAGCAGTAAATGGAGCTGCCCGGCAGCTGGTGAAACCACTCCCTCGCCTTCTCCTTAAGGGTGATGACGAAGAGCCGACACTTGAAGCCACCCGACATCTACCGGATCGAGACCACGTCCTCGAACTACTCGACGTACTGACCGAGTCTCCCTTCCTGGCATAGTAAGATATTTTGGGTTCCCTGAACCCCTCTAGAACTGGGGTGGAGGAAACCAGCTCGCTGAATAGGATGTCTCCCCCTGCTGGGCAAGCTGGAGGATCTCACGCACCCATCTCGCCGAACCGGCTTCCGCTTGCCAAGATACTTCCCAACTCTCCTGCCGGGAGCGTCCTCGTACAGAGACGGGGCGGCGGCGATTGGAACAACTGGAGTTGTGCACTCGGCCTGGGGGGCGAGTATGAACTTGACGAGGCTGAGCACCTCCTGCCTGAAGTCTTCGAATATCCCCACCGTGGCCATAGGTGGTGGGGCGGTAAGTCGGACCTGTCCGAGCCTTGTCCTTCTCCTCTTGCCATCTAGCCTGCTAAAGTTTTTCTATGCTGACCACTATCCACGCTCACCGCACCAGAATGTTGAAACTGTAAACTCGGTCTCTTGTGGAAGTTCACCCCTGAGGAAGGGGTGATTGCGCACCTACTTCTCTCCTGCAAGCCAAACAACAAAAAGAAATGGAAACTGACCCAAGGGCTCGGCGTGGAGGTCCCACCACACACCCAGAAGATCTTAGAGCGCTTCCCCTCCTTAGCCAATGGTCGAGCTAAGGCTAGCTCAGAAAGCGCAAAAAGATCTGAATATTGATAAACGTGCTCTCTAAGGTGCCCCTTGGGTCTTATTTATAGATTTCTGAAAACGACTTGCCAATAGCCAACCTCCGCTATTTTGAACAGCTATGTGCAGCCCAACTGGGTCTGCTAACATCGTAACTCCACTGTTCTATCAAGTTATTCGCACCCTTGGCAAGGGCAAAAAGGTAAAAAACACCTCATAGGATACTTGGCGAGTGGAGCAACATCACTCAATGCCAAAGCCAGGAGGTTGCCAAGAGCGTCTAGTGGAGCAACGTCACTCAACGCCAAAGCCAGCAGGGTACCGAGAGCATCGAGTGGAGCACCATCACTCAAAGCCAAAACTAGGAGGGCGCCGAGAGCGTCGAGTGGAGCAACGTCACTCAATGCCAAAGCCATGAGGGAGCCTAGAGCGTTGAATGGAGCAACGTCACTCAATGCCAAAGCCAGGAGGGCACCAGCGGGGGTAAAGTCTAAATGAATCCTCATAAAATAGCTGAGCGAGTAGCCCTCTGATACCTTCACTCGCCTGGGGCGGTCTGGGATTATTACTATAGAAGGAATTCTAGAAGACTTGAGTTCACCGAGCTTTGTTCGACGAATCTAGGATTCTAACTCATGAGGTCAGCTTGAAGAACGCCGAGCTCCGTTCGACGAACGCCAAGCTCTGTTCGACGAATGCAGAGCTCCGTTCGGAGAACGCCAAGCTCCGTTCGACAAATGTCGAACTCCTCCTGAGCTCAGTTTAGCGAAGTTCCGCCTCAGCTCGACGAACTCTAGGCTTTGGCGGGAGCGGGCTAACCAGCTCGTGCAGCTCGCGCGCCTGGCTTTGGCGGGAGTAGGCTAACCATTCTAATTTTGCCGGTATGATGTTCTGGCGCGGGCAGGTCGCCTTGGTCCGCTCGTCTTGCCTGGTGGACCCACTCGGCGAACACGGGGTTATACAATGACATATCTTAAAGAAAGCGCCTTCAAAAGCCTCATACTTTAATAATGACATAAGTATGCACATACTTTTTTATCAATGCACAAGTAAGTGTGATAGTGAGTTTGAGGTTGATAGATACTAGAACGAGATGATTATTAGAGGAATGTTTGCAGGGGAACAGATGGTTGGAGGATTTACATAGAGCTAGTAGGAATTGGTCTACAGTCTTCAACGGAGATGTGTTGAATCGTAGTATATTGTCAACACAATGAAGCGAATATGCCAACAATGGATTACATGACTATTCAAACTTGTACATTGGTGGAGTGTTTCATAGGGTTTGAGAAATTAGTGGGGTCCTGGTGTAGAGAAGAGCGCGATGAAAATTTTAAATGCAAGCAAGACACAGGAAGCATAAAGTTTAAAATTTTTGTTACTTCAACATGTGTCCAAGTTTTACACCCGCAAAATGTTTGCTATTTTTATAAAACTTTCATGGAGGGAGTTGTTGGTGTATGTATAGTGGATGAGACAAGATATGATGAAAGTCATTTTTATATGTAACAAAGACTGTGCGGGCGCTGAAGATGACAAACAATGGTGTGTTAACTGTAATTCCAATACAAATGATATTTACTATTTATGTATTGGTTTTGAGACTATGGGCATCTTGTGCAAGCATATACTTAGAATATATAATATTAAAAATACCAAACATATTCTGAATAAATATATGCTTAAATGATTATATCATAAAATTAAGAAGGGTATCTACCTACCAAATACTTTATGTGTGATATATTGTGATTCCAATTTAATATTTAGGAATCACTTGATGCGTTTTTCTTATGACCTAGCACATCGAATTGAGAACTACCAAGTTGTAAAGATACATGTTTTACAGCCTTGAATGATTTAGCAAAGAAAAATGATGAGATGGTTGAGACTAATGAAATGCAGAAGAGAAGGTTCAACGATGAGAAGGATAAAAATAACCAGTGGTTAAGATCCAGCAGCAGAGAGACCGCAAGGAATTTCAAATGTTTGTTTGAAGGGACATTGGGAGTAAGGGATCAAAAAACCAAGTAATGTGCTCGACCTTTCAACAATTGTTGATTCAGAAAGTTTGAGAGAAGTGCAGGAGATCAATTTTCTCAACCTTTCAACAGAAGACCAACAATCGATCAAATCAGATGCTCCAACTAATTTAAATGATGGCCATTTTTTAATATGTCCTTTGATATCCCTAGCATTGTTGATGTCTTTAAACCATAACAATTATTAAGTACTTTCTAGATTTTAAACTTTAGTTTGGGGATGGTGCTTGTAATTCACAGATTTAATTCAAAGTAATTGTAGTTTTATGCATAAGACAACACATCTTTCACACATTATTTTCACAACAAAGCACCGAACTCAGACTAAGATGCGATGGTACATTTCTTCCCAGCAAACACGTATATTAATTATCAATTACAACAGAAAATTTGGATCATAAATTTTCAGCAATCTAATAATGCATGATAAAGTTTAGCAAAAAATAAGTTTAAACAAATAATGCATCATCAAATCTTAGCAATCCAGTCCAGAGATCTTCTCATATATTCTACAAGAAAAAGTTTTGAAAAACTTGATAACGAGTGTGTTGGTGATGAAGTGCTTGATCTAAACTCCAACTATAAGGGCTCAAACCATGTCTCATAGAATGACTTTAGGGACTCAACCTCCACTTTGACGAATGCCTTGAGTCGGGCTTCCATTCCTCTTCAACCGTCATCAAATTGAATTGTTTCAACCTTTCATGTCACTGAGGACTCAATTTTTTATTCATCCCTTACTTTCTTCATCTTCACCCTAATATTTCTCAATAGGTTTTGTCTTTAATTTTTAATCTCTTCTTATCCCTTTTCCTACTCTAGTAACCTACTTTATCATCGCCCGCCTCTGATGCCATTAATTCTTCTCTTCTTCTCCTATCTTTCTTTGGCCGAACCAATTCAAAATCTGACTCATGGTCCTCTGCACCCCGTAGGACTTTCTCCTTATCAACCAGTTTATAAACTTTGTGTTGACCTACAAAGGAAAGAAAAATACAATGGCATAAATTTTATACTACAAATTGAGCTTATTAATATTATGATTTCAAGCACATACATATTCTGCGTTATCAGTTTGTTATGTAGTTGGGAGCAGAACTTAGCACTGTCACTTAGAGAAGGAGAGCAACAACATATTCTTGGATGTGCTAAATCGACCACCACTATCTGGACCTTTGTATGCTCATATAACCACATATTCAAATAAAATTGATGGTTAGAGCAATGTGAATTAATAAAATGATTAGAGCAATATGATGGTTAAAGCGGCTCATACAAGCAATACTATAGAGCAACTCTCCAAGTAACTGATGTTGTTACCCGCATTTCGAATAATACTAATATGACTTAAATTATCAAACTATAAATGTAAAAACTCATGAATGGCTTGCGACCAATTGTATTTCACAAAATCAGGAAGACCTTTAACATTATCAATACAAGCAGGGACCTTCAGACCCTTCAACAGGAAAAAATAAGGCTAACAAATACTTCACCAACATAGTCATTCTCTTGCTCTCCAAAGTTGGAGACCACTCCTCTTCAGTAATTCTACATATTTATTCAATTAAACTCTTGTCGGTCATGTCCACAAGGGGTGATCTAAAAAACTTAAATTGAATACCTGAATTAGGGAGGACCAAAATAAGTGCAACCTCATTAACAATCATCTTCGCATAGTAATGCCCAACAAAAAGGCTTTCTTCTCTTGATTATACAACCTCAAGAGAACATACAACGTCAGTATGTTTTGTGGGATGCTTGACGTCCAAAATAATAGGAGGATCAAAGCATTCCTTAGAGCTTCCTTTGATTCTTCAGACAATGTATTTTGAAGAGATCAATCATTTATTGTGAATGTTGTTGGTGCACATCTGCAACTTAGGTATTTACTTCCGGGTATCTGATATAAAAATTGATACAATAAGTAACCTATTAACCTCCAGAATAACTACAGACTGCAATTTCTAAATACAACTATGATTGATATTCTAGAATGCAACAAAAAAGATAAGCAGCTGCAACTGCTATACCAGAATGCAACAAAAAAAACAATACAACTTCAACTACTAAATGCAACTGCAATGTTAACCCTAACCAAAAAAAAACTGCAAAGAACATAACCAACCCTGCATCTGCAGACATATATTGATATATAAGAAGAAATCAACTGCAATAGAACAAAACTTAAACTATGCCCCTAAATAAATGTAGGATTAAGTAGAGTAAGGAAAAGCTAATAACTACCTTCAATCTTGCTGCCACAAAAGACCTTGGCAAAGGGAAAATTCTTCATTGGTTTTCGCCGAGTAGAGACAGTCATGACGCACCTTCTCCACACTTCGTCTTCTTTATTTAGAATAGTGGACAAGCTACTGAAAACGTGGTATTAAGAGGAAAAAAGATGAGGGAAACTACCGAGAAGTGCGAAGCTAATGACATCTCGAACGGTTACGCCGCAGAGATTTTGTTGCGAGATTTTCACTGTTTTGTTGCGAGATTTTTGGTGAAGAAGCGGAGAAATTTTCAGTGGAGAGGCGGATAAACGCTATGGAGGGGAACTGATGTGGGAGCTCCAAAATTTTGAAATGGGAGGTGGGATCCAATAGCGTAAAAATGTATTTTTAACGCACCAAGGTATAGTACGTTGAAATTATGGAAATATTTTCCCCAAAAAGATAGTGTGCTGTTGTTTTTAGAAAGCTGAAGGACACAAGTGTTTTTCCACTACAACAAACAATGGGGTTCTATTTGGCATGACAGTGAGTTGTTGATGGTCATGAACACTTTTTTATGAATTGTTGTTCGTTAACGTCGTACCTCACCTAAGAAATGTCATCCACTTTTATGTTCAAAATTAGTTTTATTTTCTTAATGGTGGATGTGACCATTGTCATGCCAAACATGGATTCTATGAGGTGGACATTTTTATTCGAACTTGTTGTGGGACGCTCGGAGCTTTTGTTTTTTAATCGGATAGAACCATTTCAGCTCGAGAGTGAGCCAAACACGCAAGCAGTCAAAATAAAGTTAGATGGCTGACAAGTAGGTTTTAACGAGAAAAAAACTCCAGAAAGGGGGAAAACATGTGGCTGGATCGGTGCTAGTGAAATTCCACTATATCTTGGTGTGTTACAAGTGAAGTATAAAACTCGAGGGTGACATACCGTATCTTGTTATAATAGTAATAGAAGAAGAGCATTTGAGGGTGACAGACCACTGCTTGAAAAGCCAAGTATTTTGTGGAGGAAAATGCGAGACACTCGAGCTGACTGTTGGTGAAAGTGATTTCTCCAAGGCGCCTTCAAAGGAGATATTTGAAGGCGAAGATCTTCAAGTCCCAAAGGTGATATTTGAGTCTTAAAGGATACCTTCGAGCATCGAAGGAGAACTCTGAAGATTTTATTTGAAGGAGCCCTCTCGGCGCTAAAGATAAGGTGTTTTCAAATGAGGGATATGAGCTCCCTTTTTACTTTATCCAGGGGTAGCCAAGTTAATTTGTTGTTGTAACCATCATAACCACCTGATCGGCGAATAATGTTTGTCGATCTAGAGCACACAAATCACCATTTTTTGAATTTGTCTATTTTGCCTCAGGGTAGTTTGGGCAGTTCAGGAAATATGGGGCAGTTCCGATGGCGGCGCTGACAGCATCGAACAATACCGTTACCATACAGTAGTTGTTGTACGGTGGTTCCATAGTGTATTCTCCACTCCTTCCATGATGAAGGTTACTTGGATCCAACTTCCTCCACCATTAGCACTTCCCAAAATGAGGTCTTTTGCTAAACACACCCCTAAATATTTATAAATTGGTGGGTGCATATCCAAACTAACAGGTAAAAAAACACCGTGCCAAATGTAGCCTAAAGAAAAAAATATTGCCATGTAATGTTTTCATTATATCCTTTCAATTTGGATCTTTTGGTAATAATCATATCCAACAGTTCAAAAATGTTTGTCCATTGGAATACTAAGGCTCCATTTCATTGGATTTTCAGAGTAGCACATAACATTTTTTAGAAATCTACCCCAAACAAAATTTTTGAAGATGAGTGGGAGCTATTGGACCTGCCTAAGGGGGGAATTTTTTTTTGTACGTTCAATGTACCATATCTAGGTACGTTCATAAATACATTTTTCCACGACCGGGCCCACCTTTTTTCCATCCATCGTGAAAAAAGCTGCTTGAGGTTCCTCCTTCAACCCCCTGACAAAACTAAGCTTTAGCTAGGACTTTGCGACCACCAAATATGTCAGAACTTTCTGACCATTTCCGTTGTCATCTCAAGCAGTGTTCAGTTTCCATCGAGGTTTGAAACTCAGCAAGCTTTAGCTCACTGCTCATAGAATCTGTCTAAGCCGCGTTGTTGTTGGTCAGTATATGGAACAAGCCTCATTTTAATCATTATTTTAGCCAAGAGAGTTTAGCTCTTTAAGGCAACAAAGTTTTTCTTGGCAATTTGCTTTAAATAATTGCACGAAAATATCAGCTATTGGAGCAAAATGTACTCAGGCCTCGTCCATCAATATTGCTGAGAGAATGGACTATGTAAGCTATTTTTTGTTTCAGCTCAGTCATCTTTTTGTTGAAACAAGTCATTTTACCTCATTCTTCCGCCCTGTTTAGCTCAGTTTCTTACATTTTATTTTTCAACATTCATAATCAATTTGTCTGTACGAAATTCATTGCAGTCAATAATCATTGGCAGAATATATTTGTCTGTGACGTTTTCATTGCTGAGGAAACCATCAATTTATTTTGTTGTGTCTTCGACACCTTTTAAAAGTTTTTGATGGCAAACAACCACCAACTATATCCACAGACCAAGACCAGACCATGACTATTGTTATTAAGAGGGTATGTACAAGGACTTGTTATCATTTATGTCAATGACATATCTCTAAGAAAGCGACTTCAAAAGTCTTATATTTTAATAATGACAAAAGTGTGCACGAACTGTTTTATCAATGCATGAGTAAGTGTGATAGTGAGTTCGAGTTTCATAGATATTAGAACGAGATTATTACTAGAGGGAGGTTGCAAGAGAACAGATGGTTGGGGGATTTGCATAGAGCTAGGAGGAATTGGTCTACAACCTTCAACAAAGTTGCGTTTGATCTTAGTATATTGTCAACACAATGAAGCGAATCTGTCAACATTAGCTTGCATAACTATTCAAAGGGAACTATTATACTGGTGAAGTGTTTTACAGGGTTGGAGAAATTGGTGGGGTCCTGACGGAGAGAAGAGTGTGACAAAGATTTTAAATGCAAGCAAGACACAAGAAGCATAAAGTTTAAAAGTTATGTGCTACTTCGACACGTGTCCAAGTTTTATACCTGCAAAGTGTTTGTTATTTTGAGAAAACTTTCATGGAGGGAGTTGTTGGTGTCAGCATAATGGATGAAATAAGATATGATGAAAGTTATTTTTCTATACATAACAAAGCACTATGAAGGTGCTGAAGATGATAAATGATGATTTGTTAACTATAATTCCAATAACAATCTATTGATTGTTTATGTATTGGTTTCGAGACTAGAGGCTTCTTATGCAAAAATATACTTAGAATATATAATATAAAAATACCAAACATATTATGAATAAATATATGCTATAAACGATTATATCATAACGCTAAGAAGGATATCTACCTACAAAATACTCCATGCGTGGTAGATTGTGATTCCAATTTAATATTTAGGAATCACTAGATGCATTTTTCTTATGGCCTAGTGCACTGAATTGACAACTGCCAATTTGCAAAGGCACATGTTTTGGCAGTCTTGAATGATTTAGCAAAAAAATGATGAGATGGTTGAGGCTAATGAAATGTAGAAGAGAGGGTTCAGTGATGAGAAGGATATAAATAATCTAGTGGTTAGGATCCATCGGCAAAGTGACCAAAAGAAATTTTAAATGTGTGTTTAAAGGAACATTAGAAGTTCGGGAGCAAAAAACCAAGTCATGTGCTAGACCTTTCAACAATTGTTGGTTCAGAAAGTTTGAGAGAGGTACAAGAGATAGTTTTCTTGACCTTTCAACAAAAGACAAACAATCGACCAAATCAGATGCACCAACTGATTTAAATGATGACAATTTTTTCAATATTTCCTTTAATATACCTTACATTGTTGATGTCTTCAGACCATAACAATTGTTAAGTACTTTCTAGATCTTAAACTCTGGTTTGGGCATGATGCTTGTAATTCATAAATTCCATTCAAAGTAATTGTCGTTTTATGCATAAGGCAACACATACTTTACACATTTATTTCACAACAAAGCACCTAACTCACACTAAGATGGATGGTATATTTCTTCCAAGCAAGCATGTATATTAATAAATCAGTTATATCATAAAATTTGCATCATTAAATTACAACAATTTAACAATGCATCATAAAGTTTAGCAAGAAATAAGTTTAAACAAATAATGCATCATCAAATTTCAGCAATTTAGTCCAGAGATCTTCTAAAATATACTGCTAGAAAAAGTTTTGAAAAAAACATAATGATGGTGCTAGTGATGAAGTGTTTGGTCTAGACTTCGGCTATAAGGGCTTAAACCATGTCTCAAGAATGTCTTTAGGGACTCAACATCTACTTTGATGAATGCCTTGAGTCGGGCTTCCATTGCTCTCCAATCCTCATCAGATTGAATTATTTCAACCTTTCAGTTCAGTGAGGACTTAATTTTTTCTTCAGTCCCCACTTTCTTCATCTCCACCCTAATCTTTCTCAATAAGTTTTTCGCATTAATTCTTTTTCTCATCTTTCCTTTACCCTATTCTAGTAACCTGCTTCATCGTCACTCGTCTCTGATGCCATCAATTTTTCTCTTCTTCTCTTATCTTTCTTCGGCTGAACTAATTCAAAATTCGACTCATGGTCCTTTTCACCCAGTAGGACCTTCTCCTCAGCAACTAAATTTATAAACTTTGTGTTGACATACAAAGAAAAACAAAATACAACAATGATAAATTTAACATTATAAATTGAGATTATTAATGTTATGATTTTTCATACATACATATTCTATGTTAGTAGGTTGTTATGTGGTTGGGAGTGGAACTTAGCATTGTAATTTAGAGAAGGAGACCAACAACATATTCTTGGACATGCTGAGTTGACCACCATTATCTGGACCTTTGTATGCTCATATAGCCACACATTCAAATAAAATTGGTGGTTAGAGAAATATGAATTAATAAAGTGGTTAGAGCAATTTGATATTTTGAGTGGCTCATACCAGTAATATTAAGGAGCAACTCACTAAGTAACTGATATTTTTACCCGCATTTCGAATAACACTGATACGACTTAAATTATCAAACTGTAAATGTAAAAACTCGTGAATGCCTTGAGAACAATTGTATTTCATAAAATCAGGAAGACCTTTAACCTTATAAATACATGCAGGGACCTTCAGACCCTTTAACGGGAAAATAAGGCTAATAAATACTTCACCAACATAGTCACTCTCTTGCTCTCCAAAGTTGGAGATCACTCCTCTTTAGTAATTCTATGTATTTTTTCAGTTAAACTCTTGTGGGTCATGTCTACAAGGGGTGATCTGGAAACCTTAAATTGAAGAACTGAATTAGGGAGGACCAAAATAAGTGCAACCTCATTAACAATCATCTTCATATAGTAATGCCCCAGCAGAATGACTTTCTTCTCCTGATTATGCAACCTTAAGAGAACATACAACATTAGTATGTTCTGTGGCATTCTTGGAATCCAAAACAATAGGAGGATCTGAGTATCCCTTAGAGCTTCCTTCGATTATTCAGACAATGTATTCAGAAGAGGTCTATCATTTTATGTGAATGTTGTTAGTGCACCTATGCAACTTAGGTATTTACTTTTGGACATCTAATATAAAAATTGATATAATAAGTAACCCTAATAACCTCAAGAGTAATTGTAGACTGTAATTTCTAAATACAATTACAACTGCTATTCCAGAATGCAACAAAAAAGATAATGCAACTATAACTGTTATACCAGAATGCAGCAAAAAAAAACAATGCGACTTTAACTTCAACTACTAAATGCAACAACAATGATATCCTAATAAAAAAAACAACTGCAAGGAACATAACCAACACTGTAACTGCAGACATATATTCATATATAAGAAGAAATTAACTACAATAGCATAAAACTTAAAACTGCCCCTAAATAAATGTAGGAATAAGTGGAACAAGGAAAACAAGTAAATATTTTAAATCTTACTGCCACAGAAGGCCTTGGCAAAGGGAAAATTCTTTTTGGTTTTTGCCAAGTAAAGATTGTCACGACACATGTACCTTCTCCAGACTTCGGCTTCTTTTGTTTTGACCAGTGGACAAGCTGTTGAAAATAGGGTATAAAGAGGAATAAAAAAGATGGGGGAAGATACCATGATGTGTGAAGTTACCGACATCTCCGACGGTTATGCCACGACGTAACCGTTGGAGGTGTTGCTGCAAGATTTTCGGCATTTTGCTGCGAGATTTCCGGCAGAGATGCGGAGAGATTTCCAGCGGAGAGGTGGAGAAATGCTAGGGAAGGGAACTGATGCGGGAGCTCCAAAATCTTGAAATGAGAGGTGGCCACAGTGGCGTAAAAATGTATTTATCAACACACCAAGGTATGGTATGTTGAACATATAGAAAAAACTTCCCAAAAAAGGACGGTGTGCTGTTGTATTTAGAAAGTTGAAGGACACCAACATTTTCCCACTACAAGAAGTAATAAGGCTCCATTTGGCATGACAGTGAGTTGGTGATGGTCATGAACACTATGGTTATGAATTATTGTTCATTAACATCGTACCTCCCCTAAGAAATTTTATCCATTTTATGTTCAAAATTAGTTTTATTTTCTTAGTGGTGGGCATGACCATTATCATTCCAAATATATATTCTATGATGGTGACATTTTTGTTCAAATTTGTTATGGGTCGCTCAATGCTCTTGTTATCCGATCAGATTGAATCATCTCAGCTCAAGAGTGAGCCGAACATGAAAACAGTCAAAAAAATGAAGTTAGACGGTGAACAAGTAGGTTTTAGCGAGGAAAAATCCCAGAAAGGGAGGAAAACCCCATGGCTGGATTTGTGTCAGCCAAATTTCACTATATCTTGATGTATTACATGTGAGTGTAGAACTCGGGGGTGAAAGACTGCCTCTCATTACAGTTGTAATATAAGAAGAGCTTTCGAAGGTGACAGTCCACGTGTCGAAAAACAAAGTTTTTTGGTGGAGAAAGAAGCGAGACACTCGAGTCGAATGTTGGGGAAAGTGAGATTTTCAAGCTACCTTCTAAGGAGATATTTGAAGGCGAAGAAAATCTTCAAGCACTGAAGGAGAACTCTGAAGGTTTTCTTCAAAGGAGCCATCTCAAGCACTAAAGACAATACATCTTCAAATGAGGGATCTGAGCTCCTTTTTCTACTTTGGCAAGGGGTATCCAGGTAACTTCATCAGTGTAACCACCGTAACCACCTGATGGATGAATCACAGTTGTCGATTTGGAGCACATGGATCACCAATTTTCGAATATGACCACTTTGCCCTGGGACAGTTTAGGTAGTTCAGGTGGCATCGGGCAGTTTCGTTGGCGGCACTTACAACAACGAATGATACCATTATGACATGGTAGTTGCCGTGCGGCGGTTCCTTGGCGTATTCTCCACTCCCTCCTTGGTGAAGGTTGACTTGGATCCCACTTCCTTCAACATTAACACTTCTCATTAGTGATGTCCTTTGCTAAAAGCACCCCTAAATTTCTATAAATGGGTGGGTGCATATGAAAAATCACAGGCAAATAAACACAATGCCAAACGTAGCCTAAAGATCTGTCTGACGTGGTGGCATGATCGTTACCTTAAAGCAGAGAGTTCTCAGATGATCTTCTTTTCATTGAACCTGAAATTTCTCCTAAAACTGCATATAGGTTCTCTTGTTTGATTATACATGTTAAACATTGATAGGGAAGTAGTCTATTTATAATCTTAAAATAATTATTAAAGCCTTGTTTGCTGTTTTCAGATATATATGACTGTTGATAAAACTAAATTAATTAACTGTTGATAATAGCGACACGTAGAAAGGATTATTATCAATAGTAAATTATATTAATATGATATAATTATACTAATTAAGTAATTGTTGCGGTCCGCGCAGTTTGTACTAACTAGACCGTCTTAGCGCTCAGAGCGGTCGGTTACGCAAACAGTCATAGAAATATATCACAGATGAGACAAGCCTTTTTATGTGAAAAAACCACGGTTGGGACTATACCAATAGGAACTCCACTAGATCGTTTGGGGTTGCAATGCTTCTTTAGCAGAATCGAGGGCGACAAGCCGCACCTCGTTACAACTTGAGGGGGGAGAGAAAGAGCCGGCATTTGGTGTACGGGAGAGCACTTGCTCGCTTCTAGAAGACCGCAGGCTGACTACAAGGCTGGAACTGCGAGTGCTCTGCTGGAGGCATGCTCTGGATTCTGGTGGCTACCGACGGCGAACGAGAAATTTCCTACGAACCATGATGTGCGCGGAGGAGGTTGCGAATGGACTTTGACTTGGAGGCAAGTCCGGGGGTGGCAGAACTTTGTCATAGCGGCATGCACGGTGGCGGCCTACCTGCAGAGAGAGAGAGAGAGAGAAAAAAGAGAAAAGAGTTAGAGAGACAAAAAGAGATTCTATAGAGAATTGTCCTTCCCAGTTGGAGAAATAAGAAGGAATAATGGTCTATTTATAGGCTTGTAGAGGGGAGACCTGGTAATTTCCCTTAATAACCACTATACGGACCAATAGGAAGGCCTAAAAGTGATCACTCGGATTACCATTTTTAGAAAATACCAAGCCTGCCCTTGGAACCAAAATAGGCCCGCCAAAATTCGGGAACGGCCGAACGGGCAACGGGGGTGGTTACATACGGTAACCACCCCAACCACCCACTATATGGGCGGTTAAGGGTGGCGGGCAACCCATTGGGGCTGACCAAAGACCCCGCCTGGCCTCCCTGAAAGTGAGCGATAGATCTGCTTTACACTAGAGGGGGGTGAATAATGTATGTTAAAAAATTTGATTTGTTTTCAGAGTAGTATAGAAAATTAAGTGATATATATATTATATGTAGACAGATTAAATATCATAGCACACAAATAAAAAGATAAGCAACAAACACAGATGACACAAGGAATTTTATAGTGGTTCCCCAATAAATCTAGGTACATACACACTTCTACCACCCTGGTAGGAATCCACTACAGGTTTTTGATCAGGTGCCCTGTCACCAGAAGATATATTTTCTAAGGGAGATCCAGCAACACTTTGAGCTTTTGATCAGGTGCCCAAAAACTAAGCTAAGTCTTTTGATCATGTGACTTATGAACCAAGAGGTTAACTTTTGAAGGGAGTTATAACCCTGTACATAGTTTATGAAATAAACAAAATTGATGTTGTCTTCTCTGTCAACAATCTCTAAGAAGATTTTTGTGGATATTGCTGAAGCAAAAAAGCTCCCCAAGAGTTGTGTAGAGATTTGAGATCAGGAGGGGAGACTTTTCTTCATGGTGTAGGCCTTCAAGTTGATTATTAAGTGAAGATGTTGCACTGTAAGACTGAAGTAGAAAATCTGATAAGAATATGTTGATTTGTAAAAAATGTATCACTTAAAACTCTATGTCAGTTTTGTGTAAGTGTGTAGCCCCTTGAAGCAGAAGTAATCTGAATATATAATCTCTGAGGAGAATTCAAACATTTTAATTAAGTTCTTTCTTTGAAACGTCTGAAGAATCTCTGAGATTTGTAACTGCCCTTGAGAATTAATTAGGTTTAAACTCTGTGATAATTCCATAATTAATGCTGCCTGGAATAACTATATTCATTAAGAATATTTAGCATAATTATCAGAGTGTAACTGACAATAATTAAGCCTTTTAAAAACATTTTGCCTTCAGTAAATAACACTGCCTGAACACTGCAAAGAATTAATCAAACTGAGCCTGGAAAATGTCGAACTGCGTCTGGAGTTCATCGAACTGAGCCTGAAGTTCATCGAGCTGAGCCTGGAGTTCATCGAGATGAGATGCTGAGTTGTGATCAGCGTTCGTCGAACGGAGCCTAAAGTTCGTCGAGCTTAACTCAGAGGTAGAACTCCAAGTTTGTCGAACTGAGATCAGCTTTCACAGACTAGAATTCTGTATTTGTCGAACTGAACTTCTCTGGAATCCTTTTTAAGGTGCAGCCCTGGAAATAAACCTATGATCATAGACTATACATATTGGGTCAAACTAATCATCCTAAATAAATAATAATGATTCTATCCCAAATCAGTAATAGGGTTCCAACAATCTCACCCTATTTGGGTTAGGATACTATCAAAAATAGAAAAACACAAAGCAAAAATAATCTGCCAGAATTATAAAATTTTCAGTAGAAATAAAGAAAGGGCTTTATGAGTTCAAAAACAATAACATAGTGTAAAAACATAAAATAAGTAATCAAGAGTCTTTCTTAGGAGCTTTAAAGGGAGAATCTGAAGATGATTTGGTGAAGACTAGCTTTCTGTTTGGATCTGTAGCTTCCCTTTAGCTAATCTTTAAATCCTGAGAGCCAATAATCCTCAAAGAGG
The DNA here is from genome assembly GCA_039583875.1 of Platanthera guangdongensis. Classification (NCBI taxonomy): domain Eukaryota; kingdom Viridiplantae; phylum Streptophyta; class Magnoliopsida; order Asparagales; family Orchidaceae; genus Platanthera; species Platanthera guangdongensis. Next base: position 135,041,497 of record CM077155.1, read on the forward strand.
TGGTTCTAGGAACTACTACCTCTGGATGCAGATTCATGTATCTGTCAACATTAAATAAACTTTTCTTTGAATATCTGTCAAGCTCCCTTTTCCTATATGAGGACATGGTGGTGAACTGTGAAGTGTCCTTTGTAACACCCCCTATCCGTCACATAGCATATAGTAGTAGGTTCGGCCGGGGCCCGACGCCGTATGCCACAGACAGACCGGGTGGTTACTTATGGAAACCATCCAACCAATGTAACGTCCCTAGCCGATCCAACGTGACAGCGTCACGGCTCCGCTCTAGGCGACGCTACCGGGCTGCAGCCCAAGCACCCCAACCCCTCTCCCTCCACAGGTGGGTTGTTGGTGGCCACAGCCTCCCTTTGATGAGGTAAACTCGATAGTCAAGCCCGCACCACGGGGACTTCCCAGGAGGTCACCCATCCCAGTACTACTCCAGCCCGAGCACGCTTAACTATGGAGTTCTTTCAACTCTCATCACCAATTGAAAGAACTCCATAGTTAAGCGTGCTTGGGCTGGAGTAGTACTGGGATGGGTGACCTCCTGGGAAGTCCCCGTAGTGCGGTCTTGACTATCGAGTTTGCCTCATCAAAGAGAGGTTGTGGCCACCAACAACCCGCCTGTGGAGGGAGAGGGGTTGGGGTGCTTGGGCTGCAGCCCGGTAGCGTCGCCTAGAGCGAAGCCGTGACACTGTCACGTTGGATCGGGTAGAGGCGTTACAACCAATCTCAACGTCCTACACAGAGCATTCTAGCGGAAGCATTTTATAAAAGTTACAATAAAGAACCCAACATTAGAGCCTGAATGTCCACTAGTACAGAATAGGAATGTTATATAAAATACTCAAAATAAGCCTTAAGGCCTTACAAAATGTTTCACTTCCAATTACATGTTTTACAAACCACGGCACGCAGGCCGGTCACACATGAATAAAGCAGTAAACACTTCCAATTTAGGCCTTCAAGGGCCGGCTTCGCATTCGGGCTTTAGCCCGCTATTGACCGCTTGGTCCAGCTGCACCTGCAAGAAACAAACCACCGCACAGTGACAAAACAAGGCAACGGTCAGCAATGCTGACCAAATTATAACGATCCCGCCCCCAACTCGGGGCGGCGATGCTCCTTCCCTGCATTTCATTAGCATAAGCGAACAATGCATATAAATAGCCATTTCATCACAGACATTGGCTCGCACGGCCACACGCCCCGTGCTCTCAGGGCACATTCTCGGTGAACCGGTCGATGTCACGTCAATTAAAGCCATAGACATTCCAGACTCACCACCGCCACATGGACGGTCAAACCTATGAGCAATATGTCTTCCTGGCCTGGGTCACGACAATTTAAGCCATTGACCGCCGAAGATCCTAATATATGCCAACGGTAAGTGCCACGTGCCTTTAGGTCTCTTTAACCGAACGACATAGAACGGGTACGGTTCCATCTAACCCGTGCTCACATCGCAACGACAATTTAAGCCATTTGAGCAGGTCAAACTTCTCCCGAGTCCCATTTTCGTCACACAATTTCACATAACTCGGTTATGTTCAAGTTGGCTCTCAGGACCCCATGTTGGCAAGATCTCGTATGCGCCCAGTTTTCCGGGTGCACCTTTGGGTTAGTCCCCAAGGCTCCCTACTGCAATCTACCGCGTAGAAAACCCGAAAAACAAACCATAGCACGGAGTCTTCTCCGGCATTTATGCAATGCAACATCACCGATCCAGACCAACATGTCCGGGTAGGCTTCACACATCATGCCTATGTCCGTTCTCGCTTACGGACTCTAAACAACGGGGACTTCACATATCTACCCGAAGGAACGCCTCCAACTCTCCGCAAACTCGCGAGAGCGGGCTTCCTATGCAAAGAAAGAGAGCTACTCATGCTCAAGATGAGGATCGTTACCCTAGCGTTCCTCTTTGGCGCCATGGAAAAGTAATCGGATGAAAACCACCGCACTAGCGTTGCCTCCGTGGATCCGGAGTCGGCTCGCGATTCGGAGCTCCGAAGCTCCTCCAATGGCGGGATCTAGCTCCTTCTTCCTCCCTTGGCTCTCCTCTCTCTCTCTAAGGTTTTAGAAAGATGAGAAGTTATGAAAAGTAAGGGGTTTTCCAAGTCCATTCACGGGTATATCCCTTCAGGAACAACCCCCAGCCGTTGGATCTTCAGTTAAAGAAATGAACGGCTTTGATTCGGGGCTGAAATGCCCAATCTGGACCGAACACGGCCTGGCACACGCCCGTGTCCAGGGCCGTGTGCCTCATTCGCCGTCAAAATCGAATCACCTGGAACCTCATACGGGTATCGAACACGCCCGTGTTCGAGCTGACACGCCCGTGTTCCACCTGACACGGCCGTGTGGCCAGCCGTGTACCCCATCATTTTTCCCCAAAATCAACCCGAGCACTGCACGGGTTCTAGGACACGCCCGTGTCCTTGCCCGTGTCATCTTGACACGCCTGGGCTCCAGGGCCGTGTACAGGGTCTCCACACTCGACACGGCCTCGGACACGCCCGTGTCCTAGGCCGTGTGCCTTGTCTCGACGATCGTCGAGCAAGATTCGTCGACTTCCGGGACGAGTGTCGACACGGGTCGACACGCCCTGCGACACGCCCATGTCGCAGGCCGTGTGCCCACTCTCGACGCATCGTCGAGCGAATCTTGTCGACTCCCCGGGACGATCGTCGACACGGGTCGACACGCCCTGCGACACGCCCGTGTCGCAGGACGTGTGCCCAGTCTCGACACAATGTCGAGACCAAAGTGTCGACTTCCCGTCTTAGTGTCGACACAGGCTTGACACGCCCTGGGACACGCCCGTGTCCCTGGCTGTGTGCCTGCAGCCAGAACTCAAACTGGCCCAAACATCCCCCTTTGCTCCTTTGAGTTTCGGGGCGTTACAACTCTCCCTCTCTTAAAAGAATTTCGTCCACGAAATTATATAAAGGAAAGACAGGTACAAAACCAAAATTTGTACCTGAGCGGAACAACTCCGGATACTCGTCAAGCATAGTCTGCTCTCGCTCCCAAGAGATCTCCTCACGACCGCAATTGTCCCACCAGACCTTGACCATCCTGATCTCTTTATTGCGTAGTCGCTTGACCTCCGAGTCCTCAATCCGCACGGGCTTAACCTTTGTCGTTAGCCCACTATCCACCGACACTTGATCAACCGCGATCACTTGCGTAGGCTCTTGCACCGCCTTTCGAAGTACCGAAATGTGGAATACATCATGTAAACCACTAAGCTCCACTGAGAGCTTCAACCGATAGGCCGCTTCACCAACTCGCTCCAGAACCTCAAACGGTCCAAGGTACCTCGGGCTTAGCTTTTTCAATCGCCGCACCCGCGAGACACCCTTGAACGGCTTGATCTTTAAGTATACATAATCGCCCACAGCGAACTCCACGTTCCTGTGCTTGGCATTATAGTACTTTGCTTGCTGGTCCTGAGCGATAAGCAACCTCTCCCGAATGGTTCTCACCAAAGAAGTAGCATCATCCACTTCTGATCGCTTATATAACTTTGACTCACCCGTTTCTAACCAAGACAACAGCGGGCGACATTTCCTACCATATAGGGCCTCGAAAGGCGCCATCTGAATACTCGCTTGGTAGCTGTTGTTGTATGCGAACTCCACCAAATAAAGGTGATCTTCCCATTGCTTTCCGAAATCCAAGACACACATACGGAGCATGTCTTCCATGGTTCTATTGACCCTCTCGGTCTGCCCATCCGTTTGCGGATGGAAGGCTGTGCTGAATTTCAGCTTTGTTCCCAACATTTGCTGCACCAGCCTCCAATCATTGGATGTGAACCGCCCATCTCGGTCACTCACGATGCTGCGGGGCACACCATGAAGCCGTACTATGTTATCCACATAGAGCTTTGCCAACTTCTCCACCGGATCATCCTTCCTATGCGGAATAAAATGCGACACCTTCGTTAATCGATCAACAACCACCCAAATGACGTCGTTTCCCTTCTGCAACCTTGGCAAACCGTGCACAAAGTCCATAGAGATGTCGTCAAATTTCCACTCCGGAATAGGCAACGACTTAAGAAATCCTCCCGGCTTTTGGCACTCCGCCTTTACCAAGGCGCAAGTTTGGCACTTTGCTACGTATAGCGCCACATCTTTTTTCAAACCCGGCTACCAAAACAGTTTCTTCACATCACGATACATCTTCGTGCTCCCCGGGTGAATCGAGTACTTGGTATGGTGTGCCTCGTACAACAACTCCACCCGCAAATTGCCCACACTTGGGACGCACAAACGACCGTCTTTCCAAAGCAATCCGTCCTCCACGACGAATTGGGAATTTGACCCATCCAGAGCCTCTACCATGAACTGCTTCATATGAGCATCCATATCCAAAGCCTGCCGAATACGATCAGCCAGGTCATATTGGACTTCAGTCCAATTCAGAACTGCTTCAGCACTTGATTGTCTATCAACACAAACAATCTCCAACGCCTCCAACTCTCGCACCAACCGCTCATCATGCACCGATAGCCAATTGGCTTGAGCTGGGGCTCGGCGACTCAACGCGTCCGCAACCGCATTCCCTTTGCCAGGCACGTAGTGGATCTTGAACGTATAGTCCCCCAGGAACTCCATCCATCTACGCTGCCGCATATTCAGATCCTTCTGATCAATAAGATACTTCAGGCTCTTGTGATCAGTGTAGATATCAATCTTCACACCGTACAAGTAGTGTCTCCACAGCTTCAAGGCAAAAATCACGGCCGCTAACTCCAAGTCATGGACCGGATAATTCCTCTCATGCACTTTTAGCTGTCTCGAGCCATAAGCTATTACACTTCCGTGTTGCAGTAGCACGCAACCCAAACCGCTGCCTGAAGCATCGCTATAAATCTCATAGCCTTCGGTCCCACATGGCGAACTCAACACAGGCGCCGTGGTCAACCGACACTTCAACTCCTCAAAAGCTCGCGCGCACTCCGGCGTCCAAACGAACTTATGCTCCTTCCTCGTCAATGTAGTGAGAGGTAACGCTATCCGCGAGAAGTTCTCTACGAAGCGCCTATAATAGCCGACAAGCCCCAGAAAACTCCGGACTTCCGCTACCGTAACAAGCTCAGGCCACTCCCGTATTGCAACAATCTTCGCCGGATCCACAGCAATACCCTCTCCACTTACTATATGCCCGAGGAACGCCACTGAGGATAGCCAAAACTCACACTTCGAGAACTTGGCATACAACTGATTTCTCCTTAGCGTCTCCAACACCAAATGAAGATGCATGAAGTGATCTTCCTCACTTTACGAGTACACCAAAATATCGTCGATGAAGACGATCACGAAATGGTCCAAGTACTCCCTGAACGTCTTGTTCATCAAATCCATGAACACTGACAGCGCATTAGTCAGCCCAAACGGCATGACCGTAAACTCATAATGCCCGTATCTCGTACTAAACGCTGTCTTCGGGATATCACTCTCCCTTATTCGCAGCTGATAGTACCCAGCTTTGAGATCCAACTTCGAGTACACCGTCGACCCGACTAACTGATCAATGAGATCATCAATCCGGGGGATCGAGTACTTGTTCTTCTCCGTCAACTTGTTGAGCTCCCTATAATCAATAAATAGCCTCAAGCTTCCGTCCTTCTTCTTAACAAAGAGGACCGGTGCGCTCCAAGGCGAAGAACTCGGGCGCACACACCCTTGCTCCAACAACTCTTTCAGTTGAACTTTCAGCTCCGCCATTTCCTTAGGCGCTAGCCGATAAGGAGATCGTGACACAGGCTTTGCACCTGGCACTAGCTCGATCGTAAAATCTATCTCTCGCTGAGGCGGGGCTCCAGGAAGATCTGCGGGGAACACATCAGGGTATTCCGATACCACTGAAATACAATCCAACGCGGGCTTCGGCTTTGAAACCTCCACTAGTGTAAAGAATAGTTCTGCTCCGGCACGAACCGCCTTCACCACCTGAAGAGCAGACATAAACGTCTTGCTCCCTTTAAGCCCGTAAAAGTCGTCTCACGACTTGCTCCCAGCTTAACTTCCTTGCTACCGCAATCTATATGGGCTTGCTGCTCCGAGAGCCAGTCCATGCCAAATATGACGTCGAACTCCACCAACGGAAGTAAAGACGCCCGCAGGTCGAACACCTGCTCCCCAATACGAATCTTAACATCGCAGATCCTATCCGCTCGCATCGAACACCCATTGGGCAACAACACATCCAACTTATCCTTCGCCATCGAAGAAGGGACTCCGATGCGTGATATAAATCCTTCGGACAAGAAGGAGTGTGAGGCTCCCGTATCGAATAGTGCTCGTGCCGGATTTTCACAAATCAACACAAATCCTAAACAAGCAGTGGTAAGGTAACATGTGCATAACAAGTATTTATGGAAATTGACTTGCTATAAATTAAATCGTACCTGTCACCACATCAGCTTGTTTGATGGCCTCCTGTTGGCCAAGATTATAGACCCTTGGTTGGGCCGGAGCATAATGGGATGCGGTCGACTCCACCGCCTTTCCCTTCTCTTCATAAGTAGCTCCCGACCTTCTCTCGGACTTAGGACGTCCGCTCCAACAGTCACGGGCAAAGTGCCCCGTCTTTCCACAAGTAAAACACGCGCCCAGGGTCCGACTCGTAGTCGCCCCAGAAGCACCAGAAGGAGCTGGACCCGAAGTCCTATGCTTCTTGAAAGCCCTCCGATAGCTGGACTTTGAAGTAGTCGGCACTTTAAACTCAGATTTTCTATCACCCAAGCCTTTCTTCGCTTGAACATTCTTCATGTCCTTCTTCAAGGACCGGGCAGTATTGACCAAGGTTAAGAAACCCTGTGTCATCGGCCCCGAGAGTAATAATCTCAACTCATCTCTCAAGCCTTCGTAGAAGCGATTAGTCTTACGCTCCTCATCCATGATGGTGGAACTAGCATAACGACTCAGACGAGTAAACTCGTGGAGATATTCATCCACGCTCCTCTCACCCTGAACCAACTTCAGAAATTCGTTCTCCATCAAAATCCTCTGAGTAGAAGGGAGGTATCTTGCTAAGAACAATCCCGAGAACTCTTCCATCGGAACGTCTATAAGATGTCTACCTCTCAAATGATGCAGCTCCAATCCTTCCCACCACATACTCGCTTCACCGTCCAGAAGGAACGTAGCGATGGTGGTCATTTTCCACTCCTCCGTCTCCATTGCTGTCATGACTCTCTTCACCCTAGAGAGCCAGTATTCAGCCTGAGATGGGGTTCCCAACCCCGAGAATAACGGTGGGTTAAAGCTCATTACATGCTTAAGCTGCCTCTCAGTTGCCCTCCTTGGCACCACCGGTTCCACAACCACTTGCTCCACTCTCCTCGGCTCAGCCTCTTCCAGAGGTTCTTGCTCCATAACAGGAGCGGGCTGCTGCGCTTGCCTTGCAGGCTGCGCATTTATCACGACCAACACCGCTTCAGCCACCAATCGAATATTTTCAGCCGACAGAGGTGTTGCAGGAGCAACATCCGGTGCACTACTAGCCTCAGAAACTCGGCGTTCTGACGGCCCAACACCACTTCTGGTCACCTATAGTGGTACGAAACACCGTTAAGCGACCAAATAAATTGCAAACAGCAATTATAGGAACACGCAGGTTCCTCAAACACGAGTATTTTCATTCCTAAGTGGACATTCATGGGTTCTTTTTACTGTTATTATGATGACGCACACAATGTGCTCACCACCCCTTAAAAAGAATTCGCCCATGAATTCACCTTAAGCCTGACCAAAACCAGTAGTCTGACACCAAATTGTAACACCCCCTATCCGTCACATAGCATATAGCAGTAGGTCCGGCCGGGGCCCGACGCCGTATGCCACAGACAGACCGGGTGGTTACTTATGGAAACCATCCAACCAATCTCAACGTCCTACACAGAGCATTCTAGCAGAAGCACAATAAAGAACCCAGCATTCTGAATGTCCACTAGTACAGAATAGGAATGTTATACAAAATACTCAAAATAAGCCTTAAGGCCTTACAAAATGTTTCACTTCCAATTACATGTTTTACAAACCACGGCACGCAGGCCGGTCACACATGAATAAAGCAGTAAACACTTCCAATTTAGGCCTTCAAGGGCCGGCTTCGCATTCGGGCTTTAGCCCGCTATTGACCGCTTGGTCCAGCTGCACCTGCAAGCAACAAACCACCGCACGGTGGCAAAACAAGGCAACGGTCAGCAATGCTGACCAAATTATAACGATCCCGCCCCCAACTTGGGGCGGCGATGCTCCTTCCCTGCATTTCATTAGCATAAGCGAGCAATGCATATAAATAGCCATTTCATCACAGATGTTGGCTCGCACGACCACACGCCCCGTGCTCTCAGGGCACATTCTCGGTGAACCGGTCGATGTCACGTCAATTAAAGCCATAGACATTCCGGACTCACCACCGCCACATGTACGGTCAAACCTATGAGCAATATGTCTTACTGGCCTGGGTCACGACAATTTAAGCCATTGACCGCTGAAGACCCTAATCTATGCCAACGGTAAGTGCCACGTGCCTTTAGGTCTCTTTAACCGAACGACATAGAACGGGTACGGTTCCATCTAACCCGTGCTCACATCGCAACGATAATTTAAGCCATTTGCGCAGGTCAAACTTCTCCCGAGTCCCATTTTCGTCCCACAATTTCACATAACTCGGTTATGTTCAAGTTGGCTCTCAGGCCCCCATGTTGGCAAGATCTCGTATCCGCCCAGTTTTCCGGGTGCACCTTTGGGTTAGTCCCCAAGGCTCCCTGCTGCAATCTACCGCGTAGAAAACCCGAAAAACAAACCATAGCACGGAGTCTTCTCCGGCATTTATGCAATGCAACATCACCGATCCAGACCAACATGTCCGGGTAGGCTTCACATATCATGCCCATGTCCGTTCTCGCTTACGGACTCTAAACAACGGGGACTTCATATATCTACCCGAAGGAACGCCTCCAACTCTCCGCAAACTCGCGAGAGCGGGCTTCCTATGCAAAGAAAGAGAGCTACTCATGCTCAAGATGAGGATCGTTACCCTAGCGTTCCTCTTTGGCGCCATGGAAAAGTAATCGGATGAAAACCACCGCACTAGCGTTGCCTCCGTGGATCCGGAGTCGGCTCGCGATTCGGAGCGCCGAAGCTCCTCCAATGGCGGGATCTAGCTCCTTCTTCCTCCCTTGGCTCTCCTCTCTCTCTAAGGTTTTAGAAAAATGAGAAGTTATGAAAAGTAAGGGTTTTCCAAGTCCATTCACGGGTATATCCCTTCAGGAACAACCCCCAGCCGTTGGATCTTCAGTTAAAGAAATGAATGGCTTCGATTCGGGGCTGAAATGCCCAATCTGGACCGAACACGGCCTAGCACACGCCCGTGTCCAGGGTCGTGTGCCTCATTCGCCGTCAAAATTGAATCACCTGGAATCTTACACGGGTATCGAACACGCCCGTGTTCGAGCTGACACGCTCGTGTTCCACCTGACACGGCCCCGTGGCCGGCCGTGTACCCCATCATTTTTCCCCAAAATCAACCCGAGCACTGCACGGGTTCTAGGACACGCCCGTGTCCTTGCCCGTGTCACCTTGACATGCCTGGGCTCCAGGGCCGTGTACACGGTCTCCACACTCGACACGGCCTCGGACACGCCCGTGTCCTAGGCCGTGTGCCTTGTCTCGACGATCGTCGAGCAAGATTCGTCGACTTCCGGGATGAGTGTCGACACGGGTCGACACGCCCTGCGACATGCCCGCGTCGCAGGCCGTGTGCCCACTCTCGACGCATCGTCGAGCGAATCTCGTCGACTCCCCGGGACGATCGTCGACACGGGTCGACACGCCCTGCGACACGCCCGTGTCGCAGGCTGTGTGCCCAATCTCGACACAATGTCGAGACCAAAGTGTCGACTTCCCGTCTTAGTGTTGACACAGGCTTGACATGCCCTGGGACACGCCCGTGTCCCTGGCCGTGTGCCTGCAGCCAGAACTCAAACTGGCCCAAAACATCCCCCTTTGCTCCTTTGCGTTTCGGGGCGTTACATCCTTGCCTTCTACTCTAGCTTTCTTAATCTGTGAGAGAGCAATCAGCTCTTTAAGCCTTGCAATTCTGAAATCTGGATCAAACTCTGGATCATAGATTGGAGATGGTGGCCTCTCTTGGCTTGGTTGTGTTGCTGACTTCTTTGACTTCATTACTGTTGCTAGCTACTGTGTGAATTTGACCTTGAAGGTCTATCTTATCTATCCTGAGAAGATCTTTAATAATGATGAGATGTAGGATTTTGAGAAGAAGAAATATTACTAGATGACCCTGCAACTGGAGGAGGAGGAGGAGGTGGTCCTCTCCTAGACCTTGCAGGTGATGATTATCTCTTCATTTTCTTCCTCCTTTTCATTTCATTTTTGGAATATCTCATCCAATGAGGTAGGTCTGGAGTGAGAGGAATTCCATGCAGAATATAGTATGGAACATCTGCTGTAGCTGAAGGTTGGGGAACAACCTTAACATGAGTCTTCTTCTTTAATTTCCTTTTCTTAGATCCTGAGTCTTCTGACTCATCAGACTCTGTATCATAATCTAATTCTTCTGCTGGTAGATCATACAATTCATCTATCTATTTTAATAAATTAGTATGATCAACTAACTGTACTTCTGGCTGTATATAAATAGTATCTATTACAGCTGTCTCTTCTATATCTTCATTAAGAAGATCATCAAGATTTGGCATAGGTGTTGCGTATTGTATCCACATTAACCCAGATTTGATGAAGTCACCCTTGAAATAAGATGAATTAAGTTGTATTTGATGCCCTGTTTAAGTTATGTATGTGCAGGACTTTAATGCCAAGTGTAGACCAATGTCAGTCTACAATGGGTCACCAAACATAGGACCATACAATGTAATCCCTCATTGTGTGATCCATGGTGTTGACTCATGTATAACCTATTTATTGGGATACACTTCATATTCAAGCACTAGGACTAATTGTAGAAAAGGCTTATTGCTGAATTCACCAAAGAAGAAGAGAATTCTGTTGAAAGAATTTTACTAAGTACTTTACTCGAGTAGATCCCTACATACTTGAGTGAAATACTTAGTCTATACTCGAGTGAGAATCTTTGTACTCGAGTAAGGAAGTTAGATCTCAAGTAGTCAAGTTATGGCTCTCGAGTAGCTAAGTCAACTACTCGAGTGGATTCCTTCTCATCCTCGAGTTAACAGAATTTCTTCTCTAGAAGTTTTCTAAGTAAATTACTCGAGTAGTCATAAAAGTACTCGAGTAGTTTAGTCTTCTATCTCGAGTTACAGAAGTCTGGATATCGTGTAATTTTTCCTCACTCGAGTAGTCAATTTATGTACTCGAGTAGTTTCATCCATCACTCAAGTAGTCCAGAGTTAATACTCGAATAATAAGATTCTCTTACCTCAGAATTTTTCTAAGTCCATTACTCGAGTAGCTAATTCTATATACTCGAGTAGTTTTTATTCTCTCGAGTACTTCAGTTTCACTAGTCGAGTATCCCAGAATTCTATTCCAGGAAATATTCTAAGTCCCTGACTCAAGTAGTTCCTTTACCTCTCGAGTAGTCAATTTCTTTTCTCTCAAGTAGTACTTATTGTACTCGAGTAGTCCAACTCCACTTCTCGTGTAACTGTTTTAAGCACTCGAGTAAGTTTCTTTGTACTCGAGTAGCTGCTCTTCATTTCAGATTTTCTCCAAGTCTTTACTCGAGTAAGTTTTCTTCTGATTCACTCGAGTAGTCCTATATAGTACTCGAGTAGCTTTATCTTCACTGGAGTATATCAGTTTCACTTTTTTAGAAATTCGTTAAGTCCAGAATTGACAGATTTCTTAATCACCCTTGACGTGATTGGTCCACGTGTACCTCATTAAGAATATTTATGATTGTTATTGAAGGTCCTATATAAGGTCTTGTCAAACCGACAAACCCTAAGAAGTTTTTGCAGTCAAGTTTATTCTAAGTTCTTTATGAATCTCTTTCTCTCTCTAACAACGAAAGCCGACGCTGTCGATCTTAATCGCTCACATCCGGCTAGGGTTTTCAATTTCAGAGGATTCAGATCAAGAAGATTCATAGCTCGAGATCATCGTTTAATTCTTCATCATCTATCCGATCGTGTGAAGCCAAGAAAGTTCAGATCGTGCCTTTGTCGAGAATCTTCTTCAACCTCTCTAATAAAGCTACAAAGTTTAAAAGAGGAAGATCCAGGCCGATTGTTTGTAGATCTGAGATAGTGTTACTATTTGTATTTCTACATACTTTCTATTTCATTCTTGTAGGAGAATTCTCTCCGAGTGTAGGAGCCTTTGTCTCCGAGATTGTAGGAAGTTTTACCTTCCGAGTGTAGATCCGTTTTGTGGATCGAGATTGTAGGAACTTTGTTCCGAGGCGTAGGATTGGTTTTCAATCCGAGATAGTGGAATAGCCGAGTCTAGTGTATTCCTAGATTGGTGAGGGAAAGTGGATGTACCCAAGGTTGGGGAAGCACTATAAATCTTTTGTCGTCTGTGATTGATTGGTAGATAGTTCTGTGCTTAGATCTTAAATTTTTATTCCGCAAAAAGACGCACATCTCACCTATTCACCGCCCTCTAAGTGATTTAGGTAGATAACTGAACACTTTCAATAGGGGATTCTTCACATGCAAAAGTTGGAGGAGAACAAGTCTTCTCTATAATATTCATTATATTATCAGTTATTATGTTCTCAGAAACTGGGGTAGAATCAGTAGAAACAATTCTTAAACAAGATCTAATTTCTTCTAAGACTGAAGCATCAATAGGAGCAGTACAACATACTAATGATTTAGAAGAATCTTCAAAAACTAGTAAGCTGGGAACATAACCATACTGTAAATCAAATACTGATAACAAAGAATGCAAGTTAACTGTGGGATTAATAAAAATATCACCAATAGTTATTATTTCTGGTTCTTCTGTCAGCATATCCTCAACTAAAAACATTTATGAATCTGGACTTTCAAGAACCACTGTTGTTGCTGCTGTAAACTGTGGAACATCAACAAAAACTTGAACTTCTTTATAAAACATCTCCCCCTGCCTAGATCCAGGGAGACCTAAATCTAGGCCCCTATAAGAAGGGACAAAATTGGAGGAGGCAAGCTGAGAAGATAGGGCAGAGATAGTAGCAACAAGAGGAGCCACTGCTTCATCTATCAATTTCTTAAGAGTGGGAGTAATGAATTCAAGAAGACTAGAAGCAATGGAAGAAAAATCCAAATACATAAACTCAGATAGAGCCTGAGTAGATGTAGAGGATGGAATGGAAGATATGGGAATGGAACTGTTATTGCAGTTTAAACTGATATATAAGGCTTGAGGAATGGGGGTAGTATTGATGACAGGAGGAATGTCATCAGGAGTGTCATGAGGAATTATCTCCCAGATGGGTGAGTATGGTGGAGATATATGAGATGTCGTTGAATGTGGTGGAGATGAATAAAGTGGAGATATAGATGGTGACAAATGAATTGGGGATTCAACATATGGAGGTGAAGGTGACTGATGAATGGGTGAAGCTATATGAAATAAGGTGGATGGAATTTCTTCAATGAGATTAGGTGGTGACTGAGGAATATGTGAATCAACATGTGGAGTTGATGAAGGAACTTGTTCAGGTAAGGAAGGAAGATAAGAAGGTGGAGATGGCTGCCTAGGTTACTGATGTAGAGATGGTGGAGGAGAAGAATGAGGAGGAGTAAGAGCCTCTTCTGGGGTAGAGAGAGTGGCTGGAACAACCCTTGTGCTTTCTGAAGTAATTCAAGAAGAGGTAGCCCTGGATGGCTTAGGGATTACCCTCTCCCATATTCCAAACAAGGCAGAAATAAGCCTTTTAGAAGCATTGATGCAAATGGTCTGAGAGTCCAAGAGTTCTGGGCACTTTGCTTGCAGGAAAATTCCTAAAATCCTACCATAACTTACATCCTTCTTATTAATTTTCTTTTTAATTGAATCAAATAAAATTGTTCCCCAGTTAATATTTTTCTGATTAACCAAGGCACACATCAAAAGGAATTGATGCCTGGTTACATAGTCATGGGCAGAGTGTTTGCCCAGAATGACCTTTCCAACAACATCAGCTAAGAATTTGTATTCAATTGAAAATTTTTTCTTCAGGAGTTGGTTAGGGTTTCCCTGAATGTGTCTCATTCTACCAAGCATGACATCTATTTCTGAACTAGATAATTCTATGTCATCGTCTCCATTAACTAATAAAAAAATATCAGATATGATTATTGGGGTAAGTGAAACCTGATTTTCAGAGATAGATCTAGTAATAGTTGACTGATCAAGAATCTTTGCTATGTGAACCCATTCTTTAATATCTGTGACTGAGAGTTTGATCCCTGTGGTCATAAGGTTCCTTAGATTCTGACCCTCAAACAATTTCAGAATGTCCTGGAAGACTTGATCAGAATGACTGAAGGAATCCATATCAATGTCAAATCCAGCATCAAATTTCATCACAGGAAGAGTCTCCTGAGAAATTATCATTTTCCTGCAAAATAGAGAGATCAAGTGCAAAGGAAAAGGAAATGGATAAAGCGCAGGATAGAGTTCGATGAAAACCTAAGTATAAGGTTTCAAAAGTCGAAAAGGCAAACTGCATCCGACGAAAAGCAAAACATCGAACCCTGTTCGATGAAAAATTTCACACAAGAAAAGCATTTCGTCGATCTCCGGTCGACGAAAGTTTTGCAAAAAAAATGACATTTCATCGAGCTTCGGTCGATGAAAGGTTCACGAAACAAAAGCGTCAATCTCCATTCGACGAAAAAGTTTATAAAGAAAGTTCATCGATCTCCGCCCGACGAACGTTCCACAAAATGTTCACAGTTTGTCGAGCTCCGTTCGACGAAAGGTGGACAATTCGTCGATCTCAAAACAAAAGTTAATTTATACACTCACCATCAAGCATTCCTAACTAATTTAAGAAAAAATGTGTTTCTTTTTATCTAAAGGTTTAGTAAAAATATCAGCTTTTTGAAAATCATTAGAAATAAATTCTATTTTAATTTTATTCTTGTCTACATTATATCTTATAAAATGGTGTCTTATTTCAATATGTTTAGTTCTACTATGTAGTACTGGATTCTGTGCTATAAAAATTAGACTTATGTTATCACAGAAAATAATTGAATTATTTAAGTTATAACCATAATCTAGAAGTTGATTTTGAATCAGCAAAATCTATGAACAACAACTACCAGCTGCAATGTATTCAGCCTTAGTAGTTGAAGTAGGCATAGAGGTTTGCTTCTTACAAAACCATGAAATAAGCCCATCACCAAGAAACAGACAAGTTCGTAATGTGCTTTTTCTGTCAACACTGCATCCAGTATAGCCAGCATCTGAGAATCCAGTTAACTCAAATCCTGACTCAATAGGATACCAGAGTCCTAGATTAGAGTAACGCTTTATTTATCTTAAAATTCTTTTTACTAAAATTAGATGTGATTCTTTAGGGTTTACTTGGAACCTTGCATAAATATAGGTTACAAACATTATATCTGGTCTACTTACTATTAAATACAATAAAGACCCAATCATAGCCCTATATGTTTTCTGATCAACAGGCTTTCCATGTTCATCGGTATCAAGAACAACAATAGTAGGCATATGTGTTTTCATAGCTGAGGCATCTGACATCCCTAATCTTTTGATAAGCTCTTTAGCATATTTAGACTGAGATATGAAAATATCATCAGGTGTTTGATTCACTTGTAAACCAAGGAAGTAGGATAGTGCACCTATGCTACTCATTTCAAACTTAGAATGCATCAGATCAGAGAATCTTTTGCATAGTTTGGAATCAGTAGAACCAAAAATTATATCGTCAACATATATTTGTACTAGTAAAACTTTAGTTTTATGATTTCTAACAAATAATGTTTTATGCCTCTACAAAATTTATTTTCTAAAAAAAACTAGCAAGGGTCTCATACCAAGCTCTTAGAGCTTATTTAAGACCATAAAGGGCTTTGTTAAGTTTAAAAACATAAGAAGAGTGAGTTGTAGAGATAAAAACTGGAGGTTGTTCAACATAAACTTCTTTTTTGAGCTCTCCATTTAGAAAAGTACTCTTCACATCCATCTGATATACTTTGAACTTCTTGAATGCTACAAATGCAAGAAATATCCTGATAGCCTCCAATATTGTCACAGGAGCAAAAGTTTGATCATAATCTATGCCTTCCTCCTGTGAGTATCCTTGAGCTACCAATTTAGCTTTATTTCTTACAATAACTCCTTGAGCATCCAACTTATTTCTGAAGACCCATTTGGTTCCAATGACTGGATAGTTTTTGGGTCTTGGAACTAAATCCCAAACTCTACATCTCTCAAACTAATTGAGTTTCTCTTGTATAACAATGATGCAGTGGGGATCTTATTCAGCATCTTGTATGAATTGAGGTTCAATCTGAGAAATAAAACAAACATGCATCTGATCTTGATTCAATTGATGCCTTGTTTAAACACCATCTGATATGTCTCCAATCACTTGAGATTTAGGGTGATCTCTAAGTGTGACAAAGTCAACAGGGGGAGTTGATTTTTCAACTGTTTATGGTGCTAATTCCTCTGGTGGAATTTCATTAGCCACAATTTTTTCAGCATAGATGTCTGAATCTTCTTCATCACTGACATCATCAGCAATATGTTGAGATGTTGAAGCCAAAATCTGACTTCGACAAGAGTTAGAAAAATAGGGGCGTAGCCAACACCTACTCATCCCAAGCTCTGACCTCCGACTGGTCGTAAAGGACTAGAAACTAACCCAAGGCCTCAGCAGGGAGGTCCCACCGCTTACCCGGAAGATCTCTGAGAGCTTCCCCTCCAAAGCCAAAAGCTGGGCTCGGAGCTCCTCAAAAAGCACAGAAAAAAGCCTCTCGAGTCCCGAAAAAGATATTTGTGTCTTTCTGAAGAACCCCTCTGGGTCTATTTATAGTTTTCTGAATTTGATCTGTAAATAACCATACTGGGCTGACCTGAAAATACCAGAATACCCCTGGTTGGGTCTGCCAACAGCCAAACTCTGCTATTCTGAGGAGTTATATGCAGACCACTAGGGGCAAAAGGGTAAAATTACCCTGGGTTGAAGAGTAAAAACCCCCTTGGGTATAGATATATGAAAACGACCCCTTCTCTATATGGCGAGTGGGGGAGTATCTATCGGCGAGATGAATCTTCCTCCCGTCTCGCCAACCTTACATGGTGTGAGGACTTCTCGCGATCATAGGTCTTCTCGCGCCCTCAAGAGGGGCGTCTTACCTACTGTAGAGGCCACTTATCTCACCACCTGCGAGTGGACCACATGGTCCCACTCGCCCATCAATTCCACTCGCCCGTCTCGACTATTCACGCTTTGGGTACCTCTCGCGAGCCCGAGGTTGTACACAATCTCCGCTCTTTTCGAGATTATTCTAATCTCGAAAAGAACATCCAACTGAGGCTCGCTATTAATACGTTTTATTGACGTATTTATGAGAGAATCTTCTGAGTCCCCCCATCAAAACCTATAAATATGGGATTCCTATCCCGAATAGAGGCTGCCCCTTTACAAAATTCCTCCTTCCTTGCAGTACTGTTCATCATGTCTCACAGCCAGAGCTTTCACAAGCGCCTTGCCAAAGTGCGCCGACAGAACAAGGCCGTTGTAGCTGCTTATACTCAACCTTAGTTCGCCCCCTTCCTTCTGTACCATCCTCTCCATCTTGCATGCAGAGGGAAAAAACAGGTGGCCCCTCCTCTGCAGAGGATCCGTATCGCGTAGTCCAGGATACCTGCCCCACCCCTCCTCCCGCATCTCCCAAAGAGAAAGAGGTGAGCTCTCGCTTCTATCTTTATTACTCCTTTAATATTTGTATCTAATTTCTTAATGGTTTCTCTTCAGGGAGCTCCCGCGGCTATACATCTACCGGAAAGCCCGTGAGATGACTCCGCCGCCCGTCGCGAAGATTCCAATTCGCAATTACCTTCCACTCCTCTATCTACTCCTCCCTGCGAGAGGAGTGACGATCCCTCCCAGGCCACCGTGACCTACCGTCCCCATGGTAAGGAATCTTCCCTCTCGCTTCTCTGTCCCACTCACTACTCCCACACACTCCTGCGGGAGCCTCTCTCACCCTGCTCCTTTACTCCTTCTGCAGGCGCTCAGACCGACTTGCCTGCTGAGGAGAACCCTAGATAACCTGCTGTTCCCCCTCTTCCTCCCCTTTACGGGATTGAAGATTACCTTAGCGACGCTGCGAACCTGGCGGAAATGAGGCTCAAGACTACCGAGTTGTTCCAGAAACATGCGCGCCTCATCCATTCGCTGATGCTGGATAAGAAGGCGGCGGATCGGCGCATCGAATGGCTGGAGAACAAGTGTGCTCGCCTATCTTCTGAGGCAGATACCGAGTTAGATGTCGATGGGACAAACCTTGACGCCATCATTAACGAGGTCGATATGCAGCTTCGTCTTGCTCATCATGGGACGGTGTCCGTTCCTGCCTTCCACTCGTGTAGTAGGCCTTATGTGCGGGAGCTCGCGGTGGCCGCTGGCAATGGCTCCTGTACTGAAGGCTGTCCGTCTCGCCTCTTCTTCTTTATTGTTGGGTATTGTATCCACACTAACCCAGATTTGATGAAGTCATCCTTGAACTAAGATGAATTAAGTTGTATTTGATGCTTGGTTTGAGTTATGTGTTTGTAGGAATCTTATGGGAAGTGTTGACCAATGTTAGTCTATAATGGGTCACCAAACACAGGACCATACAATGTAATCCCTCATTGTGTGCTCCAAGGTGTTGACTCATGTGTAGCCTCTCTATTGGGATTCATATTCAAGCTCTAGGACTATGTGAAAAGACTTGATGCTGGTCATCCCTTAGAAGAAGAAAAATCTGTCAGAAAATTTTCCTAAGTAAAGTACTCGAGTAAGTTACTGAGTTCATACTCGAGTAATAATACTCCTACTCGAGTAGCTAAGATATATCCCGAGTAGTCAATTATGGCTCTCGAGTAGTTAAGACAACTACTCGAGTAGTTTCTTTTCTCCTCTCGGGTTTTACAGAAATTCTCTTCTCCAAATTTTCTAAGTTAAATACTCGAGTAGCTCTGTATAATAATTGAGTAGTTTTATTTTTTGTCTCGAGTAGTTTTATCTTATATACTCGAGTAGTTCCATCTGTCTTGAGTAGTTAAATTCTGACTCTCGTGTAGTTCTCACTTACTCGAGTAGTCTAAGTCATGTACTTGAGTAGTTTATCTACTACTCGAGTAGTCCAGTGTTTATACTCGAGTAATCCAGGATTTCATTCCAGAAAATTTCTCTAAGTGAATTACTCGAGTAGTCATCTTATATACTCGAGTAGTTCTATTTGTCTCGAGTAGTTCATCTTCTATACTTGAGTAATACAGTTTTTCTGTTCCAGAAATTTTCTAAGTCTTTGTCTCGAGTAGTTTCTTATATACTCGAGTAGTTCATTCTTATATACTCGAGTAGTATTTCTTTTACTAGAGTAATTTACTCCACCTCTCGTGTAAGTACTTAAGTACTCGAGTATGTTATTCGTGTTACTCGAGTAGCTGATTTCCTTGAACTTTTATTTACTGGAGTAGTTGACTCCATGTACTCGAATAATGATCTCATTCCCTCTCGAGTAGTTTTTCTCATATACTCGAGTAGTCATCTTCTACCTACTCGAGTAGTGCTACATGTACTCGAGTAGTCTGTTATATCTCGAGTATTTTACTTTGACTTTTTCGAAAATTCTTTAAGTCCAGTCTAACGGTCTTATTCATAAACTTTGACGTGATTGGTCCACGTGTCTCTCATAATGACTCAATTACGTCTAATCTTTTCTGATCCTATAAAAGGTCTTATCTGAACCGACAAACCCCAACAATTCTAATTTTTCTAAGAAGATTATTCTAAGAAGTTTTGCAGCCGTACTCTAAAGAATTTTTGTTTCCTCTTTCTCTCTCCAAGAAATGAAATCTGCCGCCGCCGTCGTCGCTGATTCCCGACCGGCTAGGGTTTCATCTTTTGAGGATTCAGATCAAGAAGGCTCTCCAGATCGAGATCCGCTCAACTCCATATTTTCTAATTCGATCGATCGTGAGAAGCCAAGAAGTTTCAGATTCAATCTTGTCGAGATTTCTCTTCATCATTCTGATAAAGCCGCAAAGCCTAGAAGAAGAAATTTCTGGTCGTCTGTTGCAGATTTGAAAGAGAAGATCACTGTTTGTATTTCTATACAATTTTATTTCATTCTTGTAGGAGAAATTTCTCCGAGTGTAGGAGCTTTTGTCTCCGAGTTTGTAGGAAGCTTTACCTTTCGAGTGTAGATCCATTTTGTGGATCGAGATTGTAGGAACGTTGTTCCGAGGGTAGGATTGATTTTCAATCCGAGATAGTGGAGTAGCCGAGTCTAGTGTATTGCTAGATTGATGAGGGAAAGTGGATGTACCCAAGGTTGGGGAACCACTATAAATCTTGCCTCGTCTGTGTTTGATTGGTAGATTGATCTGTGCATTGGTTTGTAATTTTTATTCCGCAAAAAGACGCACAATTCACCTATTCACCCCCTCTAGGTGATTTAGGTAGGCAACTATAAACTTTCATTTATTCTATATTTAAATGCTGTAATAATAAATAATGTTGTGTTGCCGTCTCGCCGGCTTTGTCAGAACTATATGTGGGGCGGTGTTTCTGAATCATTCCTTATAACTGTGTTAATCTTATTTTACTTTTAATTTCTTTAATTAATCTCCCTGTGATTGCGACGGGCCATGCCGATCGAGGTTTAGGGGAGAGAGAAAAAACCTACTGCCGACTCTTCCCCTTCCTTTGTACGTTTTCCCGCTCATCAATCATTGCCATGTATCCGTTATAAATACACCCGACCCTGGATCAGAAGGATAACCGCACTCTTCACTTCTGCCATATCTAAGCTCTTGCCCTTTTGCTTCTTTCGTCTCATCGCTTCTTCTTGCGCTTTTCTCTCCCGATCCTCTCGCCAATCTTCTTACTCTTCCTTTCTCTCCGTCTCGCCTACAGCCGTTTCGCCAAAATCGTTTCGCTAAGGATGGGTAAGAAGTGAGTTGAGGAAGGCAAGGGGTGCAGCCGTTGCGGTAAGGGGTTCACCGACCATGACTTACCGCTCGGTCGGCTTCCTGAGGAAGATTACCGCGGCTTCGTCCGCGAGTACCTGGGGGATGGGATAGACTCGCGTCCCCCCAAGGTTGGCGAGTCTATCAACACCTACTATCCGGGAGAGCTCGCCTTCCCCGTCTCGCACTTTGAGGCGGGGTTGACGTTGCCTCTATGGCCTGAGGTAAAAAAAGTGTTTAAGTACTTCAGCGTCGTCCCAGCGCAGTTCAACCCGAATGCTATTTTGGTGTTGATCGACTTCGCCTGCTACATGCGCCGGGAGCGCATTGAGTTCAGCTTGACGGTCTTCTGCAATCTCTTTATCTATCACGCCAATGCTGACAGCATCTCGTACTTCACCGGCCAAGGGCTCAAGGTGTGTGAGACGCCTAACAAAAATCACCACTTGCACACGCGGTTCGTCTTTATCCGTGGCGACCGTGGTTACTTTGGGGGCATCCCACTGGCGCCCGTGTCTCCTCCCGAAAGCTTCTATGCCACCCCGCAGGTTCGCGGTACGGACAAGATGTTGTATGATTACTTCGTTGGCAAAAACTTCGAAGTCAACTTCCTGCGGCGAGGCCTCGACTTGCTGCCTCCAGTGCTTCCCAGCAAAGGTACTCTCGCATTCTCATCTCGCTGTGTCTAATTATTTTTTAGTCTCGCCTTCTCATCACCTTGCTTCGTTTTATTTTTAGGGGAGCAAGTTGTCCCAGCCCATCCTCCATATAAAAGCAACATCCACCCCTCGAAGGGCCTTAGTCTCGCCAACGCGGCAGCTGAGGCGGCGAGAGAGTCACTGGCTCCTGCTCCTCTCAAGAGGCCTTCAGGAGACGCGGCCCCCACTCGCTCCAGCCCTCCAAAGAAAATGAAGAAGGCTGTGGTTGTCTCCAAGGGGAAGAAGAAGACCCTGAAGGAGAAAGAGATATCGGGGTCATTGAGCCCTATTTCTGTGGAGGGATCTCGATCGCCCCGCTCGCTTCCTCAATAGGCCGTCTTGCCTACTCGCGAGACGGTACTTCCCAATCAGCCTGCTGCCACCCCCAATCAACCAGCTGCCACCACCTCTCGCGAAGGCACCTCCTCCCGCCGTCCCGCCCCCTCCTCCCACATGAACTTCAACCTGGGCCCAACGGTCCAAGATGCCGCGGGTGACCCTGTCCTGCTATGGGGGCGGGACGTCAATCACGTGTCAATCTCCACTCTCCTTCCCCCTTGGAAGGGGCAGGAAGAGCCCACCAGCCATGCTTTTGCCGTGGGGTACGACCTTTATGGTGGTCTTGACGCGGTCTCTCCTGAGAGCGAGTAGACGCGAGATATCGTCATGAAGTCCTCCCATGCCCAGATGCGCGCCCTGGAGTCCTCACACCGCGCTGCGCGCCGTCTAATATATATCAACAAAAAATGGTCGGAGAGCGAGGCGAGCCTGGTGGCGCAGCGAGAGAGATCCAAAGACCTTGCAAAGAGGTTGTTTGATATCGAGACCCTCCTTACAAAAGCCCAAGGCGGCGTGGTAAAGCCCTATCCTTACTCTTTTCCTTAAAAAGCTTTTAACTTTTTACTAATGGCCGGGCGTCTCGCAGGATGCCGAGATGGTGGAGCGGCTGCACTCGCGAGTAGCGGCCCTGGAGGAGGAGGTCAAGGGCTTGAAAGCCCAGAATACTCGCCTTCAGGCCGATGTCGTTTCAACGTCTTGCTGCGAGCCCTTTCGGACACCTCTGCCGCACTACTCTTTTGACAAGGTTGAGGAGCAATGCCGAGATGCTGGCATCCGGGCAGCAGAGCTGGTCCTGAAGATTATGAAGGACCTAGGGGTTGTGAAGGATGATTCAGAAATAGTCACCGTCCGCGACCTGGTCCCCCAGTTCTATGGCGAGGAGAGCGAGGATTCTGCTTCCGGCGAGGAGGAATGACGTGATAACTCCCAAGATCCAGAATCCCTCTCTCCTCTTCCTTTTGTTGCTGTTGTAATGTTGTAAAACTTGAACTGTCTTTTTTGATCTTTGTTTTGATAATCAAATATACATGCTATTTGTTGTTTGGTTCTTTATTACGCGAAATGAATCACTGGTTTGCGTGGGCCTGCGAGACGGTGATATCCACCCATCTCGCCACCTCGCCTTTACTCCTTACACCTTGCTTTATTTTGCTTATTGTGAGATGATACTTGGGTGCGCTCACGCACGCGAGAAGGTGCTACCCCTTGTCTCGCGGCCTTGCCGGAGAGTTGGCCTAGGTCGCAAGTTGTCACTTCCTTTACCTTTGCACGTGAGATTTAAATGGTGTAGCCTTCTTGGCTCTCCTTAGGGTACCCCAAGAGCGAGTGGCCTTTTGTAACGTAACCTGCTCACCTATCATTAGAGCGACCCTTTTGTCTCGCGCGAGTGTCCACTAGCCTTAAGCGAGACCATCCTCATGACTGCCAGCTGAGAGTTCCTCCACTCGCACTGCTCCAATCTTTTGCCTTAGTTTATTTTTCATTTCATAGGGTCATTTCATAAGGTTAAGCTTGGGATGTTGTTTTGAAAAGATTTTCCCAACCCTTCTGCCATTGAGTGAGTTCATTGCCCTGCTAGCCTGACGAGAGCATGAGCAACGGGTCCACCATGGACCGAGCAGGGCTTGAAGTCTTGTAGAATTCCCCAAAACTTAGAACTATAACCAAGAGTCAAGAACCAAGACTTCAAGAACCAGACCTCTCCCCCACAGGCGAGCCTTCGGACCTGCCAGCTAATAAGAGCCTGCGCAGCGAGTCTACCTGGGGCCGAGCTGCGCTCGGAGTAGTGCAGAACCAAGGACCAAGACCTCTCCCCCACAGGCGAGCCTTCAGACCGGCCAGCTAATGAAAGCCTACGCAGCGAGTCTACCTGGGGCCGAGCCGCGCACAGGGTAGTGTAGAACTGAGGACCAAGAACCAGACCTCTCCCCCACAGGCAAGCCTTCAGACCTGCCAGCTAATAAGAGCCTGCGCAGCGGGTCTACCTGGGGCCGAGCCGCGCTCGGGGTAGTGCAAAACCAAGGACCAAGACCTATCCCCCATAGGCGAGCCTTCGGACCTGCCAGCTAATAAGAGCCTGCGCAGCGGGTCTACCTAGGGCTGAGCCGCGCTCGGGGTAGTGCAGAACCAAGGACCAAGACCTCTCCCCCACAGGCGAGCCTTTGTACCTGCCAGCTAATGAGAGCCTGCACAACGGGTCTACCTAAGGCCGAGCCGCGCTCGGGGTAGTGCAGAACTAAGGACCAAGAACCAGACCTCTCCCCCACAAGCGAGCCTTCGGACCAGCCAGCTAATAAGAGCCTGTGCAGCGGGTCTACCTGGGGCTGAACTGCGCTCGGGGTAGTGCAGAACCAAGGACCAAGACCTCTCCCCCACAGGCAAGCCTTCGGACCTGCCAGCTAATGAGAGCCTGCGTAGCGGGTCTACCTGGGGCCGAGCCGCGCTCGGGATAGTACAGAACCAAGGACCAAGACCTCTCCCCTACATGCGAGCGTTCAGACCTGCCAGTTAATGATATCCTGCGCAGCGGGTCTACCTGGGGCCGAGCCGCGCTCGGGGTAGTGTAGAACAAAGGACCAAGAACCAGACCTCTCCCCCACAAGTGAGCCGTCAGACCTGTCAGCTAATAAGAGCCTGCGCAGCGGGTCTACCTGGGGCCGAGCCACGCTCGGGGTAGTGCAGAACCAAGGACCAAGACCTCTCCCCCACAGGTGAGCCTTCGGACCTGCCAGCTAATAAGAGCCTGCGCAGCGGGTCTACCTGGTGTCGAGCCGCGCTCGAGGTAGTGTAGAACAAAGGACCAAGACCTCTCCCCCACAGGCGAGCCTTCGGACCTACCAGCTAATGAGAGCCTGCGTAGTGGGTCTACCTGGGGCCGAGCCGCGCTTAGGGTAGTGCAGAACCAAGGACCAAGACCTCTCCCCCATAGACAAGCCTTCAGACCTACCAGCTAATGAGAACCTACGCAGCGGGTCTACCTGGGGCCAAGCCACGCTCGGGGTAGTGCATAAGCGATCATCTTCCTGTCGTTAGAACTTCATGATGGATAAAGACAAGAAGTAATTTGAGAAATTTATTATAATGAACTTGATTCGAATATATAATTTTTGCCCTCCCTTCTCATGGGTAGAAGCGCTTCAAGTCATCGCCACTCCAGGTGTGGCTCATGGTCTTACCCTCCACATCCTAGAGGTGGTAGCCTCCTATTCTCAGGACCTTCTCTACAATATAAGGTCCTTCCCAATTTGGGTTGAGCTTGCCCACGGGAGCGGACCTCCCCGCAGCATCAACTTTCTTTAGCACCAAATCTCCTTCTGTAAATTGTTTGATCCTGATGTGCTTGTCGAAGTGTCTTGCCATCTGTCGCTTGACCTCTTCCTGCCTGATAGCTGCTACGTCGCACAACTCTTCCACCATATCTAGCGAGAGGCGTAAGCCTCCTTCATTTTCTAGCCTCCAAGACTCGTCTCCATCACCTTCAGCCACAACTCGTGGGGATCAGACCTCAAATTCCACAGGCAGAACCGCCTCACACCCATGGGAAAGTTTGAAGGGGGTCTCGCCGGTGGCTGTGTTCGGGGTTGTCCGCAAGGCCCACAAAACTGAGGGGAGCTGTTCCACCCAACTCCCCCTCAAGTTCTCCACCATCTTCTTTAGCAGGTTCACGATGATTTTGTTAGCCGCCTCCACCTGGCCGTTGCTCCTGGGGTGGTGGACGGAGGCAAACCTGAGGTCGATTCCCAACCGGGTGCAGAAACTTATAAACTCCTCACTTGCAAATTGAGGACCATTGTCCGTGACAATGGCCTGAGGTAGCCCGTGCCTGGAGATGATCTCTCCCCAAACGAAGTTCCTGATGACTTGGGAGATGACTTTGTCCAGCACCTTAACCTCCAGCCACTTTGAGAAGTAGTCGATCATAACCAAGAGGAACCTCCTTTGCCCACTGGCTGGAGGGAAAGGCCCAACCAAATCCATCCCCCAGACAACAAACGACCATGGTGCCTTGATGCTTCAGAGCCTCTGAGCTTCCTGGAGCTGGAGGGGGGCGTAGAGCTGGCATTTTTGGCACCTCCTTGCAAACTCCACATCATCCTTCCTCAGGGTGGGCCAGAAGTATTCCTGCCTGAACACCCTTGCTTCCAACGTCCTACCTCCGTAATGGCTTCCACATTCCCCCGAGTGCACCTCCTCAAGTATTCGTCGGGTCTCCTCTTCGGTCACACATCACGCCAGAAGGCCCGAAAGAATTTTCTGATGTAGGCTCCCTTCATGCATGAGATAATGGGCCGCCTTATGCAGAAAGCTCTTTGCCTCCTTGATCCCCTCAGGGAGGTTGCCTGTGACGAAGAAGGTCATGAAGGGATCCACCCATGAGGGTCGCTGATCCACTTCCATGAGCTCCCCTTCCTCGATCGCTGGATGGAACAAATCCATCAAGGTTCCTCCTCCCCGAGGTCCAAACCTAACCAGCCGATCGGCTGCTGTACTCTCTTCTCTTGGAACGTGTTGGATGGAGAAAGTCTGGAACCCCCCGATGATCGCCCTCACCTTGGACAAGTACTTCACAAGGGTGGGTTCCCGAGCTTCGAACTCTCCTCGAATTTATGATGCCACCACCAACGAGTCCGTGAAAGCCTCCACATCCTGGATCTCAAGCTCCCTTGCCAAACGAAGGTCGGCTATCACGGCCTCGTACTTTGCTTGGTTGTTAGTTGCAGGAAAGTGCAAGACCACTGCCTGCTCTATGGTGACCCCCTGAGGACTTGTCAATACCACCCCTGCTCCGAGGGAGTGCTTTTCCGAGGCCCCATCTACTGTCATCTTCCATGCCTCCTGCGGCCTCGACTCCTCGGCCCCTACCTCCACAACGTAGTCAGCTAAGAAGTCGGCCACCACCTGCGCCTTGATGGAGAGCCTTGGTACGAACGAGATATCGAATTCACTCAACTCGATAGAACACTTGGCTAGTCTACCCGAGTGCTCCACTCCTTCAAAAATATTACGGAGGGGATGGTCTGTCACCACCCTGATCGAGTGTGCTTGGAAATATGGCCGGAGCTTCCTAGCCGAAATGATCAAGGCGTATGCCAGCTTTTCTAGGATAGGGTAGCGAAGCTCCGCCTTCTTTAGGATCCTGCTGACGTAATAGATTGGCAGCTACTTCCTCCCCTCCTCCCTAACTAGGACAGAGCTCACTGCCTCTGCTCCCACTCCGAGATATAAGGTCAGATCCTCCCCCTCCTTCGGGCTTTGAAGTAGAGGAGCCAGGGAGAGCTGCCTCTTTAGCCCTTGGAAAGCTTCTTCACATTCAGCAGTCCACTCGAACCTTTGATTACCCCGCAGCACCTTGAAGAATGATGAACATCTGTCTCCCGACCTAGAGAGGAATCTACTCAGGCCGGCCAGCTTACCTGTCAAGCGCTGGACCTCCTTAGCATTGCATGGCGACTCTAGCCCTAGGATGGCTTTCACCTTATCCGGGTTGGGTTCTACCCCCTCCGGGGTCAGAAGATGCCCGAGAAACTTCCTACGACTTGCCCCAAAAACACACTTTAAGGGGTTCAGCCTCATTTTGAACTTCCGCAAGGTGGCGAACGTCTCCTCCAGATCTCTAAGGTGTGAGTCCACACCCTTGCTTTTAACTATAAGGTAATCAACATAGACCTCCAGGTTCCTCCCCCTTTGGCTCTGGAAGACCCGATCCATCATGCGTTAGTATGTAGCCCCTGTGTTTTTAAACCCAAAGGGCATCATTTTATAACTAAAGCATCCCTCCCTTGTGATGAAGGAGACATCCTTGATGTTGGGAGGGTGCATTCGGATCTGATGGTAACTTGAATAAGCATCCAAAAAACTCATAATTGAAAAACCAACGGCTGAATCAACCAGCGCGTCGATTCTAGGCACGGGGTAGCAATCTTTGGGGAATGATTTATTTAATAATGAAAAGTCAATACACATGTGCCATTACCCCCCCCCTCCCATTTTCACCATTACCATGTTGGATACCCAGCCTGGATACTGGATCTCCGAGATGAAGTCGTCCTCCTAAAGCTTCTTGACCTCCTTGCGGATTGGCTCTTCCAGCTTGGTTGCGATGGTCCTCATCTTCTGGCGTATGGTGCGCGTCCTGGGATCTAGGTTTAGGCGGTGGTAGGCCACATCCGCATCGATGCCCGGCATGTCAGCCGCGCTCCAATCGAAGATGTTGATGTTGCTCTGGATGCAAGCCTGCACTCTCTCCTGGTCCTCGGGGCTCAGAACCCTGCTGATCCTCACCTTCTGCACCTGGCCTGCGCTGGTGAAGACTTCCATCTCCACCACCTCCTCCGCCGGCTCCAGCCGCGACTTCTCCCAGACGGACCTTACCTCCTCTTCCTGCCCCAACTCCTCTTCTCCTCCTACTCCCTCAACTTCCATCGCCTCCTTTAGGCCCTCACTTTGCTGCTGCTCAATCTCCCCGCCTTTCTGGGCTTCCCTCTCAGCTCCTTCTTCCACCTCCACCTGCCGACCTCCTGCGGCTCCAACTCTTCATCCCTCTGGACCTCCTGCCCATCTCCTCCCTGCCGCTCCTCCTTAATCTCCTCCCTTCTGACTTCCTCTTCGGCTTCCTCTCTCGCCTCCTCTAGGCTCATCTCCTGCTCTCACACAACTTCTTCAGCCTCCTTCCTCGCCTTCTCTAGGCTCATCTCCTCCTCTCCGACAACTTCTTCGTACACCGCCATCTCCTTCTCCATCTCCTCCGCCTCTGCCATCCAAGATATGGTGTTGACTGCCGTAACGTAGCACTGTCTTGCCATCTTCGGGTCCCCTCTGACCCTGACCTGCACCCCCCCCCCCCATTGTTGAACTTGAGGCATTGATGAAACGAGGAGGGGATGTAGCGAAAGGCGCTGATGAGGGGGTGCCCAAAGATGCTCTATAGCTGCTTAGGGTGTCCACGATCATGAGCCTGAAGTTCCGTGACACGCCCCCCAACTTTACGTGCAGCCCTACTCCCCCTTCCACTTCCTTACTCTCTCCTGAGAAACCGAACAATGGTCCGTCCGAAGCTAGTACTCTCTTTCCCTCAACCTGCATCTCATCGAAGGACTTTTTGAAGATTACATTTATGCAGCTCCCGTTGTCCACTAGGATCTTGGAGACAGTGAAGTTCTCTACCACCGTCTGGATCACCAAGGCATCACAGAACGGGTCTTCATAATCCGGCATATCCTCTAAAGAAAAGGTAATTTTTTCTTTCGGGGGCGGAGCCTGGGAGGTCGAGGCTACCCCCTTCAGTACATGGTCTGGAGGCTACCCTTACGAGCAGCCTCGATCCCAACTCCTCCGTGGATCACCCCGATCCCTCCCTGGGTTCCTACATCCACCCGGTCCTCGCATTTATCCTCTATCTCCCCCTACTGCACTTCCACGATCCTCACCGGCAGCTCCTGCCTCCTCACCCTCCTGGCTTCTCTCACTTCTAAGAACTCTGGGCAGGTGGTCGTTGCGTGACCCTCCTCCTGATGGAAGTTACAGAAAGGCAACTCCACCCTACCACTTCTTCCTTCTCTACCATCTCTCCTTCCAGCTCTTCCCCGAGCTCCTCTTCTTCCTCCTCTACCTCGACCAATCTCCATTGCCTCTTGTTGATGCTGGAAGCGATCCCTCAGACCCTGCCTCCATGCCAGCTGATCGTACCTCCTCGGTTACTGAAAGTTATCTCTTCCCTAAAAACCTCCTCCTAACTCCTGGGGGAGACCCTCCTGAAGCCTCCAACCTATCCGGTTGTTCGGCTCCCCCCTCCCCCGTCATTGATGCAGTCCATGTTGCCCCTGACCTCGGGGTTCTTCCCTCCTCCTCTCTTCTCTCTGCTCCCTTCTCCTTCATTCTTCTGTCTCCTTCACATCATCCTCCGCCAACCTGTCCAGCTTCCTCGCAAACGCCGGATTGGCCCTCTCGAAGTATGTCTTCTTTGCCGTCCTCTCCATGAGCTCCTCAAACGAGAGGGGGGCACCCTCTTCAACTCCATACTGAAGAAACCCAGCCTCAGTCCCAGAGTAAACGCGAGCATCAGCGTATACCCTGGAACTTCCTGGACCAGGAGGACCTCTTCCTGAAACCGATCGACGTAACGTCCCAACGTCTCGTCCTACTTCTGCCTTGAAAGAAATTGTACCTAATCACCTAGAGGGGGGGGTGAATACATGACCTAAATCTTTTTAAAATTTACTGGCAGAATAAATTACAGCATTCACAGAACTTTACACAACAATCACAGCAATAGTCACACACAGAGAACACAGAGATTTATAGTGGTTCCCCAAGGTCTGGGTACATCCACTTTCCCCCTTCGCCTATCTAGTAGTGTACTAGATTCGACCAAACTTTTCCACTATTCCTCAGATCCTCAGATCTTACACTCAGAACCCCAACCAGGTTCCAACAACTCAGGCACACAGCCGTACCACTCAGTCTTCACAAAGACCTACACTCAGCCTTCAACAAGGCCTACACTCAGAGAAATGTATCTCCTACACTCAGGCACTCAGGCCCTACCACTCAGCCTTTATAATTTCAGGCTTACAACTCAGATCCCTTAGGATCCTACAAGAAATTAAAATTACAAAGTATATACCCACAACTCAGAATGAGAGAGAAGAGTTGACAGATTTCTTGATGAGTTCTTGGAAGAACTTTGCTGAGATCAACCTCCCTTGGCTTCCTTCAAAGCTTCTTGAATTTAGAACACAGTAGGGTTGAGTCTCTATGCAGATGATCTTCAATCACTGCTGACTTAAGAATCAGATCTCAATCTGAAACTTTCTTCACAGCCTGGTTCCACAACTATCTTCTTAGAAGGAGTTCTATCTCTCTCCAACTTCTTAGATCTTCTGATCACTTCAATTGATTGTTGTTAATCTTCAATGAATTGCTTAATCAATCTTCTGATTGCTGACAGAATAAGCCTTTATATAGGCTTTCTTCATGATGACCGGCTGATCCGGTTCTTAACAGCTTTCTGACAGCTCTGACAGTTGCAGTAGACTAGCTGGGATGACAGCTGTCAAGTCATCCAGTCACTTCTTGAATTTTCTGTAACTGTCTGAAAGTGTCGAGACAGTCAGTCTTTAAGTGTCGACACTGATAGACTAAGTGTCGACACAAGTAGACTAAGTGTCGACACTAGCCTTCATAGTGTCGAACAACTCCTTGTGTTGTAGAATCTGCTTCTCGACACTACTTCTTCAACATGTGTCGACACTGATATTGTGTGTCGACACAACTCCTTGTTCTTTAGTACTTAGTTGAATTCTGCTAAGTGTCGACACAATTCCTTTGTGTCGACACATCTTCTTTTGTTGAACTTGTTAAGTGTCGACACATCTTCTTGGTGTCGACACATGCCTTCTGTGTTGATACTTTTGCTGAGTGTCGACACATCTCCTTTGTGTCGATACTTGTACTTGGACTTTATTGAAATTTGCTGAGTGTCGACACAGCCTCCTAGTGTCGATACTTTCTTCATGTGTTGAGACTTTTGCTGTGTGTCGACACATTCTTCATTATGTCGACACTTGTACTTAAACTCTGTTGAAGTTTGCTGAGTGTCGACACAGCCTCCTAGTGTCGACACTTGTACTTGAACTTTGCTGAAGTTTTGCTGAGTGTCGACACACCCTCCTAGTGTCGACACTTTTGATGTCGACAAAGTTCCTCTGGGTGTCGACACTGCTTCTAAGTGTCGAAACAACTTCTCTAGACATTTCTTCATTGTGTGTCGACATAGCCTGTATGTGTCGACACTTTCCTTCTGGTGTCGACTCTGCATTCCTGGTGTCGACACAATTACTCCAAGTGTCGACACTGCTTCTCTGGATGTCGACACAAGTCTTCTTAAGTGTCGACACTTTTCTTCTGGGTGTCGACACATTGACTTAGAAACTTTTCATGCTTTCCCTGCAATTACTTAACCTGCACAAGGTAACTCAAAATACATCAAATACATCTTGATGTATATCATTGAGTGGGGTGAGACTTCTTCAAATCAGGTACATTTATTCCAATGTACCCAACAATCTCCCCCTATTTGGAGAAGTCATAACCCTTAGTCAATGATATACACCATACATAACAAATTCACAGTATGATGTAAAACAGTAATACATGATAGGGAAAATACTTAAACATGCATGAACAAAATATGTATATACACATAACTCAGAACAATTAATGTAATAGATGAACATATAACATTGTTCTTTCAAAATCCAACATTTACATTAATCAACAGTTTACATTGAGTTTACTACAAATAATTACAACTTGTAAACTTAAGTAAATGTCTATCCTATTGCAGCTCTGGCTTTTTGATTACAATCCCCTTTCCATATTGAATCTTTGCTTGAACTGGGGCTTCAGTATCTTCAGCAGCAGCAGGCTTCTTCCCTTTAAGATCTTTCTTTTTCAATTCTTCAGCCTTGATCTTTTGCCTTTCAAAATAATGATAAGGCTTTGGGAAGTACTTGCTAGGCTCCTACGCAGTAGGAGGTAGCTTTCCCATCTTAGCCTTTCTTATATATTGAACAATAGCCTCTTGCCTATTCTCATGCTTCCTCCACTCCAGTTCAGAATACCACTTGTTTCTATCCTGAATATTATCTTTAGCAGCTTTCCATGCAGTCAAGATGATATTCCTGGAAGTGGGGCTCCATTGCTCAAAATCAGGCCTAAGTTCAGCTTGCTCTCTGAACCTTTTCTTAGACAATTGAGTCTCTTGTTCTTTCAGCAAAGCCTCTTGTTCTTTCAGTATTGCCTCTGGCACTAGCTGAACTACTTTCTCAATGATGACATTCTGATTTCCTTCAGGAGGACTATACATTGACTGTATATCTTGATGTATCATATCAAAGTCTGGTGGAGGGTATATCACTTAAGCTACTTCAGCTGGCTCCCCTCCAAGATATGCAGGATTAATTCCAGACTCTGCCACATTATCATCATCACATAATGGAGGATATCCAAGGGTGGCTCTGATGGAATTTGAAATCCACTTTGCATGATCAGAGCTGACTTTGACTAACACCCTCTCCCCCTTTATGACTTCTCTTTCAATGTGATCCCTAAGATCATCTTTCTGAAATCTTATCTGTGCATTCAGATAATTGACTCCATCTTTGTAGAAAGGTTTCAACCTTTGGAGCTTTTCAGTTATTAGCTTCTGGGAATCCTGAAGTGCAGAAGTAACAGCAGTGATACCTTCTTGTAAGGCTTTATCAAATTCTGCCTTTGCTGTAGTCATGGCTGTAGTCTGACCAGTAACTATATTCTTCATTTCTGTTACTATTGCATTATGTGAAGTAGTGAGATTATCATTCATCCTTAACTGATTTTCCAGAACATAGCCTTGCTTCACTTCTAGCTCATCAAGTTGTGTCTTAATTTTTTCTTGATGTGTGGCAAGATAGACTACTGCATTTCCTCTCTTATGGAAGCAGTCAGTCATTTCTTTCTTATTCAGATTCATTTCAAATCTGATTGACTTAATATCTTGTGCAAGATCAAACTGCAGAGACTTATGCCCTTCATCCATATACTTTTCTATATCTTGCCTTTGCTCATCCATCTTTATCTGCAATGCTACCATCAGAGAACTGAAATCTGTAGATGGGGCAGGCTGTGGTGCAATGGTTTGCAAAGCCTTTTTGTATGTCTGGCTCCTCCTCTTGAAGACTTGAAATTTCCTCTTCTTGGCTCTTGCAGCCTCTTCATCTTCTGAAGCAGAGGTGCTAGCTATATCAACCCTATCCTTTGGGCTAGGAGGTAAATCCTTCCTAGGTAACTCCTCAGCATGCTGTGGCATCTCAGGTTCTTGTCTTGCTGTCTCTTCTTGAGACCTAACTGGCTCCCCCTGAAGATCTACCTGCTCCCCCTCAACAGCTGCTTTTTCCACTTCAAAGTCAGTCTGTATTAAGTCTGGGAACAGCTCTTCCAGTGTAAACTCTTGTTGAGGTTGACTTGGTGAATCCCTGATTTCAGGAGCAGCTGATACCTCTTTCTCGGCTACAGATGTGTCCTCCATGACCACATCTTGGGGTTGGCTATGTGTCTGTGTTTGTTGATTAACATTAGGTAATGAATCAGACAAAACATCATCCTCAATAGGGAAAGCTAATTTATTAATTTCAGTGATTACCTCAAGTATTGTGTGGGTAGCTTGTTCACTCTCTAGTGGAGTTGGCTCTTCCACAAGTAAAGGCTCCCCCTGGATTGAATCCTGGTGAATTGGGCTAGCTTGTGGTAGCTCCCCCTACCTTGGTGCATCTTCTTGTCTAGCTAGAGATTGTCCAGCATTTCCAGTTTCTTCCTCATCAGGAGTAAAAATAACTTGCTCTTCAGAGCTGCTTGAGGATTCCTGAGCCACAGGGGTTGTCTTTTTCTTATTCCTTTGGGGTGTTTCCTTCTCAGGAGTTGGCAGTTCTTTGGTCAGTACTCTATCCCACCTTGAGAAAATTCTCATATCCATCTTCCTCATGTGGTTAATCTTTGAACCTGCAGCTTGGTTCATTACCTCAGGTATACTGCCAGCTAGGTAAAGACTTGGTATTCTACCCAGATTTAGCTTCTTCATACTTTCTTTAATCTTATCAAACATAACTGTAGCCCAAACAGTATTTAGTTTGAATATTATCCTTGTCATAAGGCTAAACATGTGAGCTGAGATTATGTCATGGCCTCCAGGCTTGCTTAGGATGACTTTGCCCACAATCTCAGATAGAAACTTGCCTTGCATATTCATTCCCTTTCTGTTGAAAACAGATCCAATTTTCATTTTGGAGTCCAGTCCACACCATGTTAATGCTTCTCTAGTCTTAGAAGCAGAAACATCTTCTTCTTCCTTAGTCCTTGGTAGTTGTAGTACCTTTCTCAGACTCTTAGGAGAGACCTTCACCTTTGCCCCATGAACTCTTGACTTAATCTTAAGGCCTGATTCATCTAGT
This sequence comes from Platanthera guangdongensis, assembly GCA_039583875.1. Classification (NCBI taxonomy): domain Eukaryota; kingdom Viridiplantae; phylum Streptophyta; class Magnoliopsida; order Asparagales; family Orchidaceae; genus Platanthera; species Platanthera guangdongensis. The sequence continues at coordinate 135,076,687 of CM077155.1, forward strand.
GATGCTGCATTCAGAAACTCCAGGACCTCCTTCTTCCAGATCTTGATCGGTTCTGATACAAGAAATTCTAACCCAGTCTCTACTATTAGGGTTATCACGCCTTTGATCTCTGGTTCCGCGTCATCAAATGCGTGGCGCATGAGTTCATATCCTTCATTCACATTCTCTTCGAGCTTGGGTGCCATTAGGGTTTGAAGAAATTTGAATTAGAGAAGAGAGATGTCGACACACAAGTTTGGTCTCGAAACTTTGGTGAGCGTGTCAACAAACAATGACGAAAACCTATTTATACCTTTCTAGAATCGAAGATGAAAGGGCGCGTCAAAATACTTTAATTGTGTCGACACTGTTGATAAGTGTCGACACTTACTTATAATGTCTCGACAACTATGTGTCGACACAAGTATAGTCGACAGAATATATGTGTCGACACTTGTTTATGGGTCGACACCGCTTTGCTCGACACTTAGTCGAGACTTTACTAGACTAATTCTAAGTAAAGCCCAAGTGTCGACACCACTCTGGATGTGTCGACACCTACACTGCATGTGTCGACACTACTTCTCTGAAGTGTCGACACTGACTTCCTAGATGTGTCGACACCATTTATCTGAAATGTCGACACTACTTTTCTGTGTCGACACAGACAACTCTGTGTGTCGACACCATTTTACTTAGCCAATTTTTTGTAAACTATTCTAAGTTTATCATACCTAATTCAATTTTAAATTTATTGAATTTGGTTTCATCTAAGGGCTTAGTATACATGTCAGCTAGTTTATTATCTGTATTAATATACTCTAGTGAAATATCTCCTTTTTCCACATGTTCTCTTAGAAAATGGTATTTTATTTCTATATGCTTAGTCCTACTATGGGAGACAGGATTGTTTGCAATAGAAATAGCACTAGTAGAATCACAAAATAGAGGTGTTCTACTTACTTGTATACCATAATCTTCTAGCTGATGTTGCATCCATAGAAGTTGAGCACAACAACTTCCTGCAGCAACATACTCTGATTCTACTGTGGAGATAGCTACACTTGTTTGCTTCTTGCTACTCCATGATATCTGTCTTCCACCTAGGAATTGACAGGTTCCAGTTGTACTTTTCCTATCTTCCTTGCAGCCTGCAAAATCTGTATCTGAATAACCTGTCAGTACAAACTTTCCATTCCTAGGGTACCAAAGGCCTAGATAAGGAGTGCCCTTAAGATATCTTAGTATTCTTTTGACTGCTGTCAAATGAGATTCTTTAGGGCAAGTTTGGTACCTAGCACAAACACATGTAGCATACATGATATCTGGTCTACTTGCAGTCAAATACAATAGGGAGCCAACTATCCCTCTATACAAAGTCTCATCTACAGGTTTCCCTGCATCATCTTTGCTTAGAGACATTGTTGACCCCATAGGAGTTTTCATGGTAGTGGATGATTCCATACCATACTTCCTTATTAATTCTAGGGTGAACTTAGACTGGCATATGGATAAACCATCCTCAGTCTGTCTAACTTGGAGACCCAAGAAGAACATAAGTTCCCCCATACTGCTCATTTCAAATTGTCCTTGCATTAGTTTTGCAAACTTTCTGCAAAGACCACTTTCTGTAGACCCAAATATGATGTCATCTACATATATTTGGACTAGAATGATCTTGCCTCTGGATTCCCTAAGGAATAGAGTCTTGTCTATTTTCGCCCTTGTGAATTTATTCTCAATGAGGAAACTAGACAGGGTTTCATACCAAGCCCTAGGGGCTTGTTTTAACCCATTGTCGACACATAGTTGTCGAGACATTAGAAGTAAGTGTCGACACTTTTCAATAGTGTCGACACTTTTATAGTATTTTGACGCGCCTTTTCACCTTCGATTTTAGGAAGGTATAAATAGGTCTTCACCATTGTTTGTCGACACACTCTCCATAGTTTCGAGACCAAACTTGTGTGTCGACATCACTCTCCTCTAAATTCAAGATTTCTCCAAACCCTAATGGCACCCAAGCTAGAAGAGAACATCAATGAATGTTATGAGCTATTACGACATGCCTTTGACGATGCGGAACCAGAAATTCAAGGTTTTGTAACCCTAGTTGCAGAGACTGGGTTAGAGTATCTAGTTTCAGAGCCAATCAAGATTTGGAAGAAGGAGGTCCTCGAATTCTTTAGTGCAGCTACCCTTGATGAAACTGGTCTTAAGATTAAATCCAAAGTCCATGGAGTTAAGGTGAAAGTCACCCAGAAAAGTCTAAGAAAAGTTCTACATCTACCTAGAACTAAAGAAGAGGAAGATGTACCTGCATCAAAGATAAGGGAGGCATTGCAATTGTGTGGACTAGCTTCAAGCATGAAGATTTGATCAGTTTTAATAGGAAAGGCATGAACATGCATGGCAAGTTCTTGTCTGAAATAGTAGGAAAGGTGATTCTGAGCAAGCCAGGTGGGCATGATAGAATATCAGCTCACATGTTCAGTTTAATGACAAGGATCATTTTCCAACTCAAACCCGATTGGTCAGCAGTGATGTTTGACAAGATTAAGGAAAGTCTGAAGAAGCCCAATCTGGGTAGGATTATGAGTTTGTTCTTGGCTGGAACTATTCCAGAAGTGATGAAACAAGCTGTTGGATCAAAGATAACCCATATGAGTAGGATGGATATCAGAATTATCTCAAGGTGGGATAGAGTGTTAACCAAGGACATGCCTACTCCTGAAAAGAAAGTTTCTCAACAGAAGAAGAAGAAGAAAGCTATACTAGCTCCTGAATCATCCAGTAGCTCAGAAGAGCAAGTAGTTTTTAGTTCTGATGATGGAGAGGCTGGAAATGCTGGACAGTCACCAGCAAGAAATGAAGATGCACAGAGGCAGGGGGAGCAACCATCTGCTAGCCCTATCCACCTGGATCCACTCCAGGGGGAGCCTCAACATGTGGAAGAGTCAACTCACTTGGATAGTGAACTAACTACTCAAACAATCCTAGAGGTAATACATTAAGTTAATCAATCTATTTTTCATATTGAGGATGAAGTATTAACTGAGTCTTTAATTGATGTTGATCAGCAAACTCAGTTAAATAGTCAACCACCAGATGTTGTCATGGAAGACACATCAGTTGCTGATAATGCTCCTAAGTTAAGAGATTCTCCAGTCCATACTCAACAGGAATTTACTCTAGAAGAGCTGTTCCCTGATTTATTACAGACTTATTTTGAGGGAGAGAAAGCAGCTTTTGAGGGGGAGAAGGTCAATCTTGAGGGGGAGCATGTAGAGTTTCAAGAAGAGACTGTAAGAAATGAGAATGAGGAGCAAAGGGTGCAGAGGGAGTTACCCAAGACTACACAGGACTTGCATCCTAGTCCTAAAGATAGAGTAGACATTGTCAGTACTTCTGCTTCTGAGGATGAAGAGGCTGCTAGAGCCATGAAAATAAAGCTACAGGTCTTCAAAAGGAGAAGCCAGACCTACAAAAAAGCACTGCAAACCATTGTTCCACAGTCTGCCCCAACAGCTAATTATAGGTCCTTGTTGGTGGCTTTGCAGATCAAGATGGATGAGCAAAGGAAGACTCTAGAAAAATATATGGATGAAGGACATAAATCACTTCAATTTGATCTGGCTCAAGACATAAAATCTATAAGATTTGAAGTGAATCAAAATAAGAAGGAAATGACTGACTGTTTTCATGAAGGAGGTGATGCAGTGGTTTATCTGGTCACTCATCAAGAGAAGATAAAGACACAGGTTGATGACATGGCAATGAAACAAGGATATGTCCTGGAAAATCAGATTAGGATGAATGATAATCTGACTGCCTCTCATAATGCCATTGTAAGTGAAATGAAAAATATTGTTAATGCACAAACCGAGGCTAGAACTACAGCCAAAGCAGAGTTTGCTAAGCAATTATAAGAAAACCTAACTGCTGTAAAATCTACAATTGAAGATTCTCAAAAGGCTATTACTGAGAAGCTCCAAAAGTTAAAACTTTTTTATAAAGATGGTGTTAACTATCTGAATGCTCAGATCAGATTTCAGAAGGATGATCTTAGGGATCATATAGAAAGAGAAGTCATAAAGGGGGAGAGGGTATTAGTCAAAGCAGGCTTTGACCATGCTAAATGGATTTCAAACAGCATCAGAGCTACCATTGGATATCCACCCTTGTGTGATGATGATAATGTAGCAGAATCTGGGGTAAATCCTGCATATTTTGGAGGTGAGCCAGCTGAAGTTGCACAAGTAATCTACCCTCCAGCCGATTTTGAGATGATACATCAGGAGTTACAATATATGTATAGCCCTCCTGAGGGTACTAAGAATATTTTTTTGTGAGAAAGTAGATAAGCATGTGCCTGAGGAAGTTTTCAAAGAGCAAGAATCTCAATTATCTAAGAAGAGGTTCAGAGAACAGGCAGAGTTAAGGCCTGATTTTGAACAGTGGAGCCCAACTTCTAGAAATATTATTTTGACTGCTTGGAAGGCTGCAAAGGATAATTTCCTAGAGAGGGGTAAATGGTACTCTGACCAAGAATGGAGAAAACATGAAGCCAGGCAAGAGGCTATTGTACAGTACAGAAAAAAGCTAAACTAGGGAAGCTACCTCATAATGCACAGGAGCCTAGCAAGTATTTCCCTAAGGCTTATCATTATTTTGAGAGACAAAAGATAAGGGCTGAAGAACAGAAGAAGAAAGATCTTAAGGGCAAGAAGCCTGCTGATGACACTGATGCTCCAGTTCAAGCTAAGATTCAATCTAGCAAGGGCATTGTCATCAAGGAGCCAGAGAAGCTATATAATAGAATTTTCTTAAGTTTACAACTTTGTAATCATTTGCATTAAAATCCATGTAAACTTTTGATTAATGAAACTATTGGAAGTTGTAACAAAATAATGTTTAATGTTCAATCTATTACATTGTTATTCTGAGAAGATTGTTTATACATGTTTTGTTAAGTATTTACCCTGTCATATAATACTGTTATACATCATATTGAGTATATGTTATGAATGGTGTATATCATTAACTAAGGGTTATGACTTATCCAAATAGGGGGAGATTGTTGGGTACATTAAAAATATGTACCAGATTTGAAGAAGCCTCACCCTACTCAATGATATACATCAAGGTGTATTTGATGTGCTTTGAGTTTATATATGCAGGTTAAGTAATTGCAGGAAATGCAGAAAAGTTTCTAAGTCCATGTGTCGACACCTAGAGATGCAGTGTCGACACTTATGAAGGCTTGTGTCGACACCTAGAGAAGCTGTGTCGACACTTGGAGTATTTGTGTCGACACCAGGAAAGGCAGAGTCGACACCAGAAGAAAAGTTTCGACATATACAGGCAGTGTCAACACACTATGAAGAATACTCAACATATATCATGTCGACACTTAGAGGCAGTGTCGACACCCAGAGAAGCTTAGTCGACATCCAATGTGTCGACACCAGGAAGCTGTGTCAACACACTGAAGGCATTGTCAACATCAACTGTGTTGACACACAGGACTTGTGTCGACACACAGCAAGTTTCAACAAAGTTAAAGTAAAGAACTACTTGTGTCGACACAAAGGAGATGTGTCGACACTCAGCTAGTATCAACAACAAAAGAAGTTGTGTCGACACACGGTAGAATTTAACTAAGTTTTAAAGAAGAAGTACTTGTGTCGACAAACAGAATCAGTGTCGACACATTCAACAGAAGGCTTGTGTCGACACACCGAATCAGTGTCGACACATTCTGAAGAAGCAGCATCGAGAAGCTGTTACAACAACACAAGGAGTTGTGTCGACACACTTAGTTCACTTGTGTCGACACTTAGTCTATTTGTGTCGACACATAATGAAGAACAGTCTCGACACTTTCAGATAGAGACAGTGATTTCAAGAAGTGACTGGATGACTTGACAGCTGCCATTTCAGCCGGTCTACTGCAACTGTCAGAGCTGTCAGAAGTTCGTTAGAAACCGGATCAGCCGGTTACCTTGGAGGAAGACTATATAAAGGCCTTTCTCCTTCAACAGAAATGAATCATCATTCAATCAGAAGATTAAAATTTAAGAAGATCAAGACAGATCCAGAGAAAACTGTAAATCAGTATCTTTTGAAGAAACTTCAGATTTACTTGGAGAGAGAGAACTCCAGTAATTGAAGTCAAGAAAGAGGCTTGCTAATCAAATCACTTAAGAAGCAGGTTCTGAACCAGACTGCTAAGTAGGATCTAGATTTAATTCTCCATCCTAAGAAGGAAGTTGTCAGCCGGTCTACTTTAAGAAGATCAACTTTACTGAGTTCAGACTCAAGAAGCCTTGAAGAAAGCAAAGACAAAGTTGATCTCAGGAAACAGTGCTATCAAGAACTGATCAAGAAGGTTGCCCTCTTCATTCTCTCAAACAGAGTGGTGACCTAAAACTTTTTATTATCTTTTTGTAGGATCCTAAGGGATCTGAGTTGTAAGCCTAAATTTATAAAGGCTCGGGTAGGGTTTTTGAGCCTGAGTGTAGGAGAATCAATTCTCTGAGTGTAGGCCATATTGAAGGATGAGGTAGGGCTGTTTATCCTGTTTATTTGAGGAGAAGTGCAGAAGTTAGGCCGAATTTAGTACACTACTAGATAGGCGAAGGGGGAAAGTGGATGTACCCAGACCTTGGGGAACCACTATAAACACTGTGTGCACTCTGTGATTGTTTGTTTCTGTGGTTGCTGTGTTGTGATAGCTGTAGAATTTGCATTTGTTGCTTAAAGTACAAAACAGTTTGTCTGCCTTTAAAGTAAAAAAGAAAAAGTACACCTATTCACCCCCCTCTAGGTGGTTAGGCACTATTTCTTTCAACAACCGAGCCATGTGGACTGCCCCTTATTCCAATGCTAAACTCTAGTTGCCGATCTGCAAGTCGCCTAACCGCGAGGTCGCCTAGCTGCCAGACTGCACAAGCTGCGACAGCGAACTAAATAGGCCGCCTGAAGCAAGCGACTGATTGAACCTGAAAACATATTGCAAAGAGAAAACCGTCTGGTCGCTGTCCGCGACTGCTGTTAAACGCCTGTTGTCTAACCACAGAGTCCGCACTGTCCTTGACCCCAATCAGATCCAAGTACTGACTTTCCAGCACTTTCCGCACAACCTGCACAGCACAAATCGGTCAACTCAAACAATCCGCGTGGATACCAAAAGTCAGTCCACAACAACTGATCACGTGCTCACTTACTATTCATTCACTCTCTAGTATTCTGATGTGACATGGGTCCTATTTATAGGCATGATGAGCAATGTGGTCACCGCCCTAGTCTATAGGAACACTACCTCATCCCCCAGCAAGAACAAGTGTTTCCGCAAAACCGCGAAAACACTCCAGTCCACCGCGACCTATGCAGGATAGCCAGTCCTCCTATGTGTAACGCCCCGAAACTTAAAAGAGCGACGGGAGGCGTTTCGGGCCAAATCTGGAATTTGGCAGGTGGTACACAGCCTGGGACACGGGCGTGTCCCAGGGCGTGTCAGGCTCGAGTCGACGAATTGGCCGTGAGGTCGACGAATTTTTGGAGTCGACGATCGTCGAGCAGCGAACACGGCCTGGGACACGGACCTGTCCCAGGGCGTGTCGAGCTCGTGTCTACGATCTGCCAGGGAAGTCGACGATTTTCGCTCGACGATGTGTCGAGACAAGGAACACGGCCTAGGACACGGGCGTGTCCAAGGCCGTATCGGGTGGTCGACGACTTCGCTCGACGAAGTGTCGAGACCGTGAACACGTCCTGGAGCCCCGACGTGTTTGGGTTTGACACGGGCGAGTCAAATAGGACACGGGCGTGTCTAAGACCCGTGTAAGTCTCGGGTTATTTTCGGGGCTGTGTCGATGGGGGCACACGGCCAACGACACGGCCGTGTCAGTTGGAACACCGGCGTGTCAGGTTAAACACGGGCATGTCGGGACCTGTGTAATTTTCGTAACGGGTTGATTTTGACGGCGAATGAGGGACACGGCCCTGGACACGGGCATATCGCAGGCCGTGTTCGGCCCAGGTTTTACTTTTCAGCTACGAATCTTAGCCATTCGTTTCCTTATTTTGGGATCCGACGGTTGGGGGTTGTTCCTACTGGGATATAACCGGGATTGGGCCTTTGAAACCCTCATTTCACTGGAGTGGTTCTCTTTCTAAGTCTAGTGAGAGGGGAGAGCAAAGGAGGAAGAAGAAGCCTAGATCCGGTCACCGGCGGAGCTTCGGAGCTCCAAATCGCGAGCCGACTTCGGATCTACGGAGGCAAGGAGAGTGCGGTGCTTGTCATCCGCTTACATTTCCATGGCTTCAAGGAAGAATGCTAGGGTAATGATTCTATACTTGAGCATGTGAAGCTCTACTTCTATTGCATAGGTAAGCCCGCTCTCGCGAGTTTGCGGTGAGTTTGAGGTGTTCCTTCGGGTAGACATGAATAGTCCCCGTTGTGTACATCTTGAGTCCGTAATCGAGAATGGATATAGGCAAGATGTATGAAGCCTACCTGGACAAGTTGGTCTGGATCAGTGATGTTGCATTGCATAAGTGGCCGGAGAAGACTCCGTGCGCATGTTTTTTTCGGGTTTTCTACGAGGTAGATTGCAACAGGGAGCCTTGGGGATTAACTCCAAGGTGCACACGGAAAACTTGGCGGATGCGTGGTTCTGCCATCATGTGGGCTTGGGAGACAACTTGAACATAACTGGGTATGTGATATTTGTAAACGATTTGGGACTCGGGATAGTTTGACCCGCGCATATATTTTAAATTAACGTTGTGGTGTGAGCAACTGGTCAGGCAAAACTGTGCCCGCTCTATGTCGTTCGGTTAAAGAGACCTAAAGTGACTTGGCACTTACCGTTGGCATAGATGGAGGGTATTAGACAGTGGCTAGAAAGACCAAATGCTCACGAGAGATTGCCGTACCGGGGACGGTGGTGAGTCGGCGGGCTTAGACCGTGATCACCGAGAATGTGCCCTGAGAGCACGGGGCGTGTGGCCATGCGTGCCAACGCCTGTGATGTAATGTATTTATATACTACTTGGTTGTGCTAATAAAATCCAGGGAAGGAGCTTCGCCGCCCCGAATTGGGGGCGGGATCGTTATAATTTGGTGAGCATGGCTGACTATTGCTTTGGTTTGTCACCGTTGTGGTGGATTGTGCTTGCAGGTGCTGCGGAGCCGAGCAGTAAATAGCAGGCTAAAGCCCAAGTTGCTGAGCCGGCACTCGAAGGCCTAATTTTTGAGTGTTTTCTTTTATTCACGTATGGCCGGCCTGCGTGCCGAGGTTTGGAAAACATGTAATATGAGGAGAACAATTGTAAGGCCTTAAGGCCAATACTTGTGTATTTGTACTTCATTCCTTTTGGCGTATTAGTGGACATTCATGCTAGTGTTGGGTTCTTTCTTATTGTAACTAAAATTATTGTCTCCGTTAGAATGCTCTGTGTAGGACGTTGGATTGGTTGGATGGTTTCCATTGAGTAACCACCCGGTCTGTCTGTGGTATATGGCGTCGGGCCCCGGCCGGACCTACTACTATATGCTATGCGACGGATAGGTGGTGTTACAATTTGGTATCAGACTACTGGTTTCGATCCCGCTTAAAATGAATTCGTGGGCAAATTCTTTTAAGGGGTGGTGAGCACATGTGTGTGCGTCATCGTTATAACGACAAAAGAACCCATGAATGTCCACTTAGGAATGAAAAATACACATGTTTGAGGAACCTGCGTGTTCCTATAATTGCGTTTTGCAATTTTGTTTGGTCGCTTAACGGTGTTTTGTACCACTATAGGTGACCAGAAGCGGTGCTGGGCCGTCGGAACACCGAGTTTCTGAGGCTAGTAGTGCACCAAATGATGCCCCTGCAACACCTCCATCGGCTGAGACCATACGATTGGTGGCCGAAGCAGTGTTTGACATGATTAATGCGCAGCCTGCAAGGCAAATGTAGCAGCTCGCTCCTGCGATGGAGCAGGTACCTCTTCCAGAGGTTGAGCCGAGATGAGTGGAGCAGGTAGTAGTGGAGCCGTTGGTGCCAAGGAGGGCAACCGAGAGACCGCTCAAACATGTCATGAGCTTTAATCCTCCAGTATTCTCGGGGTTGTGGACCCCATCTCAAGCTGAAGATTGGCTCTCCTGTATGAAGAGAGTCTTGACAGCGACGGAGACAGAGGAGTGGCAGATGACCACTATAGCTACATTCCTGTTGGATGGAGACGCTAGGCTGTGGTGGCAGGGTTTGGAGCTGCATCTATTGAGAGGTAGGCAACTTACAGACGTCTCGATGGAGGAGTTCTCGAGACTGTTCTTGGCCAGGTACCTCCCTTCGACTCAGAGGATAGCTTTGGATAATGAGTTCCAGAGGTTGGTAGAAGGAGAGAGTAGCGTGGATGAATATCTCCACGAGTTTACTAGGTTGGGTCGGTATGCTAGCTCTACCATCATGGATGAGGAGCGTAAGACCAACCATTTTTATAAAGGTCTAAGAGATGACCTGAGGCTACTACTCTCGGGGCCGATGACGCAGGGTTTCTTGACCTTGGTCAACACGGCCCGGTCCTTGGAGAAGGACATGAAGAATGTTCAAGCGAAGAAGAGCCTTGGTGATAAGAAGTCTGGGTTCAAAGTGCCGACTACTTCAAAGTCCGGCTATCAAAGGTTCTTTAAGAAGGCTAGGAATTCGGGTCCATCTCCTTCTTTCGGTGCTTCTGGGGCGACTATGGGTCGGACCCTGGGTGCATGTTTTACTTGTGGGAAGCCGGGGCACTTTGCCCGTGATTGTTGGAGCGGACGTCCCAAGTCTGATAGAAAGCCGGGAGCAACTTAAGAAGAGAAGGGGAAGGCGGTGGAGTCAACTGCGTCCCATTATGCTCCGGCTCAACCAAGGGTTTATAATCTTGGCCAACAGGAGGCCATCAAACAAGCGGATGTGGTGACAGGTATGGTTTAATTTGTAGCAAGTTAAATTTCTTTAAATACTTGTTATGTGTATGTTACCTTACCCCTGCTTGTTTTGGATTTGTTTTGATTTGTGAGTTTTCGGCAAGAGCACTCTTTGATACGGGAGCTTCACACTCCTTCTTGTCTGAAGGATTCATATCGCGCATCGGAGTGCCTTCTTCGATGGTGAAGGACAAGTTGGATGTTTTGTTACCGAATGGGTGTTCGATGCGTGCAAATAAAATTTGCGGTGTTAAGATTCGCATTGGGAATCGAGAGTTCGATCTGCAAGCGTCATTACTACCGTTGGTGGAGTTTGACATTATATTTGGCATGGACTGGCTCTCGGAGCAGCAAGCCTATATTGATTGTGGTCGCAAGGAAGTCAAGTTGGGAGCAAGTCGTGAGACGACTTTTACGGGTTTGAAAGGGTCGAGCAAGACGTTGATGTCTGCTCTTCGGGTGGTGAAGGCGGTTCATGCTAGTGTAGAGCTGTTTTTTACACTAGTGGAGGTTGCAAAGCCAAAGCCTACGTTGGATAGTATTTCAGTGGTAGCTGAGTACCCTGATTTTTTCCACGCAGATCTTCCTGGAGCCCCGCCTCAATGGGAGATAGATTTCACTATTGAGCTAGTGCCAGGTGCGAAGCTTGTGTCACGATCTCCGTATCGGTTAGCGCCCAAGGAAATGGCGGAGCTGAAGATGTAACTTCAAGAGTTGTTGGAGCAAGGGTTTGTGCGTCCAAGTTCGTCGCCTTGGAGCGCATCGGTCCTCTTTATAAAGAAGAAGGACGAGAGCTTGAGACTCTGTATTGATTATCGGGAGTTAAATAAGCTAACGGAAAAGAACAAGTACCCAATCCCAAGGATCGATGATCTTTTTGATCAGTTGGTCGGGTCGACGGTGTACTCTAAGTTGGATCTCAAGTTGGTTACTATCAACTGAGGATAAGGGAGACTAATATCCCTAAGGCAGCGTTCAGTACAAGATACGAGCATTACGAGTTTACTGTCATGCCGTTTGGGCTGACGAATGCGCCGTCAGTGTTCATGGATTTGATGAACAGGACCTTCATGGAGTACTTGGACCATTTTGTGATCGTCTTCATCGACGATATTTTGGTGTACTCGCAGAGTGAGGAAGATCACTTCAGGCATCTTCATTTGGTTTTGGAGACGCTAAGGAGGAATCAATTATATGCCAAGTTCTCGAAGTGTGAGTTTTGGTTGTTCTCAGTGGCGTTCCTCGGTCATATAGTGAGTGGGGAAGATATTGTTGTGGATCCGGCGAAGATTGTTGCGATACGTGAGTGGCCTGAGCTTTCTACGGTAGCGGAAGTCCGGAGCTTTCTGGGGCTTGCCGGCTATTATAGGTGTTTCGTAGAGAACTTCTCGCGGATAGCGTTACCTCTCACTAATTTGATGAGGAAGGAGCAGAAGTTTGTTTGGACGCCAGAGTGCGCGCGAGCTTTTGAGGAGTTGCAATGTCAGTTGACCACGGCGCCTGTGTTGAGTTCGCAGAGTGGGATCGAAGGTTATGAGATTTATAGCGATGCTTCGGGCAGTGGTTTGGGTTGTGTGTTGTTACATCATAGAAGCACTATAACATATGGCTCGAGACAGCTGAAGGTGCACGAGAGGAACTATCCGGTCCATGACTTGGAGTTAGCGGTCGTGATTTTTGCTTTGAAGCTGTGTAGACATTATTTGTACGGTGTGAAGATCGATATCTACACCAATCACAATAGCCTAAAGTATTTGATTGATCAGAAAGATCTGAACATGCGGCAGTGTAGATGGATGGAGTTCCTTGTGGACTATACATTCAAGATCCACTACATGCCTGGTAAAGGTAATGCGGTTGTGGACGCGTTGAGTCGCCGGGCCCCAGCTCAAGCCAATTGGCTGTCGGTCCATGACGAGCATTTGGTTCGGGAGTTAGATGGGTTGGAGATCTTTTGTGTTGATAAGCAATCAAGTGCTGAAGCAGTATTGAATTGGACTGAAGTCCAATATGACCTGGCTGATCGGATTCGGCAGGCGTTGGATATGGATGTCCACATGAAGCAACTCATGATAGAGGCTCTGGATGGGTCAAATTCCCAATTTGTTGTGGAGGACGGATTACTTTGGAAAGAAGGTCGTCTGTGTGTCCCAAGCGTGGGCAATTTGCGGGTGCAATTGTTGTACGAGGCGCATCATACCAAGTACTCAATTCACCCGAGGAGCACGAAGATGTACCGCGATGTTAAGAAATTATTCTGGTGGCCAGGACTGAAAAAGGATGTGGCGCTCTATGTGGAGAAGTGTCAAACTTGCGCCTTGGTGAAGGCGGAATGCCAAAAGCCGGGAGGATTCTTGAAATCCTTGCCTATTCCGGAGTGAAAGTTCGACGACATTACTATGGACTTTGTGCACGGGTTGCCAAGGTCGCAAAAGGGGAACGACACCATTTGGGTGGTCGTAGATCGTCTAACGAAGGTATTGCATTTCATTCCACATAGGAAGGGTGATCCGGTTGAGAAATTGGCAAATCTATATGTGGATAATATTGTACGGCTTCATGGTGTGCCCCGCAGCATCATGAGTGACCGAGATGGGTGGTTCACGTCCAATGATTGGAGGCTGGTGCAGCAAATGTTGGGAACAAAGCTGAGTTTTAGCACAGCCTTTCATCCGTAAACGGATGGGCAGGCTGAGAGGGTCAATAGGACAATGGAGGACATGCTTCGCATGTGTGTCCTGGACTTTGGAAAGCAATGGGAAGATCACTTATACTTGGTGGAATTCGCTTACAACAATAGCTACCAGGCGAGCATTCAAATGGCACCCTTCGAGGCCCTTTATGGTAGAAAATGTCGCACGCCGTTGTCTTGATTGGAAATGGGTGAATCAAAGTTGTATAAGAGATTAGAGGTGGAGGATGCTACTTCTTTGTGAGAACCATTCGGGAGAGGTTGCTAATCACTCAGGACCGCCAGACAAAGTACTATAATGCCAAGAACAGGAACGTGGAGTTTGCTGTTGGCGATTGGGTGTACTTGAAGATCAAGCCTTTCAAGGGTATCTCGCGGGTGCGGCGCTTGAAGAAGCTAAGCCCGAGTTACCTTGGACCGTTTTTAGGTTCTGGAGCGGATTGGTGAAGCAGCGTACCGGTTGAAGCTGTCTGTGGAGCTTAGTGGTCTACATGATGTATTCCATATATCGGCGCTACGGAAGGCGGTGCAAGAGCCTACGTAAGTTATCGCGGTCGATCAAGTGCCGGTTGATAGTGGGTTGTTGACGAAGGTCAAGCTCGTACGTATTGAAGACTCAGAAGTCAAGCGGCTACGCAATAAAGAGATCAGGATGGTCAAGGTCCGTTGGGACAATTGCGGTCGAGAGGAGCTCTCTTGGGAGTGAGAGCAGACTATACTTGAGGAGTACCCGGAGTTGATTCACTCAGGTACCATTTAAGTTTTATGTTTCTTTCCTTTATGTAATTTTGAGGACAATATTCTTTTAAGAGGGGGAGAGTTGTAACGCCTTGAAACTCAAAAGAGCGACGGGAGGCGTTTTGGGCCAAATATGGAATTTGGCAGGGGGCACATGGCCTGGGACACGGGCGTGTCCCAGGGAGTGTCAGGCTCGAGTCGACGATTTGGCCGTGAGGTCGACGAATTTTTGGAGTCGACGATCGTCGAGCAGCGAACACGACCTGGGACACGGGTGTGTACCAGGGCGTGTCGAGCTCGTGTCGACGATCTGCCAGGGAAGTTGATGATTTTTGCTCAACGATGTGTCGAGACATGGAACACGGCATAGGACATGGGCGTGTCCAAGGCCGTGTCAGGTGGTCGACAACTTCGCTCGACGAAGTGTCGAGACCGTGAACATGGCCTGGAGCCCAGGCGTGTTTGGGTATGAAACGGGCGTGTCAAATAGGACACGGGCGTGTCCAAGACCCGTGTGAGTCTCGGGTTGTTTTCGGGGCTGTGTCGATGGGGGAACCCGGCCAACCATACGGCCGTGTCAGTTGGAACACGGGCGTGTCAGGTTAAACACGGGCATTTTCTTCAATCAGAAGGTGATGATTGCGGCATACCAGCTCAAAGGACTTGCGAAGAGTTGGTGGATTAGAGAAAAGGAGAATCTTACTGATGGGTGCTCTTGGGATGCGTTCAAGAGTATGTTATAGAGGAAGTTTTTGCCATCGGTCGAGTGATACCGTCTGATGAACAACTTTTTACACTTGAAGTGGAGGCAACTCAATGTTAGTGAGTACGAGATCGAGTTTATCAAGCTCAGTCATTTCTCCCCTGATCTGGTACCGTCCGAATAAGGCAGAGTAAAACATTTCCTAGGTGGTCTGAGGTATGACATCCAGCAGTTGGCTAGCACGTACAAATCTGATACATTTATAGAAGTAGTAGAGGCTGCCTTGAAGGTTGAGGCGATAGATAATACGAAGAATTGGGGATTGCCTGCAAAGAAGGATAAGAGGAAATCTGATGATGGTGGAATTACAAAGGCATCTAGCCCTGCAGCGAAGAAGGATCGAATGGAAGCGTGTAGCTTCTGTGGTAAGCCAGGACACCCTTTTGAAAAGTGCTTTAAGAGACTAGATGTGCAGTAACAGTCTCAGGTACACGCAATCTAGGATGCACCAAAGGGAGGCCCTATCTGTACTTATTGTCAGAAGAGTGGGCACTATGCGACCCATTGTCGCAAGAAGGCTGGAGCTTGTTTTCTCTGCGGACAGAAAGGACAAACGAGGTCTAATTGCCCGTAGAGCCAGCATGCGCTGCTTGCAGTTCTGTTACAGAATCTACTGCCGCCCCCGCCTCACATAGACAAGGGAAAAAGAAAGTTGAATGTGCTGACCAAAGAGGAAGTCCAAACATCGGCTCAAGTGATCTCAGGTTAGCCTCTGACTCAGCTTGCAATCTCTTATGGTCGATTTATAGTTTCTGCATTTTAGTTGTGCGCGCAATGTGTTTAGGTGAATTTAAGGTGAAGAATAAGCGGGCGCGCGTTCTGTTCGATTCGGGTGCTACTCACTCCTTTGTGGCAAGGTGTTTTGTAGACCAACATCGCTGGGTTCTCGACCAGTTAGACACTTTCCTGAAAGTCAATTCCCTTCAAGGGAGCTGGTGATGTCAAGTCAGGGTATCCTAAAATGTCATATATTCCTAGGTGGTTTTCTAGCCTTAGGGGATCTAATGGTGTTAGACTTGGAAGACTACGACGTGATTTTGGGCATGGACTGGCTGTCCAGCTATGATGATGTCATTCAGTGCAAGCACAAGCGCTTGGATTTCAAAGGAGACAATTGTCAGCCCATGAGTGTGCATGGTCTGCCGCGTAAGGAATCTCCAATCATTTTTGAGGTACGTGCTCGTAAATTTCTAGAGTCTGGATGCAATTCTTTCCTTGTTTTGGTTTCTGTTATGGAAGCTGCACCTGTTGTGCCTCGGGTTGAGGACGTTTCTGTGGTGCGTGAGTTTCCAGAAGTCTTTCCTATTAGTCTTCCTGAACTTCCTCCTGAGAGAGAGGTGGAGTTCATTATAGACCTTGAGCCAGGCAATCGCCCTATTGCAAAAGCAGCGTACCGCATGGTGCCATGTGAGTTAGAGGAGTTGTGTACTCAACTGGATGAGTTATTGCAGTGTGTTTTTATTAGACCCAGTTGTTCCCCCCTGTGGTGCACCAGTCCTCTTTGTGAATAAATAGGATGGAACGATGAGGCTGTGCATAGATTATTGAGAATTGAACAAGGTGACTATCAAAAACAGATATCTGTTGCCTAGGATCGATGACTTGTTTTAACAGCTACGGGGTAGTTCCGTGTTCTCGAAGATTGACTTTCGTTCGGGCTACCATCAGTTAAGAATTCGTGAGTCAGACATTCCGCGAACTGCTTTTCGTTCCCGATATGGTCACTTTGAATTTCTGGTTATGTTGTTTGGATTAATGAACGCACTGTCAACTTTTATGGACATGATGAATAGGGTGTTCAATGACTTTCTGGATAAGTTCATGGTTGTATTCATTGACGATGTCCTTGTATATTTCAGAAATGCAGCAGAGCACGCCTTGCACTTGCGTTTGGTCTTGACTACTCTCAGGGAGCACAAGTTGTTTTTGAAGCTTGGCAAGAGTGAGTTCTAGTTGTCTCGGGCGTCTAGGGGGGCCTATCGGGAAGGTCGATCTGGGGACAACATCGTGTCAATAAGTCGCCGGCGACTAATTGACACGACGCCGTCCCAAGATTGACCTTCCCGACATGCCCCCCTACGTGCCCGTGACAAATAGAGCCACGCCTATGACATCCACGTGTACAGCCGCAAAGTCAAACCAACCATCAAATCTCAGCACCGACTCACCAACAGTAGTTACATGCCCCCTATACGCCCGTGACCTAGGGCATGTAATGAGAAAGTTTTTCCTATAAATTGAAGTTTTCTATTTGGATTTCAATTCTTCTTTTTTGAAAAATTTTGGTTAAGGAGGTGTTGTTTAGATGTATTTCCAAGGCTATGTAAGGGACTTTCTCCGCCTCTTATGTTTGTTTTTAGCTTTTTGTAACACTCTTTTTAGCTTAATAAAATGTTTACATATTTTCTCCTTATGTTGTTTTAGAATGCATCTATGTGCCCCTCCTTAAGCAATCTTATTTATCTTTGTTTTATCTTTATTTTTCTCGTTTTTAAAATGGGTGTGTGTGTGTGTGTGTATGAGATTCGGTTGCATGCTTAGTTATTTTTACTTAGTTTTGCTTAGATTTAGGATTTTTATAGCTTTTTATTCATTCCTATAAATTCGTAAAAATGTATTCAAGGTGGTTTTCATTTTTCTCTAACTTAGATTTTCTAGTTTAGGTTCTTAAACTTTTTCGTTCTTTTTACTTTATTTCCACTTTTTACGCACGATTACAGAGTTATAAGAATGGATATATAATCATTTTAATTTTTCGAGCACCTTGATTTTCCCTTTTATTTGCAAAACTTTTTGCCCCTTTAATTTTTATTTTGTCTTTTTATGCATTTCTACCACATTCTAGCGGTACAACTGTAGTTGTTTTAATTTTTAGTTAACTTTGTTTTTCGCATTTTTCATATGTGTGCGTGCGTGTACGAGTTAATTTTTATAGCTTTCTTTCATTCCTGTAGAGTGTGTGTGTGTGTTTTATTTCTGTAGAGTGGAGTTTTAAATTTCTATAGAGTATGTGTGTGCTTTTTATTTCTGTAGAGTGGAGTTTTTTATTTCATGTAGATTGTGTGTGTTTAATTTTTGTTGAGTGTGTGCATGTGTTTTATTTCATGTAGAGTGTGTGCGTTTCATTTCTGTAGAGTATGTGCGTGTATGAATTTATTTTCTCCTACTCGTTTTGGTAGTACTTATTTTCATTTCCCGCCTACTCATTTGAGTAGGACTCGTAATTTACTGCTTTCTTTACTGCTTTATTTTCTGCTTTCATTTTATCGCTTTCTTTCCGCAAGTCATCCCCATTCTGATGAGTGGCTAACTGCTCTTAGCCATTAGTATCGAAGAGCATTGGGACAGATAAAATCACTTTAAATAATTAAAGGTCCTCTTTTTCATATTAATAAAATTACTTAAGGTTTGCCCCGTGTTTACGACGCGTAGAACCACATATCGATGTGTGTGCTCTATTTCCATAGTCCATACGCTAGCTAGCCGAGAGGCCGTGTGTATGGACTGATCACCCTTTGGTAAGTGGAGTTCCGCCCAAACCCTCGAGAGAGGATGCACGAAATTCTAACGGATTGGGTTCCCCACCTAATAGCGGGGTTCTTAGCATAATACGAGCATTAAGAGGAATCCTTCGTCGGATGAGAGCCCGGTCGAATAGTCTTAATGTTCAGGTGAGCGATAGTCCTAGAGATAGGTGAGCTCATATTTGTGGAACGTCCACGGCCAAGTCTCCGCCTTAATTAATTTGAAATTTAGGATCTCTTTTTATTAAAAGTTTATTTTAGTTCAAATCCTTTTAGATACCGTTGCTCTAAGTTATTCATCGGCTCCATCTTTAATGATTTTATTTTCTGTTTATATATATAAATAATATCCCAACAAGATAATTTTCGGTAAATTAATAGTCCCCTTCAGGGAAGAGTAGAAATAATCAACTCTTCCCCGAGAACAATACGACCTCGATATTCCTCATCGGAATATCCTGTACTACACGCGATAGGTGCACTTGTCTCTTTTCGTTAAAACTCGATTTCAACTGTTTTATATCTAAATAATAAATTTGCGCACCCCGTCTTCCTAAATAAAACCGTCTTCCGCTTTTCTAAATAAACCGCATGGGGCGTCGCGTGTCCTAAACAATTTTTGTAGTTTTAACCACCATCAAGTTTTTGGCATCGTTGTCGGGAACTTGATAACTACCATCAAGTTTTTGGCATCATTGTCGGGGACTTGATAACTCTAATCAAGTTTTTGGCGCCGTTGCCGTGTACTTGATAACTCACATCAAGTTTTTGGCGCTGTTGCTGGGGATTCTACGTGTTATTATTTTGAACTCTGGAACTCCATTAATTTTACCTATTTTTATTTATATATATTTATAAAAAAATGACCAACAAAATAATAATAATAATAAAAATAATAATAATAATAAAACTACTTTAAAAATACTTAAAGAAAGAAAAAAGAGAGAGTTTATTTTATACTTATTATTTAATATATATATTTATCTATGAAAAACATAAAAATGAAATAGCGCTGTTTCTACAAAAAAAATTAAAAAAACTGTAAAACTTGACAAAACTATAAAACAAAAAAATCTAAACACCAAAAATTGAAAAAAAACTATAAAATCTAAAATAATTTCATTATTTTTTTTATGAAAACACAAAAAATCAAAAAAATCTCCAAACTAAAAACTAAAAAATCTAAAAACTACAAAACTAAACAAAAATAATAAAAAAAAAACTAAAAACTAAAAAACTAACAACTCTAAAAACCACAAAACCAAAAAAACAAAAAAACTAAAAACCTAAAAAACTTAAAAAAACTACAACAATAAACGACAAACAAAAAAATAAAAAACCTATCTAACACCAACTAAAAAAACTACTTAAAAAATATATAATAATTTATTAAAAATGTCTATATCTATAGCACAAAAAATCCTCTCCTAAAAACCACAAAAATTTCCCGTATATATGTTTTGTTTTACCTTCTTTTATTTCTTTTCAAAAACCCAAAAAAGTTTACCAAAAAAAATAATAAAACTTGAAATAAATAAAACTTTTCTATTATTAAACATTATATATCTATTTTTCTCCCTTCGGCGCGCTTCGCGCTACTATAAGCGCTAGGGGCTCGCATTTCTGTTGTGCTCATATAGCTAAGACGTTAGCTTCCGAGTCACACACGCACTTGCCCCCTACCGCCCGCAAACTTTTGGCTGAATTTATCTTTTTCATTTTTTTGTTCTATTTCTTTCCTTTGTTCTAAGTAATGCAGAGTTCCAAATGGGCCACCCTGACCTCGTCTCAGGGAATCTTCTACCCTTCCTTTTTATTTTTTTCATATTGTATTTTGTCCTTTATCATTCCGCATACTTAGATTGCAATATTGGGGAAAATGTTGGATTTAAGTATTGAGGTGTTTTCCTATTCCGCATTTTTTATATTCTGCACTTAGCAAAAATACAAAAAATGCATAAAAATTAAAACCTCAAAAAAACAATTTCTTGTTTTTTTATAATCAAAAATCTAAAAAAATCATAAAACAAAACTAAAATTTCCATAAAAAAACTTAAAAACAAAAAATTCAAAAAAATTGTTATTTTTACTTTGTAAATGTTTTGTAAAAAAAAAAAACTTTCGCTCCCTCCTCTCTTCTTTGTAAAAATTTTTTCTCTTTTCCCTTGTCTTCTTTGTAAAAAATCTTTCTCTTTTCTCCACCCTTCTTTGTAATAACACCTATTTTTCTCCCCTTTCTTCTAAATAACTTGTTAAAAACTTTAAAAAATCTAAAAAAAATTTTGAAAATAAAAAAATCCTAAAAAGAGAATAGCTCTAAAAATTCAAAAAAAAGATAATAATCAAAAAAAAAAAGATAAAAACCCTAAAACCTCAACAAATCTATTTTGTTTATTATGTAACAAATAAATCGAATGTCTCATTTTTAGCCCCTTTTTGCTCTCCAAAAATCTAGTTGCGAGTTTTTTATAAGCGAATTTTATTAATTTTTTGTTTACTATTCGTTTATTAATTGGAGATCGATAGATTTATATATCTGGGGTTAAGTTTTAAAGAATTTCTTATGCTTTATTTTTTATAAGGTACCTGTTTTTAGCACCACTTCTAACTTATCTAAATAGTTGTACATTTATTTTGTTAGACAATAACAACCTTAAATTTCAAGTATATTTAGTCCAAGCTTTTTTTGAAATATTGGAACGTTTAATTTATAAAGCTTGCTCTCAAAATTGTTTTATTAAACCTAGTTTTCTTTTTGAAAAAAAAACTATCTCCTTTTTTTCATGTCTTACTTGACATGTTTTTTATCCTTAAAAAATCCTATGTCAATGGGAATAAGATTTCGTTCCATAGACATAGGCATCCAATATTTGAAAAGATTATATGTTACAGAGTAAGAGGATAAAATTCATACTCCTATACATATACATTGGAATATGAAGTTGTTCAAAATATATTATATATTATGGAAAATAAGATTTCATTTTCCTAAACATCCACATTCAAACCAAAACATTCATTAGAGGTTTGAGCGAAAACATACCCTCGCCTCTAAAAACCAAAGCCCTCTTCATAAACCTCAACATCCTCTCTGCCAATTTCAAATGATTCTAGATTTAATTTTAAAATATTTTTGAGAGCATAATTTGTAAATTAAATTATTTCCTTTCATTCTTATAAGCTAAAGTTTTCATAATCTAATTTATTTTTGTTAACCCAACAAATACAATTTTTTGCTATCTATTTGATTATATCAGAAGTTTTTAGCTTAAACTCTTCCTTTATTTAAATTTTTATCATAATTTAGGACTTAACTCTTATACCCCGGATAATTATTTTGATCTTTCTTTCGATTAATTCAAGCGGTAGCTAAACTTAGGATTTTTTTAATTCCTTATAATTATATCTACAACTTTTGCTCTGGAATAGCAAAAGGTTAAGTATGGGGTATTTGATAAGTTGTAAATATACATATTTTTACGTACAATAAATAAGTTGTTTTAGTTTATTTTTGTCATTTTTAGTCATTTTTCTTTAATAAATTATTCTTTTTTTGTAAATACATTGCTAACTTCGCTTTATTTTATTTTATTTTCTAAAAAATTCAGGTGACTTTGAATTTCTGGTTATGTCATTTGGATTAATGAACGCACCGTCAGCTTTTATGGACATGATGAATTGGGTGTTCAAGGACTTTTTGGATAAGTTCGTGGTTGTATTCATTGATGATGTACTTATATATTCCAGAAATGCAGCAGAGCACGCCTAACACTTGCGTTTGGTCTTGACTACTCTTAGGGACACAAGTTGTATGTGAAGTTTTGCAAGTGTGAGTTTTGGTTGTCTCAGGTGTCATTCCTAGGACACGTTTTAAGCAAGGAAGGTATCTCAGTGGATCCCGTGAAGATAGCCGCAGTCTTGGAATGGAAGAGACCTACATCTCCTAAGGAGATAAGGAGCTTTTTAGGGTTGGCAGGTTACTACAGAAGATTTGTGAAAGGATTCTCTATGTTTTCTGCACTGTTGACCAGGCTTAAGCAAAAGAGGGCATCTTTTGTTTGGAGTGATGCATGTGAGGAAGATTTTCAAGAGCTCAAGAGAAGACTGTGTTTCGCTCTAGTTTGAGCATTGCCGATGGAAGGATTAGAGTATGTTGTTTATGTGGACGCCTCGCAAGTTGGACTCGGTTGCACGTTAATACAGGACAACAAAGTGATTGTGTATGGATCGAGACAACCGAAGGTCCATGAAAGGAATTATCCTACGCATGACTTGGAATTTGCTACCGTCATTTATGCCTTGAAGTTGTGGAGACATCTTATGTGTGGAGTGGCATACAAAATCTACACGGACCACAAAAGTTTGAAATATGTCTTCACTCAGAAAGAGTTGAATTTACGCCAATATAGATGGTTAGAATATGTTACGGACGACGATGTTAATATCCTTTATCATCCCGGCAAGGCTAACGTAATAGCAGATGCCTTGAGCCAAAAGCCTGCTCATATCTTTAAACTCTCGTTGCAAGCCCTTGTAGAGGAGTTTTTGCTCATGGACATAATTGTAGGGAATAACACTTCACCGAGTAGATTAGAGGTGGATGAGCCTTCGTGGATTACCCTCACTGGGCTACATCAAAAAGAAGATCCTGATTTACAGCACCACAGTAGTAGGACTGAGAAAGAGGAATTACCTGACTTTTTAATTGATGACATTGGTACCCTAAAGTACCACGAAAGATATTGTATTCCCGCTGTTGGGGACATCCGAGCAAGAATATGTAGTGAAGCGCATGATTCAAGTGTTGCTTATCATCCTTCTTCCCTAAAATATACATAGATTTGAAGCAGATTATTTAGTGGTCAGGAATGAAGAATGACATCGCTAGATTTGTATCTGAATGTCATACCTTCCAGCGTGTCAAAGCTGATCATAGACGGTCGGGTGGTAAGTTAACACCTTTAGACATATCGAGTTGGAAGTGGGAGAGTTTATCCATAGATTTCATAACTGGTTTGCTGAGCTCTCCCCGAGGGCATGATGTAGTGCGGGTTATCGTGGACAGACTAACCAAGTGTGCCCACTTTGTGCCTTTAAAAATTGATTTTTATATGGAAAAGATAGCTGAGCTTTATCCGGATGAAGTCATCAGGTTGTATGGTGTGCCTACGAGTATCGTGTCAGATAGAGATTCCCGGTTCATGTCTTATTTCTGGCAAAGTTTGCAAGGAGCTCTAGGTACTGACCTTAGATATTCTACTGCCTATCATCCTCAGACGAATGGTCAGACGGAGAGAGTGAATCAGATCTTGGAGGATATGATTAGATGATATATTCTGGACTATGGTGGGGCTTGGGATAAATGCCTCATACTGATGGAGTTCGCGTACAATAACAGCTATCATAAGAGTTTACAGATTGTGCCCTTTGAAGCTTTATATGGAAGACGTTGTCAAACCCCACCTATTTTGGGCAGAAGTTGGTGAGAAACCTTTGCTCGATCCAGAAGCGCTGGAGGATATTAGAATTTCAGTGACGATATTCATGAAAAGCTGAGGTTAGCTCAGGAGCGA